>JARHVA010002708.1:697500-1150000 GCA_037957365.1 Torreya grandis | reverse complement strand
TCATTTTCCCCCTTATTGGTCATACCTTTGTTTATTAAGTTAGCTTTTTATTTTTAAAAGTTCACTTGCCTATCCTCTTTTATGTGTGAAATTTCTAAAGAATTTAACCTTTGAACTTGAACCATTCTCAGAGTTCAAGAGTTCAATGGTTCAATAGGTTCAATGATTTAATGTTTCTAAAAGTGAACTATTTGTCCCTTTATATATTTCAATTATGACTTTGAACCTTTCGATTAAACTTCAACCCTTTTTTGAGGTTCAAGAGTTCAAAGATTTAAGAATTAAATACTCGATGTTTTGTAAGGAGTCATGTTCACTCAGTTCCCTTGTATAAATTAATGTATCATTGAACCTACCACTTGAACCTCATAACAGAGTTTAATAGTTCAATAGTTCATTGTTTCATAGTTCAAAGTTTCTTGAAAAGTCATGTGACTATTGGCCATTATGTGTAGTTCATCTCATATCTTTGAACATTGAATTTGAACCACATTTCCAAAAGTTCAATGGTTCAATGGTTTAGTGACTATAATCTCATCTCACCCTGAGGCTTTCTCTAAGTCAAAATTAGCGAGAGATTTAGAGGAGAATATATCCAAAAATCATTATAAAGCAGAAAGTTTTAAATTTTTGTGAGGTTATAGATAATCATTACTCATCAAAATTTCATGTAAAAAATGCTTGACATTAATGCATATGTCAAATTTCATATCTTATCAAGCATTTTTAGCATGTATTGTTTTAGTTAAATTATTTGACCTAGTTAATGTATGTATCAAGAGAGAACAAGTCAAATTTAGCAAACAAACATACTGGGTGATGTAAAGGAGAACAATATAGGTTTTATAATATTTTTATTGCTCAAATTCATAGTGATTTTAGATACATTTAAGGTGATTTTTACTCTTACTATAAGCTATTTCCATTACTTGGTTGGAAAGAAGAATCCTTTTAAGTCTATGATATTATTTAAGAAGTTTAAAACTTTTTTTTTCATTATATCCTCTAACCTATAGCCATGAAATTTGTATGTCTTAGTTATGAGCATAGTCTTGGTCTCATATTTTATCTTCCTAAAATTGGGGACACTAATATGGTTCACTATGACTTAGAAGATTTTAAAGAAAGTGCTAGAAATCATGTGTCAAATCCTATGATGTAGAAGATAGTATAAAGTGGCTTAGTCAAAGTTGTGGCCTTTCCCATGGCTGTATAATGCCCCGAATTAGTTCTAGAATGCATGAATAGATATGAACCTCAAAATAGGTGCATCAAAACTATAGATGGTAATGTTTTACTTCATATCAATAGACAAACCCTAATGTTTGTGATGAAAATTCTGCCAAAGGAACCATATTCTGACCTCAATATTACTTCTTCCTATGGTTATTTTTCACTAAAAAAAGCAATTTACAGGAGCATGATCATAAGGAATTGGTTATTAAAATTACAAAAAGGGGGTTCAAGACTACCCAAACCATTAACAATAAATCACATGATTCTAGAAGTAAAAGACATTGTAGTGTTACTACACAGGCTAAAAGGTAATGCTTAGGCATATTATTGGGAAGACTAGATGTACTTTTTCATACAGGTGATCCTCCAAGGAGAGATATATTTAGATTGGGTAGAAATTATAGCTAAATGTTTGTATTTGGGTCTAAGTAATTTTTTGGGGAATAAGGATTTTTATATGTCTTCATACCTCTTTTATTACTTGGCATCTACAAGACAATGGGTAGGGCTACCTCATGTGCCCTTGGTTGAAGATAGCAAAATTTATGACTATTACTCACAATTACAAATGCATAATTGCTATGATAATTACAAGAAGGTTAATGATGTTTTTACCTAGAAAATGACTTATGAATTATCAAACAACATCAATAAGAGGTTGTCTGATGAGGCTATGTAGCTGATCAACATTTATGTTAGTTTCTTTATTCAATTTTCCATGTTCACTTATATCAGATTTGGGGGTTTTGATGGTGAACCTTTGAGGTTACCTAGGTATGTTTTAGACTATTTTGTGTTGATAGAAGTCTACATATAATTATCACATGTGGATAAAAATTTCACAAAAAAAATAAATCTAGCATATTTTTTTTATCAAGCTTTGATGTCATTCATGTCATTCAGTATTTGATGCTTTGAATTTAAAATTGGATCTTTAAAAAAATCAATTTTTATTACTTCATGGAAAAATCCCAATTTGACATCAAAGGCTTTGCCAAGGATAACTTAGATCTTGGAATAGGGTTTTCACATATTCCTCAATTAGAGAATTATTGGGAGGATTGTTTAGATGAATTTGAGGTCAAAAAAATATTGTGGTCCAAGTTTTCCCTAGGAAAAATAATTACCCTTAATTTAAATATGGACATTTCTAGAATTTTTGATAATGAAAAATAGGTGACTGATCCACAATTTGAATAGATAAAACAATCACCTATTCTAAAAATTGACTAGGATAAAAATGAAGATAGGATCGAGGTTAAGACCCTCCCGGTGATAAGAACTAAGAAATGGTTTAGGGAACAAAAATTAGAGGGAACTCAAAATAAAATTTCCTAGCAATGTACATCAATAGTTGGGTCACCATCCCTAATAAGCTCATCTAACCAGCTTATTTCTATTTGTGATGCAGGTACTTCCAAGTCAAAAATTGGAAGGGATCTTATCATCAAATAATCTAAGAAGGGCCTTACAACTACTCTACCTCCTCATGCCACCAGATCAAGGACTAAACATAAGAGAAAGAGTTAGATTTCTAAAAAAATAATTATGGATTTAAATTTTGAATAAGATTCAAGAGAAGTAATAGGTGATAAATAATTTGATTCACCAATGGTGAAGGAGGTTAGTACAAATCAATAGATAGAGATTGATTCTGATTCTATCGACCTGATGATTATTTCAAATGTGTCTTTTAATCAATCAAATATTGGTAAAGAAGTCTCAACCTCTACATCCAAGTGGGTAGAAATCTCAATCAACAACAAAAGGAAAATAGTACCATTTTCTTTGCCATTAGAGGACATGGTGAGTAAGTGTTTAGAAAAAACTCCTAAATATAAGAAACTAAAAACAACATCCAGGGTAGACATCGACCCTAACATAGGGAACTAGAGTGTATAAATAGCCTGGCCAAGAACTAATGAGAAAGTTCAAGATCTTACAGTTTAAGATTTTACAATTGAAAAGATAGATCTTAGGATTGCATCATGTACCACAGATGTGCATCACCTTGAAGCATCCACCAAAAGGATAGTCAGAAAAACCTGGAAAGATGAGAAAGATAAAAGGGAGTTGAAATAGACCTTGTGGTCAATGGTAGAGTACATTGATGCCATTCATAATCCAGATCTACAACTTATTTCCCAATTGCCCCTATATTTTGATCCAAAATTGCCTATCAATCAAAAGATGCTAGACCAGATACATAGAAACAAAATGGTTGCTAGGGTATTTGATGATTGGTTAGATGGCATCATCTAGAAAGGTATGGAATACATTCATAAATTAAATATTATATATGATCTAACCATAATTACTATTGAAGACTTGAAGACACAAACTATTATGTGGATAAAAGATGAAGGCAAATGGATGAGTGTGATGAACTAAATTGATGAGGTATAAAAGTATGGGATAGCAAAGTTTTTGTCATAAAATAATTTGATGGGTTTGGATGATGTACTATATGTAAGTAATAAAAAAATTGAATGGATGAATTTAGTATCTCGACAAGGGTGAATTGAACTCATAAAAATGATCAAATAAATAACTGAATTCACTCAATCATTACAGCATGATCTATAGTGTATTGATGTAAAATGCATAAAGGATGATGGAAAAATAGAAAAAGACATCAATACTATGATTCAATTCTTTAGGGAAAATATCATCATCATTAAAGAAAGCGATAAATTATTAACCAAAAATTTCTCTTGAATTTTAAAGGTAGAGTCACTTCTTTGTCATTGCATTAACACACTCCTGGAGCATGTAGAGAAGATGGGGAAATTTTGGAGGGAAGAAAACATCTAAAAGGCAAGGGTAAAGCACATCAATATTCCAAACCTCTCAAAAATCTAGGAGTTTGTTACAGAATTTTAGGAGTGGAAAGCTCAACGTGCCTACCCAACCGAACATGACAAATCTAGAGATTCTAATCCATCACTTCAGCCATGATCTTACATAGTTTTTTATCCAGTTATTCAATTGGTTTTCTATTTAAAACTTGATCTTTAAATGAATTTGTAAAAAACTAAATCCCATATGGGTTAGAGTTACTTTAACTCTAGTTTAGTTTGAAAGATTGGTTAATTAGGGAAACTATATATATATATATATATATATATATATATATATTAAATTGTTAAAAATGGAGACAGAGAGAATAGAGAAGGAGATAAGATTTTTCAAAATTAAAATACTATTGTTTACAATATATATGATTTTTGTCTGAAACATTTTTCATCTGTGAATGAAAAGGAGAATCAATTACTGCATACTTAGATCTGTGCATTTGAGTATTTGAAATTGGGTTTTTTGTGAGAAATATTCTTTCATATGATAATTACTTTTTCATTAGACAATTCATTGTATGTGTTTTATCATTTATTGGTTCAACAATATATATATATATATATATATATATATATATATATATATATATATATATATATATATTTGATTGTTATTGAAGATAGAATCTATGTATTCTATTACCTACTATTTTTATATAAAAATGATATCACATTCATAACATGATTATATATGGATGCTAGTTATCTTTTAAGCACTTTTTGGTTAAAAGTGTATCATGATGATTAGAATAATTTGAATTTATTGAAAATATTAAAGGGAGCTATACCTTAATTCAGAGGGAAAATATTCTTGATAGTTCACCCATTTATTATTTAACTTATTTGTTCTTGAAAGAAGGGTATTGAGTCAAAACAAAACATTTTTAGTTAAGGACAAATCTATTAGCAAACAGTTTTTGATGACTCTGTTGGGGAATGAAATTGAAATCTTTATTTAAATATTAGTCACCTTAATATGAGGCACCAATGGTGCTTCCACATGAAATATAATTCTTGTTTTACAACCTAATCTTGGTTTTCAAGATGAGCAGGAAGATATAATTGGCTAGTTAAATACTCTTACTTGGTGTACTCATTGAAATATTGATGATTAT
The DNA here is from genome assembly GCA_037957365.1 of Torreya grandis. Classification (NCBI taxonomy): domain Eukaryota; kingdom Viridiplantae; phylum Streptophyta; class Pinopsida; order Cupressales; family Taxaceae; genus Torreya; species Torreya grandis. The sequence goes on along the minus strand of JARHVA010002708.1, from coordinate 1,144,794 downwards.
AGGAGGGCAAGTAGAGTATTAAAAAAAGAAGAAGAATTAGTTGATAATATGAGATTGTTGTTACTCATGCAAAGAATGAGGCAAGCAAAAAATGTAGCAAGGAATCAAACCCCCTGAAATGCAAAAATATTAAGAACAACATAGAAGTTAATAGTTATAATATCATAAGCTAGATTCTAGAAGATACACAAGGTCTTTGAGAAGAGAGGGAATTGAGGATTCTACTTTTCAAACATTGTAAATCCTAAATTTTCCTTATATTCCTACACATGTTAAAAAATATAGAAGTAGACCTCCTAACCCTCCTAAACCCTCTACATCCTTTATCTGTCAAGTCTTAACTCTTTCTGGTACTATCTTTCCTTCTACCATAAGTTTTCTTCCAATGGCCCAACCTTGGGGAGCAGCCATAGGACCTCTAAATTTAGGGGCCAATATGAATCCTTTACCTAAAAATGTAAGGGAAAATTTACCCAAATTTAATGGAGATGGAAGACAATCACCAAAGGAGCATCTGAGTGGCTTTGCAATAGCATGTGGTGTGTTAGGTGTGCAACATAAAGATGTATCCATAAGGATTTTCATGTAAACTCTAACCGATATTTTAGTACAATGGTTTTATCATCTAACTAATTCCTTAATCACCAACTAGAATGATATGAAAACTATGTTTGAAAATAGGTTCAAAAGAATAAAATATGAACATTCCCTTATTGTTCAATTGACTCAGCTCAAGAAGGAGATACATGAACCCATGAGAGAATTTATAGCCAAATTCAATAGAATTGTGCACAATATTCCTACTGCTAAAAGGCTGATTATTGAGAATCAAAAATATTTATTTATTAATTATATGCCTTCTGATATAATTTTTCATCTCAGAAGAGATTCAATTGTCAATTTAGTAGCTGCAGAATCATTGGTAGTTGGGTTAGAGGATGATCTTATTATGACTAGAAAATGGAAGAAAGAAGTCCAAGTACCTAATGCTCAACCCTCATCCTCTATGGATCTTGTGGTTCAAAGACTAGTCAATGATATGATTGCCCTAAAAAGACAATTACCTAAGATTGGTACTTTATTCCAACAACCATATCAATATATTAGTAGGAGAAATTTTAATTAATAGGCAAATGTTGGCAAAACATTACCACTTACATCAGCACAACCAAGGTTGACTATTGAATTTCCTCCTGGAAGAGGTAACATGTGTGCCTTTCATTTAACTATTGATCATGATGGAAATTCTTATCTGGAGATGCTTAGATATGCTCAAATGACTACTACTCAAGATGTGTTAGGGGAGATTACTGAAGAAGAAAGGAACTTTGAGGAACCTGGTGACTCTAAAATACATTCCCAAGAATATGAGTCAGATTCAGAAAGAGGAGGTGAAATATTGATCACTCTTGAAAATCCTTCATGTGTTGTGCTTACTAGAAGTCAAAAGAATTTGAGATTTTATAATACTCAAGAAGTGCCTGTTAAAGGTAAGGAACCTCTTATTATAACCTGTGATGCTAATTTGAAGACCTAATAAAATAAATTGTTACATAGAAATGATCGTGAGACTTTTTTTGATATTTTAGAATTTTTTAAAATTCAAATATCCCCTACTGAATACCTTAGGTTGAAACCCAAAGAACTTGATAAATTACTTAAATATGTCAAAAATGGCCCTACACAAGTTGAACCTAAGAGTCAATTAAATGTTAATATTGAGTTTCCCATTGCCCAATTATTTACTTCTCCACCTAAATTACCCATGCATACTCCTAGAATGACCCTCAATTCATTTGATGATACCCCTTATATGGCTGATATGAAGCCCAACCCATTTTATGTTTCTTTGTTCATAAATGGTCATAAACTTAGCAATTGTATCATAGACTCAAGTTCTTTTGATAATATAATGCCTTCTTTTGTAGCCAAAGCCTTAGGATTATCCCTTATAAAAACATTTGGTAGATGTTACTCCATGGATGACAAATAGATTTATTTTCTCAAACAAATTAAAGATACACGAGTTGCTCTTGCAACCTATCCTGATAAAAAGGTGAAGTTGACTATCTTGGTAGTGGATATCCCTACTAGTTATGGGATGTTGTTGAGTAGGAATTTTTACAAATATTTGGGTGGGTAGAATAAATTGGATTGGTCAGAAGCTATGATTCTAGTGGGAAAGTGGAAAATTAAGCTAGAACCTGAACCTAAATACAAGTTTACTGTATACCCTTCTGATGATCCTAAGCTCATATTCTACTTGAATAATGTGAATTTGGTAATTATTGTCTCTCCTCTGAAGACTTAAAGGAAGAATCTATCCTAAAGTTTATTCATTTATATGATCTATGGACCATGGAATTTGATGGAAGTTGTGCGACCACTAGTTCAGGAGTAGGGGTTGTGTTGATCTCACCTGAAGGTGAAACTTTCCCTTAGTCTTTCAAGCTAGAATTTAAAAACACAAATAACACTGTAGAATATGAGGCTTTATTGTTTGGGTCAAATGGCAAGAGGAGATGCTAAATTAATTATAAAACAAGTGAGAGGCATTTTTTTAGTTAAAAATGATAGATTGAGACATTATAGAAATAGAGTTCGGGATGAGATATAATATTTTGATGCCTTTTCTATTGAAGCAATTCCTAGAGACCAGAACACGTGGGCATATTCTCTAGTAGTATCAGCTTCTCTTCTTCTCCCAAAACCCAATTTCAAAATGGATTCATAAAGAATAGAACTAGTTTGTCATCCTAATGTCCCAGATAATACTAAAAATTGGCAAGTTTTTGAGAGTAATAAATAGATCAAAAAATTCTTGGAGAATGCTGAGATGTTTCTAGGGACTTATTTTGAAGGTTCTTAAATAGAATGTAAAGAATTCAGTCCTGATCCGGGGATCAATTTAAAATATGATGTAATTTAGTTAAAAGGAAACAAAATCCCTAAAGGATTGGTCTCTCTAGAACATTTGTTCACTAGACAAGATGAATATACTAAAGGCAAACTTGCCCATAATCCTAACAAAGTGGAGGATTATGAGAAAATCAATATTGGGAGAGAGACTGATCCCAAATGGATCTCTAATGGTAGGTGTTGTTCACCAGAGGATAAAAATGAATTAATTAATCTATTTATTAAGTATAAGGGTGTCTTTGCTTGGTACTATGATGATCTTTAAGATTTACACATGGGCATTTTTAGCATCATATTCCTTTGAAAGCAAATGCAACTCCATTCAGGTAGAAGCTGAGAAATTATAACCCAAAATTTGTTGAGGCTATCTTTAAGGAGATAAACAAGATGTTGAAGGCTAGGATTATTTAATCAATTCATCACTCCACCTGGGTGGCAAACATTGTACTACTATGTAAAAAAATGGAGAAATAAGAATTTGTGTTGACTTTAGGAATTTAAACCAAGCCAGTTTAAAAGATAATTATATCTTGCCTATGATGGATCACATCTTGTAAACTGTTGATGGGTCATAAATGATGTCCATGTTATATGGGTTCTCAGGTTATAACTAGATAAGTGTGGATGTAGCTGACCAACATAAAACTACTTTCACTACACCTTGAGGAACTTTTGCTTATAACTATATACCCTTTGGTTTGATTAATGCTAGTGAAAATTTTTAACAGGTGATGGATTAATCCTTTAAATATCTGAAAGATATAATTATTATCATTTATCTTGATGATTTGACTATTTTCTTTAGAAAAAGGGAGGATCATCTAAAGGATCTAGAGACCATCTTACAAAGGTGTTGGAGTCATGGGATATATCTGAACCCTAAGAAGTCAGTTTTCTGTGTTATAGAAGGAAAGTTATTGGGACACCTAGTTTCAAAGTATGGAATCAAGATTGACCCAAAAATAATTAGAGCAATGCAACAACTAATTCTTCCTTCTAATAGGTTTGGAGTTAAGTCTTTCTTTGGCTGGATTAATTTTCTTAGAAGGTTCATTCTTGATTTTGCTAAGATTACAAAACATATTATGGGAATGATGAGTGAAAAACAAGCATTCAGATGGAATGAAGCTACTAAGAAAGCATTTGAAGATATTACAGAGGTGATTGCATAAATACCTACTTTGGTAAATCTTGATTTCCAAAAAGATTTTCTTATTTACTGTTATACTTTAGAACATACCATGTCTAATATCTTATTACAGAAAAATGAATTAAATGTAGAAGACCCAATAGCCTTTATGAGTGTTCCTCTCAAGAAGCATGAACTTAAATATTCTTTGGCTGAGAAACAAGCGTTCACTGTAGTAAAAGCTATTAAACAATTTAGATTTTATATACTTCATACTCATTCAGTTGTATTTGTTCCTAGTTTAGCTATGAAAAGCATTCTGACTCAACAAGATGTTGGGATGAACAATAAAGCAACATGGGTTGCTAAAATTCAAGAATACAACCTAGATATTAGGTCAACCAAATTAGTTAGAGGTTAAGGTTTGTGCAAATTGATAGCCAAAAGTAAAGAAGAAGAAGAAGAAAAACTTCCTACTATCCTATTGGTGAGCTTACAAGATATATGGTTCCTAAACGTGGCACACTATCTTACTTATGGAGACTATCCCAGTCACTTATCCCTGAAGGAGAAAAGGAATCTGAGGTTAAAATCAAAAAAATATGTCATTTTAGGTGATGTCTTATACAAAAAGGGACTAGATGGAACCTTTTTAAGGTGTGTAGATAAGGAACAATAATACAAATTGTTGGAAGTTTTTCACAATGAAGCCTGTGGTGGAAATTTCTCTTCTTCGATCACAATGTTCAAAATCTTTAGAAATTGTTATTATTGGCTAGGTATGTTCAAAGATGCATATAAATGGGTGGCTAATTGTGAAAAATACAAAATGTTTTTAGGAAGACCACAACTTACAACATTGCCTCTAAGGCCTATCATTATTGAATAACCTTTCAAATAATGGGGATTAGACTTCACTGGGCCTCTTTTGCCTCCTTCAAGTGTTGGTCATACACACATTTTAATAGCAATGAACTATTTTATGAAATGGGTTGAAGTAACCCCTGTGAAGAGAACCACTTTAGAAATGGTATGTAATTTTCTCAAAGAAAAAATACTGGTACATTTTGGTGTTCTTCAGAAGATTGTGGTAGATAACATTACCATTTTTTCTTCAATGTAACTTCATTTTGCTATGAGCATAGTATCTCTCTTTCTCACTCATCAGATTATTACCCTCAAGGGAATGGACAAGCGAAGTCCAATAATAAAAATTTGATAGCCATCATGAAGAAATTGGTGAGTGATAACCCTAAATATTGGCATAGGAAACTATACGAAGCACTCTAGGCTGACAAGGTAACCCCAAAAAGAGTAATAAGAATGGTACCTTTTGAGTTGGTTTATGGGATAGGAGAACATTTATCATTACCTCTAGAATTATCTGTAGCTAAATTACAAAATGTTATTGAAGATCAGTACTTTCAAGATTTTTTAGAGAAAAGAATTATGTACTTAACTAAGATTGAGGAGGAGAGGAATGAACTGGTTGATCAGATTACTACTCATCAAACTAGGGTTAAAATTATTTTTGATCAAAAAACTAGATCTAGAAAGTTCATGGAAGGAGATGAAGTATTGTTATGGGATAGAAGGAGAGAACCTAAAGGAGCACATGGAAAATTTGATTCACTTTGGAAAGGGCCTTTCAAAATTCATCAGGTACTTGGTCCTAATTCTTTTAAATTAGAATATTTGGATGGAACTATTTTACCCCTATCTTATAATGGACAGGATCTTAAGTTGTATTGACTATGAAATAGGTGTCCCCTATTTTATACATAGCATCTCCATTGTTGTCATGTGTTGTGTTTTTATTTCCCAATTTTGGTTTGTCTTACTTCTTTTCTTCCATCTCTGTGTCTCAGTTTATGTGTAACCAGAGTTTCTAAGTTCTCTACATTTTGCCATAAAATGCAGTCCCTAGTCAGAGCCAATGTTACCTTTTAAGTCACATTTATTCAAAATTTTCATGAATTTTCCTTAGGCAAGAGTCAACTTATCATTTTTCCCCTTATTGGTCATACCTTTGTTTATTAAGTCAACTCGTTATTTTGAAAATTTCACCCACCTATCATCTTTTGTGTGTGAAATTTCTAAAGAATTAAACCTTTGAACTTGAACCATTCTTGGATTTTAAGAGTTTAATGGTTCAATAGGTTTAATGATTCAATGTTTCTCAAAGTGAACTGTTTATCCCTTTGTGTATTTCAATTATGAATTTGAACCTTTTGATTGAAATTGAGCCCTTTTTTTCAAGAGTTTAATGGTTCAAGAATTCAATACTCAATGTTTTGTAAGGAGTAATGTTCACTTAGTTCCCTTGTATAAATTAATGTATCATTAAACCTACTACTTGAACCTCATAGTAGAGTTCAATGGTTCATTGTTTCAAAGTTCAAAGTTTCTTGAAAAGTTGTGTGACTATTGGTCAATCTGTGTAGTGTTAGGGTGTGGAGCTAAAAGCTTCAACTGTTGCAGACATGGAGAGGTTGCTGAGTTCCAGAAGCACCGGTGTTGAAAGCATGACCGAAGTCAGTCATTATCAGTGCAGAAGGCAACCGGTGACGGTAGGGAGTCAGCCAACGTCGGCAGCACCAGGCAAGCAGGGACCGACATCGGTCACCTGTGTGTTCCAAAACTATTCGTTGCATGAACAGTTAGTTAGTTGAACTAAGTGTTTACATGTTAAGGGGCTAATTATAGTCTCGAGTTGCGTGTTTAATTATTGTAATTAGAGTTATATTTTTGTATGCATGGGATTCTATTTAAAGACCCATGAGACATGTATTGTAATCATCAAGAAGGCAAGTAAAGCATTGAAGCATTGAAGCAAGGTCAAGGAGATCTACAAGCAAGTAAGGTCAAGGAGATTAGCTGAAGTATTCAAGGAGGGGATAACAACTCAGGTTGTTGAGTTAGGTTTGGTTGAGCAAGAGAGAGAGGGAAGAAGGTCTTGAGGTGTGGCAAGCCTTTGAGGTGGAGGAAGAAGTTACATCTTCCTTATTGTATTTTCTTCTAGTAATATTTAATACAAGAGTGTGTATTGTCTCTCAAATTCTTTGTTGTCTCATGTTTCTAGTTACTTAATCATTTTGGTATAATTTCATGTTTAATTGCTTATAAGAAAGTAATCAATTGTGCTTTCGTTGGATAAGGGGTTCCTAACAGTTGGTATCAGAGCTACGATTTGCAGGGAGCAGGTTATTGTTTTTTGATTATAGGTCATTCACAGGGTTTTTTGATTGAGTGGGAGTTCAGCAATGGCAGAAGAAAGTAAGATACGAATGGAGAAGTTTAATAGTAAGAATTATCAACATTGGAGGATGAAGATAGAGGATTATTTGTATCAGAAGGATTTGTACATACCATTGGGTGGGGTTGCATGCAAGCCCACAGTTATGACGGATGAAGAATGGAAAGTTCTTGATCGGAAGGCTCTCGATTCCATAAGGTTGAGCCTTGCATCATCTGTGATTTCCAACTTGTCACAGTGTAAGACAACGAAAGAGTTGATAAAGTCCTTGGTGAATTTATATGAAAAGCCCTCAGCGTCAAATAAGGTATTTCTTATGAAACAGTTATTTACTTTGCAAATGCAGGAAGGTGGATCGGTATATACTCATCTTAGTGATTTCCATGGTTTGGTAAACCAGTTAGCTTCAGTCAATATTGTTTTTGATGATGAAGTAAAGGCTCTCTTGATATTATGCTCTTTACCTGAAAGTTGGGATAGTTTGGTTATGGCAGTAAGTAATTCTGCATCTGCTTCTAAAATCTTAAAAGTTGATGATGTTGTGAGTGTGATCTTGAATGAATAAATACGTAGGAAAAGCACAGGTGAATCATCAGGGAATGCTCTAAGTGCAGAAAGTAGGGGAAGGCAAAGAGAGAAAGTGGAGCAAGGGAAATCAAGGTCGGGAAGGAGATCTAAATCCAAAGGTATTACCTGCTGGTTTTGTGGAAAGAAAGGACACACAAAGAAGGAGTGTTGGTTGCGAGATAAAGAGAATCAACCTGAAGGTAAAGAAGAAGCAAAGGATGCAAATATCATGGTACAGGATGCTCTCATACTTTCTTTGGATAGTCAGGTAGGATCATGGATTTTAGATTATGGTTCATCTTTTCATGCATCCCCAAATAGATATTTGTTCCATGAGTATGTCCAGGGAGACTTTGGAGTGCTTTATTTAGGGGATGGTACGCCTTGTCAAATAGTTGGCAAAGGGAAAGTGCAGCTGAAATTGTAGATGGACAACACATGGGTGTTGAAGGAGGTCATGCATGTCCCAGTTCTGAAGCAGAGTTTGGTTTCTATAGGAAGGTTGGGTGATGAGGGGTGCACAATAACCCTCACAATAGATTCTTGAAAGGTTACCAAGGGATCACTTGTTTTAGCAAGAGGTAAGAAAGTAGGTACTCTTTATCTATCTACTTGTATTACTGATTCTACTTCTGGTTTATCTACTTTAGTTGTAGATTCAAAGATGTGGCTTAATAGGCTAGGTCACATGAATAAGAAGGGAATGGATGTTCGTGATTCAAAAGGTATGTGTTTAGATTCAAAAAGCATAGATAGAGTTCATTGCAAAAAAAGGAAATTTGATGCTTTTGACAGGAACAAAGAAGCCTTGGTGTTTATGGAGGAGATGAGGGACAGAGATCAGTCACAGGGGCTGAATAATTCTGAGTAGGGTAGTATGGATAGAGTTTTGATCCAAGATGAGCTCGTGGATGAAGGTTTCATCACTTATAGGAACACATAAACACTAACGTCAGTCACATGGCACCGACGTCGGCCAGATAGGTACCGATATCGGTCATGTGCAGCCCAGCAGGGTTGGTAGAGTCAGCGGGAGAAGACCAATGTCAGTTAGGCATGAACTAATATCGGTAGGGGGGATACCGGTGTCGGCCAGGGGTAATGACGTTGGTAGTTAGGGTCAGTGCAGGGAACCGACATCAGTCGGGAGCAGACTGGGAGATGGCTGAGATCAGTCACTAGAACGGATGTTGGGTGGACAGCAAGCTATCAAAGAGTTTCAAACACCCATATGGAGGTCAGAAAGGGTAAGTGAACCTCATATTCATTGTTCACCTTCTTTATATTGCTTACTGATGGTCAAGAACTAGGAAGTGTGAAGAAGCAATGAAGGTAGAGTCCAAAAATAGTGGGAGCTTGGCATGGATGAGGAGTGTGAGTCCTTGGAGAAGAACCAAATAGGTATTTATTGGTAGAGTTGTCAGCTAGAAGAAAGCATTGGATAGAGGGATGGATTCCCATTTTAGAGAAGAGAGTGGATGGACACGTGAGATAGAAGGCTATGGTATATGGTCTTGATTAGGCTGTAGAATAATGGAGGTTTGACCATTGTTTTTATCTTTACCAGGTTGGATAATATTAGCTAGATTATCCTGTTACTGTATTATGTTGCTTGTTGCAGGGTTTCATATACAGGGAGTTTTCTAAGCTAAGGGTAAAGTTGGTTCAGAAGTATGTCATGAAGAATTTGGGAGCAGCAAAATTCTTTTGGCATAAGTGACAGATATAGCATCACAGGTTGTGTGGTGGTTAGTCTTCAAGGGAGAGCTTGAAGAGGGATACAGAGCCAAGGGAACAAAATAGATGGAGTACAGGTATAGGTATAGTTGCAACTGTTTATCTCCAAGTGGGAGATTGTTAGGGTGTGGAGCTAAAAGCTTCAACTGTTGCAGACATGGAGAGGTTGCTAAGTTCTAGAAGCACCGGCGTCGGTGGCATGACCAACGTCAGTCATTATCAGTGCAGAAGGTAACCGGTGACTGCAGGGAGTTAGCCGACATCGGCAACACCAGGCAAGCAAGGACCAACATCGGTTGCCTGTGTGTTCCAGAACTATTCATTGCATGAACAGTTAGTTAGTTGAACTGAGTGTTTACATGTTAAGGGGCTAATTATAGTCTCGAGCTACGTGTCTAATTATTTTAATTAGAGTTCTATTTTTTTATGCATGGGATTCTATTTAAAGACCCATGAGGCATGTATTGTAATCATCAAGAAGGCAAGTAAAGCATTGAAGCATTGAAGCAAGGTCAAGGAGATCTACAAGCAAGTAAGGTCAAGGAGATCAGCTAAAGCATTTAAGGAGGGGATAACAACTCAGGTTGTTGAGTTGGGTTTGGTTGAGCAAGAGAGAGAGGGAAGAAGGTCTTGAGGTGTGGCAAGCCTTTGAGGTGGAGGAAGAAGTGGCATCTTCCTTATTGTATTTTCTTCTAGTAATATTTAATACAAGAGTGTGTATTGTCTCTCAAATTCTTTATTGTCTCATGTTTCTAGTTACTTAATCATTCTGGTATAATTCCATGTTTAATTGCTTATAAGAAAGTAATCAATTGTGCTTCTGTTGGATAAGGGGTTCCTAACATGTAGTTCATCTTGTATCTTTGAACCTCAAAGTTGAACCACATTTCCAAAAGTTCAATGGTTCAATGGTTCAGTGACTATACTCTCATCTCACCCTGAGTCTTTCTCTAATTCAAAATTAGCGAGAGATTTACAGGAGAATATGTCTGAAACTCATTATAAAGTAGAAAGTTTTAAATTTTCATGAGGTTATAGATAATCATTACTCATCAAAATCATGCATAAAAAATGATTGCCATTAATGCATATGTCAAATTTAATGTCTTATCAATCATTTTTATCATGTATTATTTCAATTTAATTATTTGACCAAGTTAATGTATGTATCAAGAGAGAACAAGTCAAATTTAGCAAACAAACATACTAGGTGATGCAAAGGAGAACAACATAAGTGGTACAAGATTTTTGTTGCTCAAATTCATAGTGATTTTAGATACATTTAAGGTGAGTTTTACTCTTACTATAATCTATTTCCATTACTTGGTTGGAAAGAATAATCCTTTTGAGTTTACGACATTATTTAAGAAGTTCAAAATATTTTTTTCATTATATCATCCAACCTGTAGACATGAAATTTACATGTCTTGGTTACGAGCATGATCCTGGTCTCATCTATTCTCTTCTTGAAATTGGGGACACCTCTCTGGTTCAATATGACTTAGAATATTTTAAGGAAAGGGTTAGAAACATTGTGTCAAATCTTATGATACAGAAGATAGTAGAAAGTGGCTTTGTTGAAGCTGTGGCCTTTCTTATGACTGTACAATGCCTTGAATTAGTTATAGAATGCATGAATAGATATGAGCCTCAAAATAAGTGAATTAGAACTATAGATGGTAATGTTTTACTTCATATCAATAGACAAATCCTAATGTCTATGATGAAAATTATGCCCAAGGAACCATATTCTAACCTCAATATTACTTCTTTCTATGGTTATTTTTCACTAAAGAAAGAAATTTACAAGAGTGTGATTGCAAGGAATTGGTTATTGAAATTCTAAAAAGGGGGTTCAAGACTACCCAGACTATTAACAATAAATCACATGATTCTATAAGTAAAAGATATTGTAGTGTTACTACACAGGCTAAAAGGCAATGCTCAAGCATATTATTGGGAAGACTGGATGTACTTTTTCATACAAGTGATCCTCTAAAGAGAGAAATATTTAGATTAGGTAGAAATTATAGCTAAATGTTTGCATCTGGGTCTAAGTAATTGTTTGGGGAATAAGGATGTTTATATGTCTTCATACCTCTTCTATTGTCTGGCATCTACAAGACAATGGGTAGGGCTACCTCATGCGCCCTTGGTTGAAGATATAACAATTTATGACTATTACTCACAATTACAAATGCATAATTGATATGAGAATTACAGGAGGGTTAATGATGTTTTTACCTAGAGAATGACTTATGAATTCACAAACAACATCAATAAGAGGTTTTTTGATGAGGCTATGTAGCCGATCAACATTTATGGTAGTTTTTTTATTTAATTTTCCAAGTTTACTTATATCAGAGTTGTGGGTTTTGATGGTGAACCTTTGAGGTTACCTAGGTATGTTTTAGATTGTTTTGTGTTGATAGAAGTCCGTAGATAATTAACACATATAGATAACAAATTCTCAATGAAAAAGAAATTTGGTATATATTTTCCTATCAAACTTGGATTTTATTCATGCCAATCAGTATTTGATGCTTTGAATTTATAATTAGATATTTTAAAAAAATTAATTTTTAGTACTTCATGGCTAGATCCCAATTTGATAGCAAAGGTTTTGCCAGGGATAACTTGGATCTTGGAACAGGGTTTTCAGTTATTCCTCAATTAGAGGATTATTGGAAGGATTGTTCAGATGAATTTGAGGTCGGAAGAAGACTGTGGTCTAGGTTCTCCCTAGGACAAATAATTACCCTTAATTTAAATATGGACATTTCTAGAATTTTTGATAATGAATAACAGGTGATTGATCCATAATTTGAATAGATAAAATAATAACCTATTCTAGAAATTGACTAGGATAAAAATGAAGAAGATAGGATTGCGGTTAAGACCCTCCCGATGATAATAAGAACCGAGAAATGGTTGAGGGAATAAAAACTAGAGGGAACTCAAAATAAAGTTTCCTAGTAATGTACATCAATAATTGAGTGACCATCCCCAATAAGCTCCTTTAACTAGCTTATTGTTATTTGTGATGTAGATACTTCCAAGTCAAAAATTGTAAGGGATCCTATCATCAAAGAATCTAAGAAGGCCCTTATAACTACTTTGCCTCCTCGTGCCACTAGATCAAGGACTAAAAGCAAGAGAAAGAATCAAATTTTTGAAAAAATAATTATGGATTTAAAATATGAAGAGGATTCAAGAGAAGCAATAGGTGATAAAGAATCTGATTCACTAATGGTAGAGGAGGTTAGTGCAAACCAATAGATAGAGATTACTTTTGGTTCTGCCAACTTGATGATTATTTCAAATGTGCCTTTTGATTAATCAAATCCTAGTAAAGAAGTCTCAGCTTCTGCACCCAAGTGGCTGGAAAGCTCAATCAACAACAAAAGGAAAATAGTACCATTTTCTTTGCCATTGGAGGACATGGTAAGTGTTTAGGAAAAACTCATAAATCTAAAAAACTAAAAACAATATCTAGGGTAGATGTCAACCCTAACACAGGGAACTAGAGTATAGAAATAGCCTGACCAAGAACTAATGAGGAAGTTCAAGATCCTAAAGTTTAGAATTTTATAATTGAAAATATAGATCTTAGTACTACATCATGTGCCGTAGATGTGCATCACCTTGAAGCATTCACCAAAAGGATAATCAGTAGAACCTAGAAAGATGAGAAAGATAAAAGGGAGTTAAAATAGACCTTGTGGTCAATGGTAGAGTACATTGACACCATTCATAATCTAGATCCACAACTTATTACCCAACTACCCCTGTCTTTTAATCCAAAATCAGTTGTCAATCAAAAGATGTTGGACCAGAAACATAGAAATAAAATGATTGCTAGAGTATTTGATGATTGGTTGGATGGCATCATCTAGAAAGGTATGGAATACATTCATAAATTGAAGAATGTATATGATCTAACCAAAATTAATATTGAAGACTTGAAAACACAAAATGCTCTATGGATAAAAGATGAAGGAAAATGGATGAGTGTGATGAACCAAATTGATGACGTACAAAAGTATGGGATAGCAAAGTTTTTGTTAGAAAAAAATTTGACAGGTCTAGATGAAGATGTACTTGTAGACACCGAAATTGTGTCTAACCCTTGTCATCCTCCCCTTAACCCCCATTTTATTCTCCCATGCCTATTTAACCCCTGTCGACCATTTTCCCACGAGCCTTGCCCCTGGCAGCATGTAAAAATGAGCAGAAAGCTAAAATTAGCCTCTGTCCCCATTCTGCATCTACCGACGTCGGTCACTACTCGGCCGACGTCACCGATGTTGGTCACTACTCGACTAACATCGGTGGTCCTGATAGCATTGTTTATCCTTAATACTGCATTCTCGACCTAAACACAGGATCTATTATCTGTTATCCATTATTTGTTATTTGTTATTCAGTTGCCAATCAGTTTCGTGATCGGTTATCAGACCTTCTTTCAAAAACATTCTTTCATTCGACCTATGGAGGATCAGCCAACTTTTGCATTCAATCAATCTGCAATCAAATCTCTCGTATTCTCTCTCTTCGGTATAGGTATTCTACTTCAGTCATCTCACTGGAGGTCTGCTACATCAAACTTCTACAACACACTGACAAAATCAATTATGTCTCCTACTCTATCTTCATCATGTAACAGGTAAGCGTTTGTTCTGTGCTTTTATTTTGTTCTCTGGTTATTGTTTTTAATTGATATCACCACCCCAATTTAGATTCAGATTACAAACCCAACTTGACTTCCTCCCGTATCACCTCTATCTACCCTTTCCAGAATATACAGTCTATAACTCTACCTAGATTTTTGCACAAACCCCTAACCAATTCCCCTGACTCCCAAATTGGCTCCCTAACCCTTAGATAAAAACTTCAGACCATTCTGCAATCCTAAAACCCTGTCTAGACCTGACCAGACCCCGTCCAAAAATTGCTGCCCTAACCGACGCCGGTCATTACCCCTACCGACGCCGGCACTTTAATCGACGTCGACGCCCTTCCTTGACCAACACCGGCAAAGAGACCGACACCAGCGACTGTGCAGAGCAATTTGCTACATATCAGGTATGCATTTTGCTTTTTGTCTTTTATTTCTTTCATTCTATCTTTCACTATTTCTATTTCTGTCAAATATTCTATTTTTAATCAGTGGGTTGACATCCCTCAAGCTTTTGCTTCTGGGATCAAGCTTTTTCTTGGCAACCCACCATCTCCTCATCTAACGTTTTTCGTGTTTTAGTTTCTTTTTCTTTACAGGTGTCATTCCTCCACAACCAAAGAGGAGTACCTTCCAACGTCTGATTTTGGTGTGCACGACTTCATCCGGGTATCTTCTAACCCTAGACCATCTCTTAGTTTCTCATTTCTCTCTTTGAATTTGAAAACAAAATAGCGTAGAAACAGTACTATATGTAAGTAAGAAAAATATCAAATGGAAGAATTTAGTATCCTAAGAAGGGAAAATTGAACTCATAAAAATGATCAAAGAAATAACTAAATTCACTCAATCATTACAGCATGATCTATAGTGTATTAATGTAAAATACATAAAGGATGATGAAAAACTAGAAAAGGAAATCAATACTATGATTCAATCCTTTAGGGAAACAATCATCATCATTAAATAAAGTGATAACTTATTAAAAATAAATTTCTCTCAGATTTCAAAGGTAGAGTCACTTCTTTGTCACTGCATCGACACACTCCCAGAGCATGTGGAGAAGATAGGAAAAATTTGGAGGGAAGAAAATCTCTAGAAGGCAAGGGTAAAGCACATCAATACTCCAAATATCTCAAAAACCTAGGAGTTTTTTACAACATTTCAGGAGTGGAAAGCTCAATGTTCCTACCCAACTAAAAATGACAAATATAGAGATTCTAATCTGTCACTTCAGTCATGATCTTATTTACACAGTTTCTTTTATTCAATTATTCAGTTAGTTTTCTATTTAAAACTTGATCTTTAAATGAATTTCTAAAAAACTAAATCATGTATGGGTCAGATTTACTTTAACTCTGGTTTAGTTTAAAATATTGGTTAATTAGGGCAACTATATATATATATGTAGTTGTTAAAAATAGAGATAGAGAGAATAGAGGAGAAGGAGATAAGATTTTTCAAAACTGAATTGTTGTTGTTTACAATATTTATGATGTTTGTCTGAAGCATTTTTCATCTGTGAATGAAAATGAGAATCAATTACTACATACTTAGATCTATGCATTTGAGTATTTGAAATTGGGTTTTTTATGTGAAATATTCTTTCATATGGTAATTACTCTTTCATCAGACAATTCATTGTATGTGTTTTATCATTTATTGGTTCAACACAATATATATATATATATTTGATTTTTATTGAAGATAAAATATTTGTATTCTATTACCTACTACTATTATATAAAAGGATATTGCATTCATAACATGATTATGTATGGATGTTAGTTAGCCTTTAAGCACTTTCTGGTTAAAAGTGTATCATGATGATTAGAATAATTTGAATTCATTGAAAATCTTAAAGGGAGATATACCTTAATTCAGAGGGAACTATTCTTGATAGTTCACCCATTTTTTGTTTAACTTATTTATTCTTGAAAGAAGAAGGGTATTGAGTCAAAACAAAATATTTTTAGATAAGGGAAAATCTGTTAGCCAACACATACATATATATCACAATTAGAATATTGTAAAATAATGTTGAGACAACAATCAAAATTTCCTACTAACACTTGCCCCAACTTAAATATTCATCTTGTATTGACTTATGTTGTCTTCTCTTGAGATAAAACATAATTTTGTATCTAAAAAAACCTCATGCTCACTCAATCATTGGGTTTTAATTTTTATAACTTATTCTACTTCAATATTACTATAATCTTAATGGTTTTAGTTTCACAAGTAGTATCGTTTACTAGTTTTCACTTCTTATGCACTACGTAGCCACCCTTTCAGGTGTTTAACTAAGTAGCACAATAAACTATTGTATTTTCAAGGTTTCAATATGCTAGCATAGCCAAGAGGATACATTTTATGGGGCTTCAACCTTCATGTTCTTGATTGAAAATAATTATTAAAAAATTCCTTAAAAAACTTCATTAGCCCAAAATTTGATACAATTTTAGAGACTATTTATACTTTACTATTGTGGAGGAGGTGGAATTGGCAATGTTTTACTTGGTTGCTCAAAGCTTTATTGTAAATATGATGAACCTAAACTTGGTTAAATTTTATGAGTTTTTGTATCTACATAGTGTGCAAAAAAACTCTAAAAAATTAGTATAATCATGCTCATTTAAATTATTCTTAAGAGATGGGCAGAAGTTTATCCAATTAGCCTTGTAGATTATCCATTTAAAAATCATTACACCATTATTTTAAATTATGTACACAATTTCACTAATACTTAAATGATACTAAAAATTCATCCTTGCCAATAGTTTAAATGATTAGGGTTTGGGCTATAATAATTTTATCCATTTCAGTGTTTACATGCTCAAATTGCTTCATAAATTTATGTGCTTGAATGCTAGTAAATATATTATGAAGCATCTCAAATCCCAATTAGTCATCCAATACATCACACTATTATATAGATATGGCTAGTATTAAATCCCTCTATGTATAATCATAATTATCTACAGTGACATCATATGCAATTTTCACTTTTTCCATGTGCTTATGAGTCTCCTTTAATAGTACCTAGTGTTGTGCCCTCCAATCTAAAATTTTCGTCGTGATATTCTATACATGAGTTACCATCATTATCAATATCATCTTATACTTTTTTTAAAACAAGATTATTGTCTAGGAATTTTAACTTTGTCACAAAAATCATACTTCAATATCTTCTAGCATCTAATTGGAACATAAATATTATGATAGATTATTCATTATAGAATTAATTTGGAGTCGATAAAAAATAACTTGATCACCAATTACTTAATTGAATAATTAAAGTTGTTTTCCTTTCCTTATCCACTATATCCTATAAGGTTTTATTTTGTTGGAGTAGTTGTAGTGTAGTGTTGAAAATAGATGTGTATATCACACTTGAACCTTCCACATATTTCCCCATTACCTTTTTTTTACACATTGATAGACACATTTTCTAACATATTTATCTGAGAAATATACAATGGATTTTATTTTGGCTCAGTTTTTGTGGATCATAAGTGGGTATTTTACATCATAAATTTCATTCTTACTTATATTTTTCTTTATATATCTAGCTACCATAATTCTATTATATCATCTCTACCTTGTGATCCTTCCCCCTATGATCCTAACTATATGATTCCTATCCCCAAAACTATTTGTTTAGGTTTTAGTTTTGATTCTATTTGACCTTGTTATTTTGTGTCTGAGCATTGATCTATGGGACCTACAATTTGATCTTATTTATTGGTGACACTAATGTTTTATCTTGACGTTGTGTATTTTAATTGTTCCTAACCACTTTGTACTTATTTTGTGTTTATACATATTTCATAGCCTTGGATTACATTTAATTTTCACTCACATCCTTTTTAATTTCTTCCTTCTCTATCTTCTATATTATTTAATCTCTTTTACTCTTATGTCTCCTCTTTTTCTAGCCAAACCTACTTTTATCACTTGTCATTAATTTTGTTTATCTCTTTTCCTTCTCAGCTTTGTAATTTTATAAATTTTCTTTTACAGCTTTAATTTTCATCTATTTTTATTTCACAAAAATATCTTGTGAATCCTTACCTTACACATTTCTTCTTTTCTTCCTCATCTTGAGAAAATTGATCCTACAATGAAATATCGTACATTGATTTGGCTTGGAAATTTTTCTTTTATCTTCCTTTTCCTTTGAAACTTTCTCTTCAGCATCTATTTCTAATTGAATTAAAAATTTTAATATCTCTAAGTGGATAATATTCAGTTTTGCAATGTGTTTTGTTGATAAAGATGAGTTAGAGATTATGGTTTCTCCTACTACACATTGGTTGTTCTTATAAATTCCCCTGAATTTGTTACACTATATTATTTCATAAGAAGCACTAGAGAAATATAAGATGCACATGGTGGAATCCAAGGTGAATTGAGAGTTTAATATGAAAATTAATCTTTGGGAATGTTTTTTATGGGTGAACATGTGACCTTCAAAAGATATTGTAGAGTAGTATGGGGTAGAGACCATAGAATGCATGTAAAAATTAGAGGCAAAGTTTGTAGTAATGAGTCTATAACTTGTATGGAAGAGTGTGGATGTACAATGTGGTGGTTTTTATGAGATTAATTGAGACAAATGATTTATAGGAGAATATAATTTTTTTAGGCCAAGTTGATCTTAATTTAGGCTCCTCTCAAAAAATTACAAGCATCATTTATGGCTGAAATTCCATTCCCATTAGTATAAAAAAATAGATTCCAAAACTATCCTACCTATGATTACATGTAATATGTATCCACCTTGATTTATTGAGGCATCAATAGAAGTTTAAATAACTATGGATTTTGGCATATTTTTTATATATATTTTTAGTTTAAAGACCTTTCATGTGCACCCTTAATTCACATCCTCTTTATATATAATTATAACCATGTCTTTGAGTGTGATGCCTTGAAAATTAGTTTAAGACACTATGAAATTACCATAATCTAATTATGCAAAGAGCTTTATAAATATGGTGTTTAATTGTTATTTATTTGTTTACTTGGATTATTTTTTGGAGGGGTTCTATATACACTATTTTTGAATTATATAACACCTCAATCTTGTACACTTGGAAAAAACATATCATGGATGTACCATTAGATTCTAGACCCTTTTTTCTACCAAAAGGCTTCCATGCACTATCTATTTGTGCTTAATTACTTATCTCTTAGTCTAATCAATTCTATTATGATGACTCAAACCTTTTATCTTACCTAAAATGTTATAAAATTACTTATCTTCCATCTTTGCAAGTTATAGACTTGTACTTATTTTCCAACTACCCAGACACTTGTGTTGATGCAAGTGTCTTACCCTAATGCAAGTATCTAGTACCCTAAAGTCATCTAATTTACAAATGAAACATGTCTTAATAGTTAGCATAAGTGCTTTAACATGATATATTCATTCATTCCTTACGTAGCAAAGACCTATAAATTTATTACTTACTCATAAAGAAACCTACCAAAAGCATTCTATTAATCACTCAAGTGAGAAAATATTCTTTATTTTATCCTATTTCCATATCACTCATAAGGAAAACAAATCTATAAGCTTAAAGTACTAAATGAAAATCCCAAGATATATATTTTAAAATCTATAAAATAGTCCACTATTGTACTTACTTATCACACATTACATGATTCATGCACAAGACAACATGTAGGGAAGAAATACATAAGTCTAAGAACCTCTTCACAATATTTTATATGTAACTATTTATTATTGATAGAGGGGTATTTGGAGCAACTTGACACTATGTGTCCACTAACCCATTTTTCCCATAGTCAATATGATGATGAAGAACTAGGGTTTTCCTATTTTACAAGGATAAACAGTCAATGAACTAGATTTGAATGCATCAGAGTGAAGGTGACACAAAACTTAGAAGCATCTAGGTGGTTATATCTTATTTCAGTAGGTATTCTATACTAGACACATGTGTCCAAGTTAGACAGTAGTGTCAGTGTAACCATCCCAAGTCAATGTAAATATCCATGGTTATAAAGGCATAATTTCCAAAATCAGGTGATTATTCTATAATTTAGATCTAGACTACTTTTATACCTATTCTAGATCTAAATCAGTATTAGCATTAAAATAAATTAAGTATCTTGTTTTCATTTTTATATCTAACATAGTCTTACTTTCTATCTTTAGCATCTCAGTATAATAAATTTATTATATGTTTATCTAAATTTTAAAAATAATTGGATTGATCTAGAGATAGTCTACCATTCTTGTGCCCTAGGCTATCTCTTCCCCCTTTAACCCTAGATCCCCTTAATTTAAATTTTAGGGTTAAATAAGTTTTAGATTATTGTAATGGTTATTCCTTTATTTTCACTATGGCTATATTAATGCTTGATCCTTCCATTTTGTAATTATTTTTATGATGTGGCATGTGTTGTTAATACTCTCAATGGTTTTACATCCTTTTAAATCATGTTGTGCTTCCTACTAATAGCTGATTGGACCATGTTCATAATAATGAAGAAGGAAAATTTATACACATTTTAGATACCAAACACATGTGATTATATTATTAATCTATAACTCAATTATGTAATTTTGGCCAAAAGTGTGAGATATATATTTACCTATTTTTGAACGTGAGGGTTATCACTGATGAGTTCCCAATTTCATATAACCATTTTCTAAATTATTATTCTTACATGAATAATTCTTCTCTATCTTAATAGACCAAGATCATAAAAGTAACAGATGTCCAAAAACCTTCTTCAACATTCACTAGCCCTTGCAAATATTTACATTATGTAAAGTATATGAACATCACCAAGAATATGAAATAAAAACCTTACATTATTTCCCTCAAGAAATTCCTCAATATTATTAATTATCTCATTCATAACAAATTATGGCTAGTTAAAATTACCACCTAACCAAATCATATTGTATGTAATTACTATGACTTCAAAAGTGACATATTTTACATCTTTATTGGGTTTCAAATATCTTACCATCATCAACTCTTCTAATACTATCATCACTTTATAGGCAACGATATGAATTTGGATCCCTCAAGTTGTCCTCATAGAACTGAAATTATTCTATATGTTTGGATTATTATTTTAGAGGGCTTGATGTGTTTTTTATTTCTTTTAACCTAGTTTATTTGTGACCATCTATAGACACCCAAATCTGGTATAAGCCCATCCTCTATGTTCTTTATTGTAACTTTACACATATAGATCATTGACAATGAATAAGGTATATTTTGGTGAATTTCTTTATTTTTTTCTCTATTTTAGTTTATATGTTTTTCATGTGTTATTCATCCTTCCAAATTTCATAGGGATCTAAAATTCTGGTATTTTTTATTTTTGGATGAGTTTGTTGCTTTTGGATAGGTCTGGGCCCATGGACCTATCCACAAGGAGTGAACTTATCCAAGTGTAAATTTTGGATTTTATTTCATGTCAAATTTTGTTTGAATATGACTTATGTCCATTGGGTCTTATTGGTTCAATTTTTTAGTGAGATAGGCCTCCAAAATTTGAATTTAAAACCTATATAAATACAATGATACTTTAAGGCATTTTTTATGACACTCCACACTCTCAAAAGATATTCAAATATTTTCATGTTCTATCTATATATTTATTGAATCTATATTAAAAAAATTCTTAGTATAAATTCACATTTGTATACTTATTCTAAGGGTAAAATAGGAAAAAGAGCATATATAATTCCATTCAAAATTTCACACATACAAATAAGTTGGAAAAATACATTTGATTTTGATCCCTCTTCAAAGTATTGGTAATGTAGTGTATTTCTTAGTCATTTAATGAAGAATAAATAAGGTTAGTCCAACTAAATCCATTTCACCTAATACCCCCTTATTTAATATCAATTCGGTTTGTGTGTATAAAAATAGGGTTTCAAATTATAGGCATCTTCACATGGTATTTAATATATAAAGATATATCAAAATCCTCAAGAAAAATAGGTACAGGTGGTGAAATAATCATATTTATGTCACAATCAATGTGGATAGTCTATAGTCAATAGATGTGAGCAAACTGCATTATTGTCAAA
Source organism: Torreya grandis (assembly GCA_037957365.1). Taxonomy (NCBI): domain Eukaryota; kingdom Viridiplantae; phylum Streptophyta; class Pinopsida; order Cupressales; family Taxaceae; genus Torreya; species Torreya grandis. The sequence goes on along the minus strand of JARHVA010002708.1, from coordinate 1,122,419 downwards.
GAGAGTGTATTCCTATCCAATAATACTATAATAGTATATTCTAATCCTACAATATATTACAACTCTACTTTTTATATCTTTCTCTATTAGTCATCAATCACAATCAACTAGGATAAGTCTGTAGTCAATAAATATGACCAACCTCTATTTTTGTCTAGGGAGCACAAACCTATCTAGAGATAGTTTAAGATTATGTTCTTGATTCATAGCATGCACAATCTAGTCTCTTTCTTATTTCCACTTCTAGATATTTTAAAAAGTCAACAAAAATATCAATTTGAGCTAAGTACAATTTATTTTTAGTATATTCAAAAAATAAAAATTGTTCATATTTATCAATTTCCAAAATATTTTTTGTAATTATTGTACATATTGAACATTCTGATTTATTTCAATTTTTACACCTATTAAACCAACGTATTATTTTTAAATAAAAATAAGGTAAAACATACTAGTGAACCCATATATTTATTTTTAAGCATTGCCTTATTTTCTATTTTTGTTATATGGTTTCATTTGAATTATTGATTTATAGATAATAAAGAAAATTTCTCTTTAACTTTGGGGCTTTAGATTGAATTCCTAATTTACTTGAAAAAAATTATTTATTTTTTATTGGTTGTAAATTGTTTTTTTATATCCTTCCTTTTAGAAACTATGTTCTTAAATTTTAAAACTCATAGGATTTATTGTTCATGGGAAAATCAACATTCATTTTTACCTAAGCCATGGTGTGAGGTGTAATAATGATGTATATTTGATGTCTACACTCTCTTCATACATCTCCATAGCTCTAATTTGTTCCTTTATTTCCTTTCTCTAATCTTTGATTTGCTTTTTCATGTAGGTAATTTGATTTCATTTGTAATCATTGAGCAATCTTACTTTCACTAGGCACCTAAGCCTCTTTGTATGCATATTATTCTCTCTCTTTATTGAATACATATCACTTCTCATCTCCCTCTAAACTCTTCCATCCTTAACACCAATATCATAATCTCCTAAATAACTTCCAATAGTCCATTTTTTGATCTTTCATCAAGCTTGCTCATTCTTAAGATAGGTTTATAGGCCTAACAACTTAGTACATGCTTCCAAGTTTATTTTATTCACCCTAGGGCTCATATGTCCATCAACTTGGTCATTTATACCTCCCTTACACATCTAATCAAATAACTCAATCTCCAAAAATTAACTCTCAAATAATCAACTCTTTCCTTCTTGAAGCCTAGCTCCTTATAACCATGTTTTAGGAAAAATATAGTGGGTATGAAAATTAAAAAAATATAAAAAACAAAATAATCATTTTTTTTAGATACTCATTATCCCTTTTCAGCTTCATACAAAATTTTAGGACCCAAATCTTAAGGGAGACCAACTAACTCAATAAGCCTCTTTACTAATTAGGTCTATTTAAGCCTAGATTAATCCCACAATCTTGGTGACCATAATATATGGAAATATACCAAAACAAAACCACGTGATTCATCTATAACACATTAAAATACATTTGATTCCAAATTTTTATCATTTTTTACTAATTGAAATGAAAGTTATTCAAGTTTATATTTTAAACCCTAATCTTGTTGTACACAAAATTGTAAGTGGATGAGAGATTAAAAATGGGTTAGATTGACTTATAAGCACTTTAAACACATATAATATCTATAAAATGTCTAACCTAACTCTATTCAACTTATCCAATGGTTATTAGTTCATGGATAATCATAAAAATGACTCTAACATGCAAAGTTATAGAATTACGTGTGTTTTTTATAGGAATATGTGAATATTTTATTTGAATATTACACTTATACATGGATTTATGATCATAAAAATTGATCATTATCATAAATTAAAACTCCATATTATGGTTAGTATTAATAGACTTCAATAACCCTTAGACAATCATCAATAATGCTAACTTACTTATCATTTAGGACTATATAAACATAAAATTTCATCCTAGTTAGATTGGGTTGTAAGTGAATTAATTATTACCTAAAAATGCTAATGTGAAACCACTCTATAAAAATCTAAAAAATATAAGATTTTTCTCATGCCAATAATCTCCTATAAATCATAAATGTTGAGAAGTGTTGTCATTGATGTCAAGGTTGATATCATTTGTTGTCAAGGTTGATGTCATTGATGTCAAGATGAATGGTGTGTGGGGAATGAGATTGTATACATAATATGAAGACTAGACATATAATATAGTTAGATACAAAAATCCTTATTTGAGCTTTGAATATCTACATAAGCAGCTATAAAGATCCTTAGTCAAGCTCTAAAGATCCACCCAGGTAGCTCTAAAGATCTGTGTAAGCAACTCTGAAGATGTTCCATCGAGCTACGAACATGTTATTTTAAATATATAAATAATATTATATATGAGGTTAATTTATAAATTATATTATTTTATTGATTACTCACTAGAATGTCAAGGTAAGCCTACAGGGGTAAGGCCTTAAGCCCAAATCTACAAGTAGACTAGTTCTAGACCCTACCTAACCTAATGAGGTGTTATGAGGTATTGTCAAGGAAAATTAAGTATTTTTGAAATTACTTGACCATGTGATATGTTTTTTTTAATCATGTATATAAGGTTAAGAGCACATGGAAATAAACTTGAATGTCAGTCTCAAGGCCTAATGTGACTTATCGGTAAAAGCCTAGAGAGCAAAGAGAGAGAGCATGGCTTAATAAGGTATGAGGTTATATTCCAAGGAAGTATGGATATGTGAGTGTTTTAAAAGGTATGTCATGTTATTAAAAAAATTTTACTAAGTCTAAGGTTAAATTTTTTAATAAAAGGCATGAAAAGTGGTTTTAAGGTTTCTCGAGTGCACAGAATAAAAGGTTCTCAAATTGAGATGAGATTTATAGTGTTTATTTTCATGTGTAACCTATTAATTACAAAATAATATATTAATGGTATATTTTTAATGGTACCATATCAAATTTTAAAGCATTAGTTTTTGGAATAAGGGGCTAAGATTTATGAATGGTCATTAAGAATGGAAATTGTTTTAAACCCTCAAAGAATCCTAATAATGACCTGATGTTGAACATTTTTTTATAAAGTTATTAGAATAGTTTTATATATAAATTTAAATTATTTTATTTTGTATTAAACTCTCCCAGACACCTCCAAGTGTGTTTTGTTTGTCAAGAGAGTGAGTGGACCCTATAGGAAAGGTCTTATTTCTCTAAGATTTATTGTAGCAGGCAAAGTTGATCAATTCAAAGTTGATAATTAGATGAAGGTATAATATTGATACTTTTATCTTATTTACATGGTGGTTTTTTATCATATTATATCCCTTAGTGGTCTTAAACTATTCATACAAGTTGACCAGTCGCTAATAGACCTAATGGTGTAGATGATCAAAAAACTAGGTAGAAGTGAAAAGTTGATTAGGGATGTGTCATAATGGATTAGGGATGAATATAATTACATTAATATGTTTTTAAATACCTATAATAATTTTAATTTTTAATATAATTTTTGGAGGTCAGTAAATATGATGAAAATATTGCTTATAAGTTGACTTATCTAGTGCAGATAAGACAGTGAAGGTGTGAGGTTGTTAGATTGGTCTACAAGACAAATATTTCCATATGAAGATGTTGTATATATATTTTATATTATTATAATGATATTTTAAGATCATACACATTAAATTTAAGTATCTAAAAGTGTCTACATAGGTGTTGAATTTCATTATCACCATGATTATGTTTGAAGGTAAACTGGCAGTTCTGAGTAAGCAAGTTGTAGTGATGAGTTAGAGGCTATTTTCTCTAAGATTAAACATCCAATTAATATGAAATTTTTATTTGTTACTTTAATTATATATCCATTCTTTTAATAATATTATAATTTAGTATAAGAGGTTGGAACATTAAATCCAAAATGGCTGGTTGAGTAAAGACTATGAGGGAGAATGTCAATAGATTAGTCTGCAAGACTAATAGTTTCTATTAAATAGTATGATATATTTGTTATAAGTATGTTATAATATAATTTTCATGAATTTAAAACCATTTATTATGTTTAATCAGGTGTCATTATTTCATGTTTCCTTGACTGTAGTTTGAAGCCAAATGGCAGTTCAGAGTAAGCATCTTGCAGAGAAGAGTTTGAGCATGTATACCTTGAGTTGAAGTATATAATGAAGTTTTTGATGAATTTTAGTTAATTAGTATTTTTATATTTTATTTTTTCCATTTTTTTGGCAAAATTTATTTTATGATTCAATTTTTCAAAACAAAGTTTGTGTATGCACAGGCTTATTGTGAATAGTGTTTTGAGAAAAGGTTCAAGTGGTGGTTGAACCTAAAAGGTTTTTTATACATAAAGTGAATTTGGATAAGGTATATTTTAGTTTAATATGAATTTTTCCTTCTTTTTGTGAATTTTTAAATCATTTCAATAATATCAAAGGGTAACATGTTGCTAAGAAGTCCTATTAAGTCTCCTTAAGGCCTAAATGAGAGTTTGGTCTATTAAGATATGGGAAACCTAATGTATTGGTTTATTCATGATTATAAATTTTTATATAACCTATTTTAATTTTAATCCAAGTGTTCAATTGTGTATTTTTTACCAATAGGTCTATGAGCTAGAGGATTGTATAAGAACAAGGCCTACTAGGCCTAATTGACAAGTTAGAGAATGGGAGTGCAAGTGAATGGAATAACACATTGTTGAGTAGAATAATGGATTTTATACCATCATATAGGTGTGAATAAATTTTAATTAATATCTTAAAAAGGTGTGATATATGAATATCAAATTCATATGACCTAATCTATCTTGAAGAGACCTAGTTGAGCGAAGAGGCCAAAGAGGACAGTTTGAGAGGGATAGAAGTGTGCAAAGAGTTGAAGAAAAATATCATCATATATTGTTTGATAAATAATTTAATATTTATGTGGTAAATTTTTTTATGTGGTTTATTTAGTGTTGAGTTATCTATAGGGTCAGTTCCTCCTTGTAAGTTGGTGTTTGCTAAAGTCTAGCTAAGTTGGTACTTAGCTAGTTAGGGTCAGTACTCCATGTGAAGTGGGTGCTTCTCTAAATTTGATTTTTATATTATATGAATATATTACATTTTTATCACTAGTGGGTTTTCTTCCCCTTGATATTTTCCCACACATATATTGTGTTCATGTGTTTAATGCTCTTATGGATTAGTGCTTATGATTGCTAAGATGTATATGCTTGTTTAAATGATCTATGATTTCTTAAGTAAGATTATTAAAGAAATTTTTTTGAAGACTAATTCGCCCCCACCCATATAATTCATTTATCTTTCAATAATTTATATCAGATCCTGGTCTTTCAAAGTAGGTCTAAAACCTAAAGGAGATCCTAGAAGCAAGGATGGCTGGTCAACAAGCTCAAGGTGGTTTCTCTACTAGTAAGGATCCGTTATTGAATGTATCTAATTATGAATTTTGGAATTTCAAGATGAAGATATATTTTATGTCTCAAGGTCATGATATTTGGCACTTAGTAGTGGATAGCTAAAGTTCTCTTTTTATTCCACTAACTGATGTAGCAGGTAAGAAAGCTAATGAAAATAATTCCAAGAAAATAAATGCCATTATTTTTGGCCTATCAAAGGTAGATATTGTAAAGGTAAAACATTATTAATTAGATAAAGAGATGTGGGAAAAATTGAATACTATGTATGAATTAGACACCAAGGTGAAGATGGCCAAGTTGTAAACCCATCAAAAATAGTTTGAAATCCTAAAGATGAATGAAGATTAAATCATTGCATATTACTTGTTGAGGTTTGATGAAGTTTTGAATATTATTAGAGTATTAAGATAAGAAGTGAAATAATATATTATTTTCAAAAAATTGTTAAGATCACTAACTCTTAATTTTGACTTTAAGGTGTTTGCAAGAGAAGAGATGCAAGATTTATACAAGCTATAAATGGATAGGATTCATGGCATCTTGAATACCTATGAGATGAAAACTAATGAAATAAGATTTCCCAAGAAGTAAAAATATTTTAAACTTGAGAAAAAGTCAAAATCCAATAAGGTCAAGGATGAGGAATGCTCAGATGTTGATGATGATCAACTAATAGCCATGTTTGTAAGAAAGTTGAGTTTTGGATTTGATAAGTATAAAGGTAAGTCACCCTTCAAATGTTTCAACTATGGAAATATTTTTCACTTTGAATCCATGTGTCTTAATAAGGATAAATCTAAGCATAATAAATAACATGATAAACATCATAGAGATGATAGAAAGGTCTATAAGTATGATAAAAACAAGAGAGACTTCAAGAAGAATTAAAGTAGGAAAGGGTTATTTAAAAATAAGAAGTATTTTTATACCAAAGAATAAAAATCATCTAATGTAATTCATTCAATCACATCTGACAGTAATGAACTTGAACATGATAATAATGAAATATTTTTGATGGCCATAGAATCAGATAATGAGGGTTGCTCAAGTAGGAAAGGCCTTATGGTTTATATAAAATTAGATGAAGAAGAAGCTAAAGTAAACCTTGAGATGGAGTTGGTAAGTGCCTTAGAGGAGTTGAAGTTTCAAAGGAGAAAGAATCACAAACTAAGACCATTAGTTAAGGATTATGAGGAGTAGATTGGCTTATTTTAGGAAAGGCTAAGTAACACTTCCAAGGAGTATGATGAGATCATCAATCAATTTGATGCATAAATGGAGGTATTCAATATGAGCCTAAAATCTAAAGAAGAATAATTCATCAAGTATGAAACTAAAGTAGAATCCCTAAAAGATGAGTTGGATCAATCATCTAGTAAGGTGAAGAGCTTTGTGAAGTTTGAAAAGAGCACTGAGAGTCTAGATGATATCTTGAGTTGTCAAAAGTTTGAAAGTGACAAGACAAGTATTGGTTTCAAATAAGACCAAAAGGAGGCACCTCTAGTCAAGGAGAAGACTGTTGAAGACAAATATGTCAACATGAAAAGACCTATCAAATAACCTAATGTTATAAGAAATCCTAGTTCATTTAATGGTTATTGTTTTGTATGCATTCAGTTTGGTCATAGAGAAAGAGAATGTAGAAGACCCTAAAATAATGAGTACTCATAAAATGATGGAAGGAATCATAATTCACATTAGTCAAATGGTATGTATAAGGTGATTTGTTATAACTATAATAATGTAGGACACATTTCAAGATTATTTTCTAACATAGTTAAGAGGTCATCAAGTCAAAATAGAATGTTTGAATCTCCTAGATTGCATGAAAGAAGGCAAATGAATGTATAGAAACCAAAGGTAGTGAAGATAAGTCATGATCAATCTATAAGTTCATGTGGACTACTTATTATGATAGAGCATACTTAGGTGTGAAATCAAGTCAAGAATGTCTATTGTTAACTCACATTGATGATCACATAGTTGATGATGATATCAAGCTTATAGTGTCAATCAAGCCCAAAAGGACATTGAAAAACATTCAGTCTTGTAAGAGCATGGATATCTAGGAATATCCTAAGTTTATGGTGTTTTATTACCCTATAAAAAGAGGTGGCTTTATTAGGATTCATGGAGACATTATTATATTAGTAGAAGCATGAGGGTACAACCAAATAAGGTTTTATCTTGAGAATATTCTAGGTTATCTATGTTGCAAGAAAGGAGATGAAGATGGATATTACCCATTCTTATGTTGGTATATCTAAGTTTTGAAGTGTAGTAGGTAGAATGAAAAGAGATTTAAGGTTGACATTAGGGTTCTAAGGTTAAAGTGTAGTCAATGGTATATGAGAGGTAAGTTTTTTTGGTATTTATTTATGTGAGTAGTTGATATTGATCTGTGTTAAGAAGGGGTGTAGGAATTAATATGCTTGAAGGAAGATGAGAATGGTTTAAGAGTCCTATTGAATCATGTGTTGAATTATGAAGACAAAGGGGGAGTCCCTAATTCTGTAATTGGTGTCAAGATCATGGTAGTCTAGTGTGTGATCAAGAGTTTGATCTTCTTCAGTCATGTCAAGGAAAGTAAGTGATCTTGAGTTCCTAGTTAATTTAAAGGAGATATGCTTGGTTTGAGGGGGAGACATTCATATTGTTGATTAAGCTTGATCTATGTTGAATTGGTCTTATAATCTAAGTTCATTTTAAAATAGATGACATTTGTGGAAGACCTTTATCATTAATGTCAAAGGGGGAGGAATTATAAGAATGGATTTTTACCAAACTAAGGGAGATGAGAGTGATTAGTTTGAATAATGTTTTACCATCAATGATAAAGGGGGAGTTTGTTGAAAAGTGTTGTCATTGATGTAAAGGATGATGTTATTGATGTTAAGATGCATGTTATGTGGGACATGATATTTTATGCTTGATATGAAGACTTGGAATAGAATATAGTAAGATATGAATATCCTTAGTCAATCTCTGAAGATCCTTAGTTAAGCTCTGAAGATACACCCAAGAAGCTCTAAAGATCTGTGTAAAAAAATTTGAAGATGCTCCATCGAGCTATGAATATTTTTTATTGAAGCTTCAAAGAATAAGATGTATAAGTTTACTTGAGAAAGTATGTGAGGTGATGGAGTACTCAAGAGAATGTCAAGGTAAGCCTACAGGGGTAAAGTCTTAAGCCCAAATCTATAACTAGACTAGTTCTATACCCTGCCTAACCTAATGAGGTGTCATTAGGTATTTTTAAATAAAATGAATAATGTTTGACATTTTTTAAGCATGTGAGATTTTGTGTTATCATGTATATAATGTGGAGATCATGGAGATAAATTTGAAGGTCAATTTCAAGGCCTAATGTGACTTACAGGTTAAAGCCTAGAGATCAAAGAGAGAAAGCATGGCCCAATAAGGTATGAGGTTTTGTTTCCAAGGAAAGTATGGATAGGTGAGTGTTATCATATGTATGTCATGTTTTTCTAGGTGTTTTTACCAGGTTTGAGGTTAAATTTTACAAAAAAAAGGCATGAAAAATGGTTTTGAGGTTTCTCAATTGAACAGAATAAAGGGTTCTCAACTTGAGATGAACTTTCAAGTGTTCATTATCACGTGTACATCTACATGAGAACCTTTTATGGGGAATGGTCCTAGCTCAAATTTTCAAGAATTGGTTTCTATAATAAGGGGTTATGCTTTATGAATGATCATTAAGACCAGAAGTTGGTTTAAACCCTCAAAGAACCTTAACAATGACCCAATGTTAAAGATATTGTTATAAAGTTCTCAAAATAGTTTGATATATCTATTTAAGTTATTTGAAGTTATATTCAACTCTCCCAATCACCTACATGTGTGATATTTTTTTCAGGAGAGTGAGAGGACCCTATAGGAAAGGACTTGTTTCTCAGAGATTCATTATAGTAGGTAGAGTTGACTGAGTCAAAATTATTAATTGGATAAAGGTTTAGTCATGATACTTATATCCTATTGATGATTATAAATATACCATAGGTTCCCTTAGTGTTTAAAGAACACTTCTCATTTTATAATTTAGAAAAATTAGAGAATGAATTACAGGTTTTGACAACCTGGTTGTCTGTGGTGAAATAGTAGTAGAGTAAGATAACTATTCCACAATATTTATATAATTTTGGTGGTTGGGAGCCACCTTGGCCTGTTCTTTGTGAATCCTTGTTGATAATTAGTAAATTATGTTCCTAATTTAAGCTAAAGACTAATCTAAAAGGATATTTATAATGTATCTTAAACTAAAGTGATCATGGTGTAAACAAAGAGCAAAGAAAAGGGTAGGGTAGAAAATAAATAAGTGATTGCCAATTTTAGTCCTGAAAATTATGAAAAATTATTATTAGAAATTGAATACAAATTTAACAAATATATAATGCAACATATCCAAAGCTCAAATCTTACTATATATCAAGAAAACTTCAGAGGAAAATGTTTAAGAATCATAAGTAATAACTAGGTCTACTTTAGGGATTTACCACTATAATAAAATAGCCATTGCACATCTAAATATAGAGAAAACTGAAATGAATAAAACCCTAAGATATTTAAGCTAATATAACATAATCATAAATCAAAAACCCTATGATTAAAAAATGCTATTCAGAATTCAAATATACTATTCAAATTCAAGACTTCTACTAATAATTGAGAGAAAATCTATATCAGCAATTAACACATCAAAAATGGACAATCCTTACATAATTCATTCATTCTATTAATTGATTCAAGTATACAAAGTTGCTAAAAAATCTCTCTTTTTACAATGGTGATACATGCCTTTATAGGAAGAATAGTTAGTAAATCAGTCAGTTACAAAATATAGGTGTATAAAGGTAAGGATATTTGTCCTTACAAGCTCTATAATACACGTGCCTTTTCAAATCATATTGACCTAAAGTCAAATATGCTAACAAACTATCATATTCCCTTATAATGAAATATTCAATTATAAAATGTTACATAATTTCTATTAAAAAGATAATATTATCCTAACTTGTTAATGGTTCCCTTGTTTGTTGTTGGAGGATGCTCATGGCCCTTTCATGTTGTTTATCAACCAGCTTGAGATCCACAGTAGGTCTCATGATACACTCCTCTTCTTGGTCTACTATCTCATCAAATTCCTTATCATTTTTGGCCAAGGCCTCCTTGATGCTTCTAGCTTCATTGATCCTCTCACCTGCATTGAATATCATATCCAAGATCTTGTTGTTATCTTGTCTAGACTAGCCTTTATTTTTCCCTTGGATTTATTGAGTCACCAAAGTGTCCATATTCTTGAACCCTTCATCACTGATGAGGCCAAGGGTGGTAAATTATGAAATATTGACAAGCATGGTCCCAAGAAGTTGCTTAATTTTGTTAAAGAGACCTTTGTCATATTTTAAAAGCCTCATCACCTTGGTATGCTAGGTACTTAAGATTTGAACCTTATCAATAACAATCCCAAAGATTGTGCCTAAGTGTCCCATACTTATGGTTCTAATGTTTGGTATCTACTTCTTTTCTTGAATGTTGAGGAGCTGAGCAATCTTGTCCTTTGAGGCCTGTCATTGGGTGACTAGGTATTCGGCTAATGTATATTGGTCCTCTAGTATACTCTACCTCATCTTCATTGACTTTAATGCCTCAAACATGTCATAGAATGACTCGTCAAGCATCTTGATCATGGCATCTGGTACCAATAGGATTTCTTGGGTTTGCAAGTTGTCCTTCTCCCTTTCCAAATTCTAGATCCTTTATTTTAGACCCTAGATTTCAGCCTTGGCTTGTTGTGATTGTGCTTCTATCAATCTTTCCACATCTTCTTGATGTATTGCAACCTCACCAATCTATTTTCCTATAACAAGGGTCAAACCTATATAAGGTTACACCTTTTGAAATGTGAATTATTCTATCCTAACAATGGCTATCTTGGTTGTTATTCTCTCTAATCTTGTTGTCTTAGGATTGAAATGATCTATGGTAATTAGTTCCTTAAACTAGGTAGGTTCAGGGAACTCCACTTTTGAGCTAGTAGATGCTCCTGAAGCATCCATCTTCTTACCTCTTGAGCCTTGGGAGACCATAATTCTAATATATTCCTGATCCTTCATTATAGGCTTTATCTAAGGCTTAATCTCATCATGCACATCCAAAACAACCCTTGTCATGGCCTAAGAGCATGAGAGAGATGGGATCTTTCAAAATTTTCCATAGATGAACTAGTCAAGAATGATTGGTCCATGGATTGTAAATTCATCATGGAAGAGATTGATTTCACTAGTGGGATGATTGAAATTTAATCTAGGTTTCTTCCTTGGTTTTATTGGGAACAAGGCCAATTCTAATTTTCTCTTCTCTTGAGGTGCCATCAAAATTAGCTCCTTTCTTATTATTCCCTATGAGGGGTCCTCCTCTCCTCTTGATCCATAAGATTCTACAAGTTCCTTAAGGGCACCCTCAAGTGTCTCTTTTGGCTCTAAGGCTATCATGTCAATGTATTGTATTGGGGAAGGTGGCCTCTATTATATGGTTGAAGGTAAGGGTCCTTCTCTAGGTCTTTTTTCTAATATTACTTCTCTAACCTTCTCCATTCCTTTGCCTTGATCATCCTAAATTTGCTCAACCTACTATTAGAACTATTGTGGTTGCTCTATCTAAGGTTGCTCATGATCTATCCCAGATGGCCCAAGTAGTAAATGGTATTGTAAAGGATGAATTTTCCATGTTTTCCTAGATGGATTGGTGTCCCTAACCAATCTGTACTCTAGCTTCATGTTGTGGCTTTGGATCCTAGCCAACACTTCCCCATAGTTCCTAGCTCTAATGTATGTGGTGTCATGGACATGCAGTTGGTGTACATACTCAAGCTTGATCTTTTTGTCCTTTAAATATTTTCTTACTTTGTTCCTTAGATCCCACATCTTGAGTTCATCTAGCTAAAAGATAAATGAATTCCTATGTGTGACCATAACTTTTGCCTACTTCTAGTCTTTAATTATGATTTTCCTGATATATAATGGGAAGGGGTTAAGAATACCTTTCTTATTTTCCTTTCAACCTTGTTAATGCCAAGGATGAGCTGGGAAGTAATCTTTTACTTAGCAAGTTTATTCAGGACATGCACTAGTAGTCTATAAGTCTAAGACATAATTCCCTCTATCTTGAAGACTATGTAATCAGGTTAATACCATATGTCCATAATCATCTCCACGCATTTTTTGATGAGGGGGTGAATCCTAGGCATGGGGACACCTATGATGGCCTCAAAGATTTCTAGGAAAATGCAATCATAGATAAACTACATGTGATTCCTATACTTGAAGATGTGGATCTTGGAATAGTGGTGTGAGATGGTTGTCCTACCCTTTAGGGACCAATTCCTGATGCCAAGGGAGGTGACCAGAGCAAGAATGGTATCAAGTAGCTAAAACATCATGTAGAATTACTTGGAGGTCTTTCTCTTAATGATGATGAATTACTTGGCAAGGAAGATGCTAATCAAATCTCCAATTGGAGGGATAAGTTTTTCTTCCATCAGGAAGTGCATATATGAGACCCAAACCATATTCATGTAAGTGGTTGAAGTGGTACCAAAAGATCTATTCAAAAAGGTAATTATTACCCTAATACCCTCTATAAATTGGATGATAGGGATTTTTCCATCAAGAGTTCTAAAGATGTGAGGTCCTTGGTTTAGCTAGGGTCTAAAGATAAAGTCTAGATCATGGTTATTAGTCCATTCCCTCATCTTGAGAAGGTCAATATGGGAAAGAGGGAGATTATAGTACTTTTTGTAAGCAACAGAGGAAATGTAAGCTACCTTTCTTGAGTTACCTTCTCTAATGATCTAATCATCACCTATCCTAAAATAAACAAAAATGGGTATAAGGACATCAATGTAGTGCAATACCTCTAGTTTTTTCATGGCATAATAGAGGCCATCCATCTAGATTGAAACCAAGTTAAAGTGTCTTCTATTAGTGGTGGTATTTCTCTATTCTTCCTTTGAGATGGGCTACAATTATTCTACCATGAAGAAGAGCTTGGACCAATTCCTAATGGCATGGATTTTTAATATATCAAGGTCTATTTATATATCCTTAAATACCCAACCCTCCCTATCTATCATCAAATAGAGCTCAACCTCTTCCTTTAATTGTTGATTGCTTGTTGTCATGATCCTTGTCTCTATTAATTGCTCATGCCAAACTGTAGATGATTTCTATGGAAGCTCTCTCATGTTTAGAAACATAATTAATTTATCCTTTGATTTAATTATATCAAATTGGATCTATTTAGGTTGCATTTATGCAAGGTTTAGGGTTGTATAGCCTTAATGGTAGAAGATATCAAGGCTTTGGCTTATACATGTTTTGGATTAGATTTGGACCCTTACCTTTATACCTTTGGTTAAAATATATTTAGTTATGTCCTTTTATTCTTGTGTGGAGATTATGTGGCATTGGTTTGGATATTTTTTAGTATTTTTCATAAATGTCATTTGAATACTAGTCGTTGCTATTTAAAAATACCTCCTTTTCATTCTATAGGATCAAAATCCTAGATTAATGTGAGCCATTGATCATAATCTGGGCCCTTAAATTTTAATTGGTTCTTGGGTCTTAAGCCTTATGCTCATGACACTTGACATGATCATGCATCTTCCACATGTTCCAAATCTTATGTCTATCCCTTGTTAAATAATCATTGGCCACATCGTAGGTTTGGGTTCTCAAGGTTTTGTTGAAAAGTCTCTAGGGACCTTCACACCATTAGATCAAATATAGAAACAAAGCATATATCATTGATCTATAAAAAATACTAAAATTATAAGTTAGTACACTTTGAATAATCACAACTTAGGCTTATGTCCCTTAGGCTAAGGTTTGTTTCATGTTTATTAAGCATGGGACAAATATTAAGCTAAAGAATTTAAACCTGAGTTATGATTTAAAAGGGGTCAAGGTACAAACACTCTAGGTTAATGTATGCATTGTGTTTAGCAAGCACAATGAAAACATTAGGCTAAAATATTTATGCCATGTGTTACAAACCATGCGCAAAATAGGTTCAACATGAAATGATAATCTAAATTTTACATAGGGTAAGTCTATGATTTAAGGTCCATTATGAAAAATGCAATGTGGATCCTTAAATCATAGACTTAGGATAGGTATATTTCTTGCATAGATCAAGGCCTTCCACTTTGGGCATAATTTGTGAGCATTTCCCTCAATTTGGTGAGCCACTTTAGAGTAAAAAGGGGTTTTAGGATGTCATTTGAATACTAAGAAAAATATTTTCATTGGGTTAAATTTGATAATCTCATGGACATCAAATACATCCTCATAGGTGTCAATTCATGGTCATGTAGACATCATTTTTAAAACATTGAATTTTTTATTGTAATAGACTTAAATTTGACAATCGCATAGGCATCAAGTTAGTCTTTTTGAACATTTAAATGATGGTCATGCAAACTTAAATTTTAAGTTCATTAAAATCTTCAAGGTCAAATGCAAAGATGCCACTTGTCATTTTTTTAGGGCTTCCCAAGGTCTTGATGTTAATTTGATTCATTGGATCAAATACCATGATAAATTGAAAACCATTGATCATAATCTAGATACTTTCTTTCAATTGGATGTCATGTCAAGTGGGTCCCATTTCCTTTTTGTCCTCAAATGTAATGGTGCCATGTGTCCATCTTTTAGACTCCCTATATCTTTTTGACTTTTGAATTATGTTTTGCTCTATCTGATTGAGTCCTTACGAGTAAGCTCAGATCATCAAATTATCTAATATGTAGGCTATTTAATTCAAAGTTCCCATTATCTTCACTTTGTTCAACCAAATGTCATGATGAAGTGACAACCATAAGATCCTACAAAGTGTGAATAAGTTAATGTTAGGACCATGGTAACAATAAAAACTTAAGATTAAGGTGTTAAGACTAAGGTCATGATGGTATTAATGAATACATTAGGGCCTTAGTATTAAAGTCTTAGGCTAAGTTTGGGAATATAAAATGACCCTACACAATAACATTTAGTTAGCTTATAAGGGACTTAAAAAAAGGGGAAAATAATGAAGGGGTCAAGTTTGTTAGTCAAGTTGTATTAAGAAACAAAACTAAACCTAAGATATGCATTTTATATTTAAGTCCATGTAATCGATTCCCACCAGTTTTGGTTCCTACATTTATTCAAATTTGAGAGGGTTTATTAGGGTTTTAGAATGCAGACTTCTCAGGGATGCATGCCATGGAAGATGCAACTAATAGTCAAATGAACTTCATTAGCAATATTAGTCTAGATTAAGGTAGATTAAGACCATATATGCTTGTCTCTTAACAAATTAGATGATCTTAAAATTCTATAAAATACCTTGACATGCTTAAATTTCCATGTTTTATTTTGAAGGTTTCTTAAGGGTCTTAATTCAAAAAATGGGGTATTTTGGTCCCAAAAAATGGTGACTCATAGGGGAAACATAGCAATACATTAAAACCTATAGACTCTAGGTTTAGAAAAATGATTAGGTCATCCACTTCACTTGATCAAAACCACCATTTGGATTAGAATATGGTTGAAACAAATCTTTCACTTATAAACTTAAGGTCAAATACTAGGACATACTTAAACTATGTGTGTGTTTTGATTTCACTTACTGTTTGCCATGGGATTTAAGAAACAACTTCTAGTTTCATGTCCTTAATCAATTGAATTGACTTATAGCATACTAAAATTTTCATTATGAACCATGTTTTAACATAGGGAAGGCTTCAACATTATTTTTATACCATCTAGCATCCATAGCCCTGATAGAGATGCCTTTGGCTCCACTCATGGCCTTACTCCACTACTAACCAGGTATCCATAGCCCTGACGGGGATTGCCAAAATCACCTTTACCTGAAATATTTAGATTTTACTTGCATCTTATTTTTGTATTTTCTTAAATCTTTATGATTTTAGCAAGGTTGAGAACCAAGATAACTAGGTTTTAAGATTTGGTCAAGTATTTGATCTTTGAAAAATCATCTATGGTTACAACTCTTATCTCAAGCAAGGATGTTAATTAAGTGATAGTTTAGGTGTATACCTTGATAATTTGAGTCTCCACTCCCTAAGTGTAAGTCTTCTTAAAACAATTTTGAGGTTGAGATAATGGTTAAGGTCTAATGAAATGATTTGGCCTTTCTATTGGTCTTTGTCAATTTATATAAGATATAACATCATGCTTTATATTTTATATCCATGGTTACTCCATGTATGGGATTCATACCTTAATTATTGAATTGGGGGGACATGTTTTCAAGAAAAATTCATAACTTTTAAGCTAAATATTATCCCTAAGGATTTACTGGGATTGATGAACCAAGCAATATGAAAAAAAAACAATAAAAAACAAGATATAAAAAATCAACCCAAAACAAAAG
The DNA here is from genome assembly GCA_037957365.1 of Torreya grandis. NCBI lineage: Eukaryota > Viridiplantae > Streptophyta > Pinopsida > Cupressales > Taxaceae > Torreya > Torreya grandis. The sequence goes on along the minus strand of JARHVA010002708.1, from coordinate 1,105,519 downwards.
AATATATACATGCTTATGTACAAACAAGGGACAATAAGTAAAAAACTAAAAGGAAACTAACTATCATATCTACACTAATCTAAATATCTTATAACTTTACTCTGTGAAGACCCTAGGAGGAGTAGCAAAAAAATAATGCTTGAGGTATTACCCATTGGTGGGAAATGTAAAGTCTACTCCTTAAAAATCTTTGAGCTTCAAAGTTTTATAAGTTTTATTTCCCAATGTTTTTTCAATCTAATAGGGGCTAATCCACAAGGGTTTGAATTGGCCATGCTTACCCTTAGGCTCAGATGCCTTATCCTAAATAAGAACTAGGTCTCCTTGTCTAAACACTTTGATTTTAGATCTTTTATTAAACCATATCTTGACTATGGTTTAATGTCTACTAAAGTCAGAAAAGGCTTTCTCTCTTGCATCTTCCATCTAAATTATATCCAACAATCTATAATTGGCCAACTCTTGGCTCTCCTCCATGTATTCTTGCATAAACCTATATGTGGGAAACTTCAGAGTGATAGGAAATATGGGTTCTTGTCCATACACCAATAATAATGGTGAGGCTCTTAAGGCTTGCTTGATCCTTATCCTATCAACCCAAAGTACAAATTTAAGGAGCTTGTGCCAAGTCCTAGGTTTGTCTTCAATATAATTATTAATTACTTTAATTAGGTTCTTATTTATTGACTAAAATATTCAATTACCTTGGGGATAATGTTTGGATGAAAACTTGAGAGTGATGCCATTATCATAAGCCCATTCAATCATCTCTATGGATATGAAGGTAGATCCATTATCACATACTAGAGATACTGGGGTCCCAAACTTGGTACAGATGTTTTCTTCTAAGAAATTGATCACTTCCTTAGTTCTACATTGATTGGTGGCTACAAATTCAATCTACCTTGTACAATAGTCTATGGTAGTAAGGACATATTTTTGTCCTTTAGATGATTTGGGGTTGATTACGCCAACAAAGTCTATCCCCCATTGAGTAAAATTTTTGTCAATCGTGACTAGTTGTAAAGGCATTACTAATTTTGGATCCTTGGTGCTAAAAATTTGGCATGAATGACATCCCCTCACATGCCTATGAGCATATCTAAAAATAGTTAGCCAATAATAGCCATCTCTAATAATTTTATGGGTTATGGTTTTCCCAAATAGATGCCCACTGCCTATATTTTCATGAAAGGTCCTCATGATTTGGGTGGATTATTCTTTTGAAACACATCTCAAGTAGATTACCTCAAAGTTATTTATATACAAGCTTCCATTTTTGATCAAGTAGTGGGATTCCTTTAGTCTCAAGGTCCTCTTTTTCTCCCTAGATATACCTACAAGACAAATACCATTGATTAGTAAATGTATGATTGGGTCATACCACTCACTAGCTTGAAAGTTTTGTTGATCCACCTGCATAATACTTAGCATAGGGTTAGTATTATCAATCATCTGAACCAAACCCTTGCACCTTATCAACTTTTTAGTTTTCATCTCTAAGTTATATTCTTTCAAGATTGACATCTTCTTACCTCTACGTTCTCCCAATTCATTCTAACTTAACATAAGTTTGGTGGAAGGGTCAGTTAAGATGGCATTCACCTTATTTCTAAGGATGTAATGCCTAAATTTCTTGACTACCTTGACTAATTCATACACCTATTTATCAATTAATGAATAATTTAACTCAACATTCTTGAAATTAGTACTCTTTAAATAAATTGGATGGTCACACCCTTAATTTTTTTGAGTTAATACTATAGCCATAGTGTGGTCAGATGTAAAGGAATAGAGGTAGAAGTCCCTTTAAAAGTTAGGACTTATAAGGACTAAAACTTGACTGATGGCCTCCTTGATGTCATTGAATGCTTTTATAGAATCTTCATTCCATGTGACTTTAGAATCCTTCTTTAGCATGTCATTCAGTGGTTTAACTATGTCTACAAAACCAAAAATAAACTTTCTTACAAAATTAATCTTGAAAAAAAAATTAGCTCTTTTTTACTATTTGGAGGTTATATTATAGATATGGCCTCCACTCTTTCAATATCTATAAAGATCCCATCCTTAGTTATAACATGACCTAATAATTTCCCTTTAGTCACACAAAATATACTCTTCTTAGGGTTTAAAGAAATGCCATACCTTACATCTTTCAAAAAAAATTTGTAAATGAATGAAGTGAACTTCCCTATTTTTAGAAAAAATCTATTAAATCATCCATATATATTATAATGCACTTACCTATTAGGCCTTGGAAGGAACAGTCTATATCTCTTTAAAAGGTGTCTCCTGTATTGATTAGTCCAAAGGGCATTCTCTTATAAGCAAAGGTTCTTCACTTTATTTTGAAGGTTGTTTTCATCCTATCCTCTTTATCAATGAATAATTGGTTGTAACCTAAAAATACATCAAGAAAGGACATCATAACTGATCCTAAAATAACTTTAATTACTTGGTCTAGGAAAGGAAGGGGGTAGTTATCCTTAACTAATGATTTGTTCAATTTTTTCAAGTCTATACAAAGCCTAATATCACCATTCTTCTTCCTGAATAGCACCAAATTGGCCACCCAAGTGGAATTCCAAATGGGAAAGACTATCATATCATCTAGAAGTCTCTTGACCTCCTTAAACATCATGGGTTCTAGGACTAGGTTTAGAGGCCTTTGTTTTTGCCTAAAGGGTTTTTATCTCTCTTTAAAGGGTATAATATGTGTGATGACACTTGGATCACAAAATTTTATGTCATCATAGGACCATGCTATGACATCCTTGTATTGGGCAAGAAGTTCCTTAGCTTTCTTTCTTTCAATGTTTATTCAAGCCTTCCCAACATTTACTAGTTGGGGTTGATCATGAAGGCCTAGATCAATAGAATTATATTCTTTCCCATTTACCTTGGGAACCTTAGAAGCCTCAACAACTTTTTCCTAATCAAATAGTCTCTCTAAATCAATCATTCCCTTTGGGATCTTGTTGTCACTCAATTGAATCACTTTACCATTAAATTTATATTCACTAGATGTACGTCCATCAACTTCATCAATTATATGAGCATTAAATTCTCTAGAATTGGTCATGAAATCCAATATCTATTGATCATTATTGAATACTTGGAATTGGTTAATATTATTTGAAACTGAAGGACAAGGGATCAATTCAATGTTGAAATTAGGGGAATCTTGATTGGGCATGAGGTTAGCTACAAAAGATGTCAATTGATCAGATGCTTAATTCTCTTCCCTTGGGATGTAAGTTTTGCCAAATGCATCAAAGGATTCAATTATATCCCAAACTCTAAACTTATACCTTTTTAAATATGAAAGTTTACATTGGTATTTGCTTCTAACCTAGTTAACCACTAGTTTTGAATCTCCATAAACTAGTAGTTCTTTGACCTTATTTTTTATTGAAAATTGTAAGCTAAGGATAAGGGATTCATATTTAGTGAGATTTTTAGTATAAGGGAATTAGAGTCTATAATACGCATGGTACCTTTTGTCAGTAGGGTCAATTAAAATAATACCAACACCTGATCCAACACTATACCTAGCACCATCAAAGTACAATCTTCATAATCCACAAACAACATAAGCATTCTTGGTATCACATACCTTGTTAGCCTCTAGGGTTAAAAATCAAAAGTCTTATTCTATTATGTTAATCCTCTCATTCACAAAATTATATTCAATTATCATATGCTTCATTCTTGGTTCTCTCTCAACTTTGATCTTATTGGGGACCCTTCTAAGGTAGCCATAGATCTGAGAAATCTTTGGACATGTAACCATTCAAATATTTGGTCCATTCCCTACTCAATAATATTTCATTAACATCAGGTATTTCAACCACTTGAATATCATTGAATTGTTGCACCCTAATCTCAGAAGCTAGTTGCATATGAACATTTAATAATTCTCCTACAATGTTAACCCTAGATTTGTCTAATTGGGTGATAACCCTATCAATATAGGAATGATATTATTATATGCTCCTAAATCTAATAATCAATTATGCAAGTTCTTACCAAACATCCTGATAGTGAGTAAGAAAGGAGGAGACTCAGCTTTGGTTGTATGAATTGTTACATTTGCATGATCAATCTTAAAAGGACTGTGCTTTCTTGACAAAGATTCCAATAGGAGATCCCTTTTCTCTATAATCTACATGAGTTCATGGAATGTTATATTATCCTTTATCTTCTTCATGTCATCAACTATGTTATAACTAGTTTTGTCAAAAGAACTAAGAATCTCAACATTGGGTTTAAAAGTACTCCCTTTTCGTGGCTATAGATTTTTGCTTGAATAGGTATCAAGAAGAGTTTGAAAGTTGTTTGGAGGTGTTGAGTTAGTCAAGGGATACCTCTAATATTTATTCCTTAAGGGATAGGTCTTCTTCAAAAACTATTGAAAGGCTTGGATCTCCTCAGGGACAACATTAGGTTCATTTTCCTCTTGAAATGGGAAATCAAAGGTGTCCACCATGAGGGCCTACTTATATGCCTTAGATATAGAGGTTCTTGCACCACTTTTTTGTTAGGGACCACTTAAAATGTTTCCATCTCTCCTTCGAAGGACTCAAAGACTTTACAAAATTTTATAAAGTCAATTTCCCCATGCTTGGTGATGTAATGTACCCTACAATAGTTAGGTAATGCAATGTCAATAAGATTAATGTCCATATTCTTGTTACTAGAATATGGTTCATTAGCCTTATTATTATGAAAACTATCATTTTAAAATATATTATTTGGCCTATTAAACCTATGAAATGAGAAATTTTGACCAGAGTGTTCTGTAGTATTGCCCACTTATTTTTACAACTAAAGGAAATCAGTGCTTAATTTTTGAGCCATTTCCAAGATGGATTAATTCTCATTTTTAGGAGTTTCAAAATTGTGTACCTATTTATTATTAATAGATATAACCAAATCCCTTTGATCACTTGGGTTGTAGCCATTAGTGATATGAGTAAAGAATCCTAGATTTTGATTTGGAGCTACATGACTTAATGGTAACTGGGTCAGATTTGGGAGTTGGTTTAAGGTTGGGAGATTTTGGTTATTATTAGGGAATAAGTTCATCACAGGTAGATGTGGGTTCACATTTGGGATTGAATAAGCCATTTTCCCCTAGGGCTGAATTTGATCATTAATGATTACTAATTTAGAATAGGCTTGGGATAATGAATCTATAACTAGGATAGACCTCTTTAGGAACACAAAGGTCATATGATCTATTGCATCTTTGTAGATTTATAAAACTAGGACATAATTAGGCTTGTAGGGTTCCATGGTCTTGCTATACATTTTTTTAAATCTAGCATTAAAGGACTTGATGGGCTCACTATCATCCATTCTAATAGAAGTGAACTGGTGGTAAATAATACAAGGACTAATAATTTTACCAAATTGATCAATAAGGGCATTGCTAAAACCATTCCAACTTGTGATATAGTTGTCAGAAAAATTTAAGAACTATTCATAAGCATCATATTTAAAATTAAATGGAAATAGCCTACATGCCACATCTTCATGCACAACATTAAGCAATATTAAAGTAGCCTTAAAATAGTTTATATGTTCCTTAGTAGTCACTACACTTGTTGGACTAAATACATGTATATATTTCTTAGGGTTTATTAGGAGATCATGAACCACCCCTGGCATATTAATCAAGGAATCCCCTAACCATGCCATACCTAGACGATGGTTGAAAAAATAGGTACCTTGAATCGGTAAAGATGGAAGAGATTTAGATCTCTTGCTTATACCTTTATCCTATCTATCTTTTCTATATACCCTGAGTTCAAAGAAAGAGTCTTTGGTTAATGAGTGTGATCTTGTTCTAATCTTAGGCAATTCTAACTTGCAATTCAAATATTTTACCTAAAAAATGATGTGTCAAGTTAACTTCTATAAAGAAAAATATTTAGACCTACACATTGATCTTATTTTGTAAAGGTGGCATGCATAATTGCAAAGATGTTGATCTTTGACCGAATTAGCTCAAATAGGCATTCAACTATGTAAATATGGTCTATATTTACAAGTCTAAGACTAAAAGAACTTATTGTCAGGAATCTAGAACAATAAATAGCTCTAATACCACTTGTCAGGAATCTAGAACATAAATGCTCTGATACCACTTTGTTAGGACCCAGAAGCACAATTGATTACCAAGCAACTAAACATGCAAAATTTAACCAAAATCACAAGTAACTAGAATTCATAAACAACACAGAATATGAGAGACAATACCCAATTGTATTAATACTCTTCCAAAAAGAAATTACAATGAAGAGATGCCACACTCTTCCACACCTTACAGGCTTCCCACACCAAGTGTATAGTAATTCACTTTCAAGAGTTCACTCTCTCAACTACAGTCCCAACACACAACTCAAACATAGAGTTGGTGTTCGCCTCCAACCAGTCAGTATCACTATTACCAGTACCACCAGTCAGTATCACTACTGCCAGTACACAAGTACTCCACATACTCCACAACTGAGTATGCACTGTACTCTAAGTAGATCTCCCCTAATCTTGCTACCTGTTGTGTTGTTGATCTCCCTGATCTTGCTGCCACCTATAGCTCAACTTGGTTTTGCAACACCTGTAAACCTAGACCATGCACACACACACACACACACACACACACCTACAAATCAATGATCTTACTTACACATGTAGATCTCTCTACACCCTGAAGAACCCTTGTCCTTGCCTCACCAAGTCCTTATGATTCTCCAAACTAGTACCCCAGTGGATATTCTACCAGATATTGCTATCTCATAGATCTACCTAATCATACACACTCGGCACCCTTGTGGAACTAGGAGGAACACACCTTGCTCTCTTCACTCTGAAGGAGCTAACCTTGCTCTCTCAACTAGCACACTTTACAATACAACCCATGAGTCTATTATATAGATCCCATTCAAAAAATAATTAGACATCCAATTACAATAATTAGATCCGTAGTTCAAGACTAAAATTAGCCTTTAACATGCAAACAACTAGTTCATTAATAAACTATCTATGAAACTCGTAGTTTGGAATCTCACAGGTGACCGACGTCGGTCCCTGTCTAGCTGGAGATGACCGATGTCAGCCAATATCTGACTGATGTTAGTTGTTATGCTCACTGGATATGACCGATGTCGGTTGATTAGATTGACATCAATTGATCTAAAACTCAACAACCTCTCAACAACCTCCTCCATGTTTGCATCAGTGAAGCTTTTAGCTCCATAACCTAACAATCTCCCACTTGGAGATAAATAGCTGCACTGTACCTATACCTATACACTGTCTAATTTGTTTCCTATCTTGTATCCCTCTTCAAGATCAATCCTGAAGACCAACCACCACACATCTTGTGGTGCAACACCTGTCATCCAAGTAACCTACCATATCCAAAGTGCCTGACCCTGCATAACATGTGCACCTGCTGCTGGTCCCTCTTAGATCCCTAAGAATCCACTAAACTTCCCTCCAGTGCTTCTTTCCCGGATTGGCTCCAAACTTGTTGACAGCTCTCACTACATGGGCAACCTTAGGTTCAGTATGCATGTACTTAACCTCATCATGTGAATCAGGACACTATTCATATAACTATCCAACCATCGGCGTGCTGACTAGTTTCACACAATCATCCAGAGACAAAATCAACCTGTGATCTTCCATGTCTCTAGAAACACACTTATGCCAAAGAATTTTTCTCCTCCAAATTCTTCATGACACACCTCTGAACTAACTTTACCTTTAGCTCAGAAAAAACCCTGTATGTGTAACCTTACATCAAGCAAACACACAACATACAGTAACAAGATGATGTTGCAATCATCACCCACCTAGTAAAGAAACCACAATGGTTACAATGACATTGACTAAATCCATGCTTTGTCATCCACTTGTCAAACCTATACCACTATCCTAGAGCTTCCTCAAGACCATATAACCTGGCCTTCCATCTCACGTATCCATTCTCTCTATTCTTTAACCAAGGAATCCATTCGTCTTTCAGTGCTTTCATACCAGCTGGCAACCCTACCAAATCTCTCATTTGGTTCTGCATCCTAGGAATCAAATTCCTCATTCATGCCATGCTCCCACTATTTCCTGGATCCTTCCTACTCTACAGTGAGCAACGAGTATAAAGAAGAGGAATAATGAATTTGAGGCTTACTTACCCTTTCAGTCCTCCATATGGGCATTTGAGACTCCTTGACAGCTTGCTGTCTACCCAAAATCCGTTCCAGTGACCAACCTCGGTCACCACATAGTCTGCATCTGATCGACATTGGTTCCATGTGACTGTCTTGACTTCCAATGCTAGTTTCTTGACCAATGTTGGTGTCTACCTATCACTGATGTCAGTTCCCTGGCTGACATCGGTCTTACCCTGCCCGACACCACTAGCTCTGGTTTGCACATGACCGACATTAGCACCTATCTGTTTGACGCTAGTTCCTCCTAATCGATGCCGGTACCTGTGTTCTCCTATGAGTGATGACTTTTTACCCATGATCTCTCTTTGGATCAAAACCCTATCAAAATTACCCTGCTCAGAGTTACTTAGCCTTCTCCATTGATCTCTGTCCATCATCTCCTCCATGAACACCAAGACTTTCTAGTTCTTAAGTCTATCAAAGACATCTGACTTCCTCTTAAGAACATGCATCTCCTTCTTGCTCATGTGATCAAGCCTACAAAGCCACGTCTTCACAACAAAAGAAGAATCAGTAATATAAGTAGATAGATAAAGGATACCTACTTTCTTACCACCTGTTAATTCAATTGCATTCACTGTGAGAGTTTTTGTGCATCTCTCATCACCCAACTTTCCTGAAGAAATTAGCCATATCTTCAAGACTGGGACCTACATGACCTCCTTCAACACCCATGTGTTGGCCGTCTGCAATTTCAGCCGCACTTCCCCTTTGCCAAAACTTTGACAAGGCACACCAGCCCCTAAATAAATCTTTCCAAAGTCTCCAAAGACCTTAACATGGAAAAATGCTCTATTTCGGGCTGCATGGAAAGAGGCAACAGAATCTATAAAACAAGATTATAATTTATCTAAGGAACATACCAGAGCATCTTGTGCAACAACACCTGCAACATCTGCTTCTTCAATTCCTTCATGTTGATCTTTTACCAACCAACAATATTTCTTTACCTGCTCTTTCTTTCCATAACACCGTAATTGACCATTCGTGCCTTTGAATTCCTCCATTCTTAGCTTACTTTCTTCTGCCATTGCTATACTCCCACTCAATCAAAAACCCCTGAGAGTGACCTATAATCAAACACAAACCTGCTCCCTGCAACCTTAGCTCTGATACCACTTGTCAGGAATCTAGAACAATAAACAGCTCTAATACCACTTGTCAGGAATATAGAACATAAATGCTTTGATACCACTTTCTTAGGACCCAAAAGCACAATTGATTACCAAGCAACTAAAAATGCAGAATTTAACCAGAATCACAAGTAACTAAAATTTAGAAACAACACAGAATATGAGAGACAATACCCAATTGTATTAATACTCTTCCAAAAAGAAATTACAATGAAGAGATGCCACACTCTTCCACACCTTACAGGTTTCCCACACCAAGTGTACAATAATTCACTTTCAAGAGTTCACTCTCTCAACTACGGTCCCAACACATAACTCAAACATAGAGTTGGTGTTTACCTCTAACCAGTCAGTATCACTACTACCAGTACCACCAGTCAGTATCACTACTGCCAGTACACAAGTACTCCACATACTCCATGACTGAGTACACACCGTACTCCAAGTAGATCTCCCCTGATCTTGTTACATGTTGTGTTGTTGATCTCCCTGATCTTGTTGCCACCTATAGATCAACTTGGTTTTACAACACCTATAAACCTAGACCATGCACACACACACACACACCTACAAATCAATGATCTTACTTACACATGTAGATATCTCTACACCCTGAAGAACTCTTTTCCTTGCCTCACCAAGTCCTTATGATTCTCCAAACCAGTACCCCAGTGGATCTTCTACCAGATCTTGCTATCCCACAGATCTACATGATCATACACACTTGGCACCCCTATGGAACTAGGAGGAACACACCTTGCTCTCTTCACTCTGAAGGAGCTAACCTTGCTCTCTCAACTAGCACACTTTACAATACAACCCATGAGTCTATTATATAGATCCCATGCAAACAATAATTAGACATCCAATTACAATAATTAGATCCACATCTCAAGACTAAAATTAGTCTTTAACATGCAAACAACTGGTTCATTAACAAACTATCCGTGAAACTCACAGTTCGGAACCACACAGGCGATCGACGTCAGTCCCTGTTTGGCTAGAGATGACTGATGTTAGCTGATATCTAATCGATGTTGGTTGCTATGCTCACTAGATATGACCGATGTTAGTTGATCAGACTGACGTCGGTTGATCTGCAACTTAGCAACCTCTCAACAACCTCTTCCATGTTTGCATTAGTGAAGATTTTAGCTCCACAACCTAACACTTATATCTATAAAAGATATGCCCACCTTTGATCAAAATGAACCATTCTAACCTCAAATACTATGTATTTTCAAATTTAAATCCAAATTTATGAGAAACAAGCACCAATTATCAAATAACATCAAAATAAGCAAAAAGATTTGTTTCAAATAACAAAGATCTATGATATTTATATATTTTAAGCAAAGAATTTACTCAAAACACAAAGATATAGGGATCTTTAGGTAAATCAAACTAAGATCACCAAAGGTTCAAAGAATTGGCCTTCCTTTTAGAACCAAAGGGAGATATCTTGTTGATGCTTCTAAACATACCACAAGTGCCCTTAGTGTTTAAAGAAAACGTCTCATTTTAAAATTTAGAAAATTTAGAGCATAAGTTGTAGGTTTTGACAATATTGTTGTCTATGGTGAAATAACAACAAAGTAAGATAACTATTCCATAATATTTATATAATTTTAGTGGTTGGGAGCCATCTTGGCCCATTCTTTGTGAATCCTTATTGATACTTAGTGAATTAAGTTCCTAATTTAAGTTATAGACTAATCTAAATGGATATTTATAATGTGGCTTAAATTAAAGTGATCATGGTGTAAAAAAAGAGAAAAGAGAAGGGTAGGGTAGAAAATAAATAAGCGATTGCCAATTTTAGTCCTGAACATTATGATAAAGTATTAATGACAACTAAATATGCATTTAACAAATATATAATACAACATAGCCTAAGCTCAAATCTCACCATATATTAGACAAATTTTAGAGGAAAATGTTTAAGAATCACTAGTAATAACTAGGTCTAATTTAAGGATTTACTATAATCAAATAGCCATTACACACCTGAATATGAAATAAAATGAAATGAAGCAGAACCTAAGATCTTTTAGATAATCTAGCATAATCATAAATTAGAAACCCTATGTTTAAAGAATGTTATTCAAAATTCAAAGATACTATTCAAATTCAAGACTTCTACTAACAATTAAGAGAAAAGCTATATCAATAATTAACATATCAAAAATGGGCAATCCTTGTAGATTTCCTTAATTCTATTAATTGCTTCAAGTATACAAAGTTGCTCAAAAATTTCTCTTTTTACAATGGTGATACATGCCTTTATAGGAAGAATAGGTAATATATTGATCATTTACAAAATACAGGTGTATAAAGGTAAGGATAGCTATACTTACAAGCTCTATAATACATGTACCATTTCAAATCATACTGACCTAGAGGCAAATATGCTAACAAACTAAAATATGCCTTTATAATGGAAAATTATATTCCAAAATGTTACTTAATTTTTATTAGAATAAAATATTGTTCTAACTTAGTGGGCCCCTATTTATTGTTGGAGGATACTCATGGACCTCTCATGTTTTTCATCAACCAGCTCAAGATCCATAACAAGTTTCCTAATGCACTCCTCTTCTTAGTCTACTAGCTCATCAAATTCTTTGCCATTTTTGGCTAAGGCCTTCTTGATGCTTCTAGCTTCATTGATCCTCTCACCTGCATTAAATATCATATCCAAGATCTTGTTGTTATCTTGTCTAGACTAGCCTTTGCTTTTATTTTATATTATTTGAGTCACCAAAGTGACCCTATCCTTAAACTCTTCATCATTGATGAGGCCAAAGGTGTTAGGTTGTGTAGGATTGACAAGCATGGTCCCAAGAAGTTGCTCAATTATTTTAATGAGCCCTTTGTCATATTTTATAAACCTCATCACCTTGGTATGTCAGGTACTTAAGCTTTGAACCTTATCAATAATAATCCCCAATATTGTGCCTAGGTGTCCCATACTTATGGTTCTAAAGTTTGGGATATGCTTTTTTGCTTGAATGTTGAGGAGCTAAATAATCTTGTCCTCTAAGGCTTGTCATTGGGTGACCAAGTCTTTAGATAATGTATCTTGGTCCTCTAGTGCACTCTACCTCATCTTCATTGACTTTAATGCCTCAAACATGTCATAGAATGACCAATCAAGCATCTTGACCATGGAATCTGGTATCGATAGGATTTTTTGGGTTTGTAAGTTCTCCTTCTCCCTTTCCAAATTTTGGATCCTTTATTTTAGACCCTAGACTCTAGCCTTGGCTTTTTGTGATTGTGATTCTATCAATATTTCCACATCTTCTTCATATATTACAGCCTCACCAAGATGATATCCTACAACAAGGTTCAAACCTATAAAATGTTACACCTTTTAAAAGGTGAATTCTTTTGTCCTGACCATGGTTTTCCTAGTTTTTATTCTCTCTAAACCTGTTGTCTCAGGATTGAAATGAATTGTGGTAATTAGCTCCTTGAACTAGGATACTTTGGGAACTCCACTCCTTAGCTAGTAGATGTTCTTATAATATCTATATTCTTACCTCCTGAGCCTTGGGAAACCATAATTATCCTCTATTCTTGTTCCTTCATTATATCCTTTATCTAAGGCTTAATGTCATCATGCAAATCCACACCAACCCTTGTCATGGCCTAGAAGTGGGAGAGAGATGGGATGTTTTGAAATTTTACATAGATGAACTAGTTAAGAATGATTGGTCTATGGATTATAAATTCATCACTAAAGAGATTGACTTCACTAGTTGGATGAGTGAAATTCAATCTAGATTTCTTCCTTGGTTCTAGTGGGACCAAGGCCAATTATTATTCCCTCTAAGGGGTCCTCCTCTCCTCCTAAGCCATAGGATTCAGCAAGTTCCTTGAGGGTACCCTCAAGTGTCTCTTCTGGCTCCAAGGCTATCATGTCAATGTACGAGACAAGGGAAGGTGGCCTTTATTACATGTTTGAAGATAAGGGTCCTTCTCTAGGTCTTTATAATATTACTTCTCTAACCTTCTCCTTTCCTTTAACTTGATCATCTTGAATTTTCTTAACCTATTATTAGGACTATTGCAGTTTTTCTACCTGAGGTTGTTCATGACCTATCCTAGATGGCCCAGGTAGTAAATGATATTGTAAAGGTTACATTTTCCATGTTTCCCCAAATGGCTTATTGTCCCTAACCAATCTATGCTCTAGCTTAATTTTTTTGTCTTGGATCCTGGCCAACACTTCCCCATAGTTCCTGGCTCTGATGTATATGGTGTCATGGATACCCAGTTGGTGTACATACTCAAGCTTGAGATTTTGTCCTTTAAATATTCTCCTACTTTGTTCCTTAGATCCCACATCTTGAGTTCATTAGCTAAAAGCCAAATGAATTCCTATGTGTGACCATAACTTCCACTTTCTTCTAATCTTTAATTATGATTTTCCCAATATCTAATGGGAAGGGGTAAAATAGACTTTTCCTCTTTTCCCTACAAGCTTTGTCAATGCCAAAGATGAGCTGGGAAGCAATCTCCTACTCAGAAAGTCTATTTAGGACATGCATTAGTAGTCTATAAGATTGGGAAATATTTCCCTCTATCCTGATGACTATGCAATCAGCATAATACCATACATCCCCAATCATATCCAAACATTTTTTGATGAGGGGGTGAATCCTAGGCATGGGGACACCTGTGATGGACTCAAAGATTTCTAGGAAAATGCAATCACAAATAAAGTATATATGATTCCTATACTTGAAGATGTGAAGCTTGGAATAGTGGTGTGAGATGTTTGTCCAACCCTATAGGGACCAATTATTGATGCTAGGGAAGGTGATCAAATCAAGAAGGGCATAAAGTAGGTAAGACATCATGTAGAATTGCTTGGAGGTCTTTCTCTTGATGGTGATGAATTGATTGGCAAGGAAGATGCTTATCAAATCACCAATTAGAGGGGTAATTTTTTCTTCCACTAGGAAGTATATATATGAGACCCAAGCCTTATTCACGTAAGTGGTTGAAGGGGCACTAAAATATATATTCAATAATGTCATTATTAACCTAATACCCTCTCTGAATTAGATGATATGAATTTCTCCATCAAGGGTTCTATAGATGTGAGGTCCTTGGTTTAGCTAGGGTCTGAGGATGGAGTCCAGATCATGGTTAATATTCCATTCCCTCATCTTGGGAAAGTCCACATAGGGAAGAGGGAGCTTATAGTACTTTTTGAAAGAAACAAGAGAAATGTAAGCTACCTCTTTTGAGTTACCTTCTCTAATGATCCACTCACAATCTATCTTTCAATAAAAAAATGGGGGCAAGGACATTAATGCAATGTAATACCTCTAGTTTTACCATGGTATGATGGAGGCTAGCCATCTAGATTGAAACCAAGTTAGAGTGACATTTGTTAGTGGTGGGATTTCTTTGTTCTCCTTTGAGATGGGTTGTAATTCTTTTACCATAAATAAGATCTCAAACCAATTGCTGATGTCATGGATGTTTAATGTGGTGAGGTCTAGTTTTTTTATTTTTAAATACCTATCCCTCATTACCTTTCATCAAATAGAGCTCATCCTCTTCCTTAAATTGTTTATTGATGGCTTCCACGATCCTTATCTCTACCAATTTCTCACATCAAACTATATATGATTTTTATGGAAGCTCTCTCATGCTCAAAAACACAATTAAGTTATCCTTTGATTAAATTTTTTCAAATTAGATCCATTTGGGTCACCTTTATCTAGGGTTTAGGGTTTTGTATCCTTCATGGTGGAAGATATCCAAGTTTTGGCTTATACGTGTTCTAGATTTGAGCCCACAAGATCTTTAGTTTTGTATTTTTATACTTGCATGAAGCTTATGTGAAATTGGTCTAGATCTTTCATGACATTTTTCATAAATTCCATTTGAATACCAGCCATTGGTATTTAAAAATACCTCCTTTTCACTCTATAGGATCAAAATCTTAGATTAACATGAGTCATTGATCATAATTTGGGCCCTTGTATTTTAATTGGTTCTTGGGTCTTAAGCCCTATGGTCATGACACTTGGCATGCTAACGCATCTTCCCCATGTTCCAAATCTTATGTCAGTCCCTTATCAAATAATCATTGGCCATGTGGTAGTTCAGTGGGTTCTCGAGGTTTTGTTTAAAAGTCTTTGAGGACCTTTGTGTTGTTAGATCAAATGTAGTGACAAAGTACAAACTATTGATCTATAAAAAATACGTTAATGTTAAGTTAGTACACTTTTAAAAGTCATAACTTAGGCTTACATCCCTTAGGCTAAGGTTTGTTTCATGTTTATTAAGAATGGGATAAATATTAAGCTAAGGATTTAAACCTGAGTTATGATTTAAAAAGGGGTAAAGGTATAAGCAATCTAGGTTAACATATGTATTATGTGTAGTAAACACATTGAAAATATTAGGATAAAATATTTATTACATGTGTCACAACCCATGCCCAAAATAGGTTCAACATGAAATGATAATCTAAATTTTACATAGGGAAAGTCTATGATTTAAGGTCCATTATGAAAAATGCAATGTGGATCCTTATAGCATAGACTTAGGCTAGGTATATTTATTACATATATTTATGTTCTATAGATCGATACCTTCAATTTTGGGTATAGTTTATGAGCATTTCCCTCAGTTTGGTGAGCCACTTTAGAGTAAAAAATGGTTTTGGGACACCATTTAAGCATAAGCAAGATATTTTAATTGATTTAAATTTGATGGTCTCATAAACATCAAATACATCATCATGGGTGTCAATTGATGGTCATGTGGATGTCAAGTTTAAGCCAGTGAAGTTTTGATTTTAATGGACTTAAATTTAACGATCGTGCGAGCATCAAATGATGGTCAAATGAATGTAAATTTTAAGTTCATTAAAATCTATAGGGTCAAATAAAAAGATGCCACTTGGTATTTTTGTGGGGCTTCCTAGTGTCTTAGTGTTAATTCACTTCATTTGGTCAAATGTCATGATAAAGCAATAGTCATTGATCATAATTCAAAGACTTGCTTTCAATTGGCTATCATGTCAAGTGGGTCCCCTTTTCTTTTGGTACTCAAATGTAATGGTGTCACATGTCCATATTTTGGGCTCCATGTATCCTTTTGACTTTTAAATTACACTTTTCTCTATCTGATCAAGTCCTTGTGAGTAATCATAGATCATCAAATTATCCAAGATGCAGGATATTTAAGCTAAAGTTCTCAGATATCTTCACTTCATTCAATCAAATGTTGTGATAAAGTGACAAATGTAAGATCATGAAAAGCATGAGGAAGTTAATATTAGGACTATGGTGATAATAAAAACTTAGGCTTAAGGTGTTAATACTAAGGTCATGATGGTATTATTGAATACATTGGGGCCTTAGTATTAAAGTCTTAGGCTAAGTTGGGGAATATAAAAGGAACTTACACAACAACATTTAGTTAGGCCACAAAGGACTTTTAAAAAGGGGGAAATAATGAAGGGGGTCAAGTTTTTAAGTAAATTTGTATTAATAAACATGACTAAACCTGGGATATGCATTTTATATTTAAGTCCATATAAATGATTCCTGCCAATTTGGGTTCTTGCCTTTAATTAAATTTGAACCAAGGGTTTTTTAGGGTTTTGGAATGCAAAATTATTAGGGATGTATGCCATGGAACCTGTAACTAATATTCAAATGAAATTCATTAGAAATTTTAGTCTAGATTAAATCAAATTAAGACCATATATGCTTATCTCTTAACAAAGTGGATGATCTTCAAATTATATAAAAGACCTTAACATTCTAAAATTTCTATGTTTTATTCTGAGGGATTCTCAAGGGTCCCAATTCAAAAAATGGGTTATGTTGGTCCCAAAATATCTTATGTACATGGTTTTTTTTTGAGAATATTATATCCCTTAAGGGTGTTAAATTGGTCATACAATATGACCAGTCGTTAACAGACCTAATGGTGTAGACAATGAGAAAACTAAGTAGAAGTGAGAAGTTGATTAGGAATGTGCCATAATGGATTAGGGATGAATCCAATTACATGAATATTTTTTCAAGACATATAATACATGTTCATTTTGGATATAATTTTTGGAGGTTATGTTGAGAATTTTGTTCAGAAGTTGACCTGTCTAGTGCAGATAAAATAATGAAGGTGTGAGGTTGTGAGATTAGTCTGGAAGACAAATATTTCCATATGAACATGTTTTATATCTATTTTATATTATTTTAATGATATTTTAAGATCATACACATTAATTTTAAGTCTCTAAAAGTGTCTACATAAGTGTTGAATGTCATTATCACCATGACTGTGTTTGACAATAAACTAACATTTCTGGGTAAGCAAGTTGTAGTGATGAGTTAGAGGTTCTTTAACTTGAGTTGAAGCATCCAATGTATATGATTTTGTTTTTTTGGAATTTAATGATATATATATTATTTTAATAATCTTTTAATTTAGTGTAATAGGTTGGAACATTGAAGCCAAAATGGCTTGTCTAGTTGAGTAAAGACTGTGAGGGAGAAAGTCAACAGATTGGTCTACAAGACCAATAGATTCCATTAGATATTATGATATGTTTATTTGATTTTGTTATAAGTATATTATAAGATCATTTTAATTAATTTAAAACCCTTTATTATGTTCAATTAGGTGTCATAATTTCATGTTTCCTTGAATATGGTTTGAAGCCAATTGGTAGTTTAGAGTAAGCATCTTGCAGAGAAGAGTTTGAGCATGTATACCTTAAGTTGAAGCATATAATGAAGTTTTTGATTAACCGAAGGTCATGAGGATTTTTTATATGTGATTTTTTCCATGTTTTTTTTTAATTTTATTTTATGCTTCGGTTGTTCAAAATATATTTTTTGTGTATGCATAGGCCTATTGTGAATAATGTTTTAAGAAAAGGTTCAAGTGGTGGTTGAACCCAGAAGGTGTTTTAGACCTAAAGTTAAGTTATATAAGGTATATTTGAGTTTAATATGAATTTTTACTATCATGCATGAATTTTTTAAGTGTTTCAAAAATATCAAAGGGTAATGTATTTCTAATAAGGCCTATTAGGTCTCCTTAAGACTTAAATGAGAATTTGTTCTATTAAGTTATGGAAGACCTACTGTATTAGTTGATTCATGATTGTAAAATGTTATATGAATTATTTTAATGGTAATTTAATTTTTCAATTGTGTACATCTGACCAAGAGGTGTGTGAGCTAGGGGATTATATAAGAACATGGCCTAATAAGCCTAATTGACAAGTTAGAGAATGAGAATGCAAGCAATTGGAATAACACATTATTGAGTAGAAAGATGTATTTTATAAAATTATAGGGGTGTTATTAAAATTTATTGAATATATAATAGAGGTAATGTATAGTAATATCAAGGTCATAAGACCTAATTTGTCTTGAAGAGTCCTAGTTGAGTGAAGAGGCCAAGGAGACCAGTTTGAAAGGGATAGAAGTACACAAAGAGCCAAGGAAGAAGATAATCATATTTTGCATGAGAAACAATTTATTTTTTATGTGATCAAGTTTTTTAGGTGTTTGAGTTAGTTCTGAGTCATCTAGGAGTTTGGTGCCTCCTTGTAAGTTGGTGCTTGCTAAAGTCTAACTGAGTTGGTGCTTAGCTAGTTGCAGTCAATAATCCATGTGAAGTGGTTGCTTCACTAAAGTTGGTGTTTATATTATATGAATTTATTATATTTTAATCATCATTGGTTTTTATTCCCTTTGATTTTTTCCCTCATATATATTGTGTTCATGTGTTTCATGCTCTTATGGATTGGTGCTTATGTTGGTTAAGATGTACATGCTTGTTTAAATGATCTATGATTGCTTAAGTAAGATTGGTAAAGAAAGTTTTTGAATAATAACCCACTCCCCCATATTAGTAATTTATATTCCAATAATAAATACTCTCTAAACCATTATTTCATTCCTTAATCTTATTGCTCACAAATAATCATATACAAACTTTTCAAGGTAGGTAGAGTTATTCATCAAATATTGATCTTTCTTGGAACTCTCCACCTATGTTATTAAAATTTATCTTATCCTATAACCTTATAATTCTATCCTCTCACAACTTACATTAATTTCTCACCTTTTCATAACACTAAACATTCAAAGTAACTCTCTTATAAGGCCATTTCCACATAGGTGGCAATTACAACTTCAAGATTCTTTTATCAAATTGTTATTTTCATGTCATGGATGTTGGAATAACTATTAAACAAATTAATATTACTTAATATTACCATTAAAAAAATTCATAAACCTTTGAATTCCTCACAAGATCCAAATTACCACTCAAATCTAGTTACAAATTTTAAATTTTAAAATTTTGCTTTTTGGTGGGAAAACTCTCCAATGCTAATAACATAAAATTTCAAGAATCGTAATGAATATAAAACATCCTATGGGACCCTATGATAACCCTCTCACCCATATAAAACTAAAAATTACTACTATGAAAAATAAAACATACTAATAACCTTTGTTATTTGGTGATCCCTTACATCAATCTCCATAAGTGGGAAAATTTGAGCTCCTACTGAAATGTACATCTTATCCAATTTTAACCCCACAAGTCAAAAATGGACCCATATAGGAAAAAAATTGATTCTTAAGGTTATTTATGATGTCGTAGTTGAGTCCAAAACACCTTATTAGCATTTACTTAGGTAAATTTGGAAATATTAAGGTAAGTCTCTTTTCTGTGTTTTGGTCTATTTAGGTCATTTGTAGTGAATTTAAATTTTTTTCATAGGTTATTATTGGTTTATTAATTTCATTTTATTTATTAAACACATTTTCACAATGTTTCATAAAGTTTTTTAAATTTTAAGGATCATTTTCTAACTCTAAGGTGTTGAAAATACATATAAATGTGATTTTTTGCTAACATTGGTATATGTCAAAATTACCTAGCTTCAAAATCCATAAAACACAACTTTAAAATATAATAAAACCTAATTCACACCTAATTTAATTTTTTTTCCTAAAACCTCTTGGATATTTTCTAGACTCCAAGTGGCTCATCCACATGTACATGAGATGTACAGACTGTTGTATAGATTGCCATAAATTCACTATTTTGTGTGTGTTTTTAGTGTTTTATAGGTATTTTGGATAAATTTAAAATTTAAAATAATTTTAAGATATCACATAATACTTATTTCATCTCCTCAAATCAAAAAAAAATCTTAAGAACCCCTAGAGGTGACTAAACAAACTCTATTTTTCAAGGCAGTCCAAATCGACTTATGAAGATCTTATTTTTGGCCATTTCATGGTTTGGATATAATAAAAATGTTTCATAATACCAAAATTGACATATATTTTTTTATTTTTATTGATAAATTAAATAAAAAACTTCCCAATTGTTTCACATGTGTATGAGTAGTTTATAGCCAAAATCCACTTTCTAGGCCTAGAGGCCTAATTGGCAAAAGAGAAAGGTAGAAAAATGGGATTTCACTTAGAGTATGAAGATGAAATTTTGTATGGATATTTAAGGACATATATTCTCCTATAATATTCCATTATTTTTTAAATATAATCTTTACAACTCCCACATAATTAGATTTACATGAAAAAAAGGTTACAAGGAATGAGGCCTAATTGGGGTTTTGGTAGACAACTTATTGGGGCTAGTTTGAGGCCTCAAAATGGATTTTTACAGGTCTAATATGGTATTAATATTCCATCCATGAATTTTTGGTGAGCTATAGTAACTGAAACCAAGTTTTTAAACTTGTGTGCAAAATAGGCCTAAAAATATTAAGAACCCTCTAGACACCTTGCAAGAGAAAGAGGTGATGTGTCAAAGAGAACCTATTGGGGTAAATTTAAAGGTGTCAAGATCAGAAAAAAGATGTCTTATAAAATTATATATGAGAACCAATAATTCCACTTATCCTTAAAAATTTCAAGAAGAAGGGGAGTTTCAAGAAGCTAGTCAAGGTGTCAAACAAATAATTCAACTTCCACGCCACTTGGAGGGCCAGAGCATTTGAAGAGGATAAAAACATGTCATATAAGACCTATTAAATTAATTCCATAACTCCTTTATTTTTTTAACTCACATGAAACTTTTCCATCTTCTTTCTCATACACTCTTCTTCTCTTCTCTCACACTTGTGCTATATATTAAGCCATATTAGCTTTGAAATGTATCCTCCACCTGGGTATGGTGAAGCCCTACCCAGTTTTATTCCTTTTATCAATGAGAAACAACTATTTTACCTCCTTTTGTGACTATCCTTAGTGTGCACATGAAAATATTTGATCTTGTCAAGTAAATTGACTTGTCTTCCTTGGGATATTATCCTTTTCTAATACCTATATGTAGTTTGAAAGCTTCTTTTGCATTTCGTGAAGTGTATGAGTTTGGTGCAAGAGTTGAGTGAGTTTGTCTATTTTATAGTATCATTTAAGACCTCTTGGTTATTCCTCTTAATTTAATCAACCATTATAACCTTCACATTAAAACACTCATGTGAGATATTTAGATTAATATTAGTGTATGTAAGGTTAGTTTTCTTGATTTACAAGTGCACATGTAGCTGGTTGGTAGTGGTTAAAACATAGTTGGTACATCACCTTATTATATTAGGTTTCACTCCCTTTTCCTACTAATTTATAGATTAGTGTGTGAGCCTAAGTGATTAATCAAGGGGATCTAGCCCTTCAATCTATAGGTTTACCCCTATTATATATATCCCACTTGTCTAGGGGTAATCCCATGTTTAACAAAATTTGGAGAGGTCTAAACAACCTTATCCTAGGGTAAAAAATTTGGTCATAATATTTATAGCATGCTTGATGGGACTAAGGTCCAAAAGAGTGGAAGAAACTTTTGGTGTGTTCTTCTACCTATCCACTTTTTTAATCATGAAACAAACACCAATGGTGACTCTAAATGCAATCAGATGGTTATACACATCCTAAGTACTTATTTTGAAAGAATATGATGATATATTATGTTTCATTTGACTAATGAAGTTGGGATGACTAGGTATGAAGATAAATTTTACTATGCACCTCCTTATCATCCTTGTCGTGACTCATAACCACTATATAGCCTTTTTTATCAACCTAATTATGACCCCAAGTATGTGATTTAATAGAATTATCAAGCTTCTTACCCTCATATACATGACGATTTTGTTGCATATGAGCAACCTTCTTAAGCTCAATATGTCTCCAATTATCCATCAAACCAATCAATTTCAAGTTTGAATCAAACTCTCTTAGGCTATGATAAATACTTGTTAGACCTTCATACTCAAAGAGAACATGGCCAAGATATTCCTAGCCATCTCATTCATGACATGAGAGACTCATTGCAGATATTGAAAGGACAATGGACACCTATTGAGATATCAAATTGGTAAATCATCTCAAGTGAAATGTTGGATGTAATTGGTCTCATTAAAATCATAAAAGATATGTTGAAAGTTCATGAAGGATAGCAAGTCCAATTCCATCAGCCCTATGTGTTTTCTTACACTCCATCTTAGTTCTCATATATTCCACCCTTTCTTCCCCAAGAGACCTTTCCAAGTGAATCTCCAAGTGTTCCAAGTCTTACATGTGTTCCTCAAAACTTCCTTTCTTGGAATTCAATCCAAGAGAGTATTCAAAAATAAAAAGAGATTGTTGTAGAACAACCTATTGATTCAATCCAACATCCCACTTTTCTCCCTCAAGAAACTCCTAAGGAGTCTTCCAAAATTCTAAGCTAGAATCAAGTAGTAAATTCTTGGAGTGGGTAAGGTGAAATAAGTATAGATTTGGGAGTTGAAGGTAAATATAAATTTGAACCTATGCAAGTCTCTCCCACCCTCAAGAGATATCTTATACTTTATATCAACCTTATTATGATACTTATCCTCATGAGGCCACTAATCACCGTCAATAAAAGATATTTTAAGAGGATATAGATAAGCAAATAAAAGAGTTGGATTTGAAGATAAAGGGACTTGAATAAATCTAAGATCAAAAGATGGAAGACCAAGTTATATTTATTTAAGAGCCTCAAGAAGGTTATGCGAAAGGTGAGGTGATTGTTGAATAAAATGAAATATCTATAGCCCAATTTAACATGCTTTCCCTTAAAAAATTATTTCAAGAATCTCCCATTTACAAACCCCCAAATTGAAAGAGTATTCTCTCCATCCCCAATCCCATTCATGATCCATCCATCACACCTCATACTCCCTCCCCAACACATGAATTTATTCACCACCCTCCCACATCATCCCTTCTTGGAGGAGAATCAATCTTATGGGATATAAGTGAAGAAGAGCAAGCTATATTTGAAGCTAATAAAGAAGATGACTCAAGTGTCTATAATGACTAATTCACTATAGGGACTCCACTTAGTGAAGACAAGCATAAATCCATCTTCTTTATTGAATAAAAAGATGATCAAGGTCATGTTACAACTACTAATGAAAATCTTGATCAAAACATGAAAGAGAAGGTGCTTGAAAGAGACATTACATCAGTTGAGTTGGTTGAGACTCATGAGAAAAATCAAGAGGTTAGTTTTTAAAAACTAAGACAAATATTTTTCTGACTCCATGGACCAATATGATTTGTGGTTGAAGTCCAATGAAAATTGTGAAGAATTTGAAGGCCTTCAAAAGCATACACCTCCTACTATTCAATTTAAAGGCATTCTTATAGATTCATTTCCTCTTGAAGTAAAATGTGATAACTTCAAAAGTATCAAAATTGAGCAAGTTTTATCCATCCTTGATGTTTAAATACATAATGAGCAAGAATATGAAGTTGAAAAAGTTGTGGTTCTTGAAGAGAAGGAAAACAAAGAGGATTGGCAACATCATATTGAGCTCCTCCAAGATCTTGAAGTTATTTTCAAGGTTGAATATCATGTTCACAAATATATTGTTCAATATGTCTTCATTAAGGATAATTATGAGGATTGAGTTGAGTAGAATTTATTGAGGTAAATTTAGAAAGATTAAGGTAAGTCTCTTTTATGTGTTTTGGTCTATTTGGGTCTCCTAAGTTAAAATGGTCAAAAGGGTCATATATGGTGCATTTAAAAAAAATCATAGGTTATTAGTCATTTATTAATGTCATTTTACATCCTAAACACCTTTTCATAATGTTTCATAAAGTATTATAAAGATTAAGGATCATTTGTTAACTCTAAGCTATTAAAAATGCATATAAATGTGATTTTTGGCTAACATTGGTATATGTCAAATTTACCTAACTTGAAAATATGTACCACATAACTTAAAAATATGTTTGATCAGTTATATAATTTTTAGACCTATAAACATGTCAAATAAATGTTAGTTTCTTGGATTTCAATGCCACTTTGAGGAGTTAAAGGAAGTTGTACGGACTTGATGAATTCATGTGCAAGTGAAAATGTTTTATAGGTTTCCTTTCATCTCCCATAGGTTATAAAAAATATTTTAAGGAAGTTTCAAATCCTAAATTTTCAAAAAAATAATTCTTTCCTCCATTACTCTATTCACAAGCTAGTGATGGCCAACTTCAAGAAAATGGTATAGGTCATACAAGTAGAGTTGGGGGATGAAATTTTTTCCAAATTTTTTTAACCATATTGGTTTATAATTTTTTTAATATTTAGTTTGATTTGTGATATTATCTTTATAAACAATCGCTAAGATCCCAGACTACTTTTTTAAGGCTCAAAACCCCATAAGATGAGTTTGGAACAACTTTAATAAAAAATATGAATTAATAGATGATTTAAATTCATTTTAATGTGTTCTTATATGTATTTATATGCATAAAATACCTTCATTAATCATGGTTTCATGTTTGAATGGTCCTTTGGCAAGAAACTTCTCTTTTATACATTATCTACAAGTGATTGGTCATGTTTCTATATTTTTGAGTTTTATAAGTGTAAAATGAATTTGAGTGAATCTTCATGGTCTTAAAATCTCTCAAAAATCCATAAATGGTCTTTTTATTAGTTATATATTTTATACATATCTCAAGTGGTCACTTCTAGCATTCACTTATTGAGACTATTTTTTGTGTGTTTACATAATCAAGGAGCTTTGAGTGTTTGAATATGTTATTCAAAGGAAATTGAGATTATGTTTTCATGTTAAATATATTTATTCTTTATTTACAATGGTTTATGAGTCATAACACTCATATGTTCACCTTCTCAAGACTCCAAACATACATAGATTGTAAATCATCTTTGACATGCATGTAGGTCTGTCATCCATGATAGATACAAAGGTGTCAACACTCCAGTTGGATGTCAAAAGCATGAGAGAATGGTTATGGTCTAATAATAATTCAATAAAACCAATGGATCACCTCAATCATTTGAAAACATTTAAGGATGAAGACTATGATGACAAGCTAGAAGACTAAAGGATGTATCCTACAAGACCCTATGTTTATAGATAATGAAATATAGAGGTTTGAGATGCCTTGAAGAGGATATGAAGTTTATAATTCAATATGAATTAATCCATAACAATAAATAACCACTATTCTAAGTATCATGATGTAGTTTGGAAAGTGATATTCAAGTCTCACATACACAGTCTATTAAAATGCTACCTACAGTTAGTTGTGGAGAAATTAGATTTGAGACAGTTAGGTTTATGAGAGGTTAGAGTTTTAGGATAATTAAGGAAGCTTAAAGGAAAAAAAATAATAGTAAAGGAGCCATGGAAAGGTTTGGAAATAGGTTTTAAGACCTAAAATTCCCTAAAACACAATCAACTCTTCTTACATGGTCAAATCCCCTAGAGAGACCTACATCAAGTTGGGGAATTACTCTTGGATAGAAATGTAGATGAGAGCATAAAGGTTTCAAATATTTGATAATATACTCAGTTTTATCAATACCTATTCAATAGTTTTAAATAGGGTCTCAATGTTAGACAAGGCTCATCTCATACCAAAAATGTTGACTTTTTAAGAGGACACACATAGCCAGGGTAAGAACAAACCTATATGTTTGTTTATAAAACTCAATGTTTTAAAAACTTGATATTGTTATTTATGTGGTGTTTTTTAGGTATAAATAGGATCAAGGTTCTCAAATTATTGAAGGCAAATAGATCTAAATAGGAAGCAGGAGTTTAAGACATTGTTAGGGATCACATAGTCACATTACACATACATTACCACTTATAGATATAAATAAGGGATTTAAGGTCTCTTAAATACTAAATATATTGGTGTGTTAAGACTTTAATTTTAAACAAATATATTAAATCCTTCAAGACATTGAGGTCACAAAAAGTGACCAAACATGTAATAGGCTAGTTACCTACAAAACAATCCTCAATAAGTTTGTCTACCTTATCAAAGGAATTATGTGTTTTTATGAGAAGGTTTGAGAGATTAAATTTTATGATGATGATTTAATAGTGTGAAAATTATTTCATTACCCTAAAACTCAATCAAAGATAGACATTGTGAACATTGAAATATGCCTACTCAGACCTAGTCATAATGCATTCTTGCATAGTTTCTTAGGTTACTTGCTTTATAAGTTCTAAGAGAGACTTTAGAATTATAAAAGGTGAGTAAGGAACTTGAGTATTATTTTATGGTAATGAAAAAATCCCATCATAATATCATAATTAATCTACAATGATTGAAACACAAGCATACCTTGTTGAACCCTACAAACTTAGTCACATACACAATCTTGGGTAGACAACTAAGGAGATGAAGGGGATGATAGTTAAAGTGAAGTTAAGACTTGTAAGCCCTGAGAGAATGGTAAATAAAAAATAAATTATTCTAAATGAAATTCTTAGACTCATCAAGATAACAACATAGTATACCCTGTTCAATCTCAAACAAGCCAAGTGCATAATAGGTAGTCTTGAAGAGAGCAGAGATAGTCAATTGAAAAAATTGAAGTAAGGTGAGTTGAATATAAGGATAATATTTAATTTACTTGATAATATAATTAATAACATGGGTAATCACTCCATGAATATCTCAAACCCCAACATATAAGAGAACAAGCACACATAGGCAATTAGGATCTCTTAGACAATTTGGTTCAAGAACTCTAGATCTGGACATTAAGATAAAACAAAAGTTTGTTTAAGGGAGATGGTTTAAAATACATTAAAATAGGTCAAGGGAGATTTCATGGACATATTTTAGATAATTTAAGCTCAAACCAGACTCAAGAAAAGCTCTTATAGACTATAATCTTGTTCAGGCCCCCTAGGATGCTTGTTTTCAACCTGAGAGGTCAGTTTGTTTTACTTGGTATGGATAAGATAAGATGCATGAAAAATTTAGATTATATTGTAAGTTAACTACCCTAATTTACTTTTTTTTTTGGAATTGGTAGGAGGGCTCATACGTAGAGCCTTATGAACCATCCTAAGAAGTTGAGGCACTTTCAGGCTACTTAGGAGAGCTATAATGAATAGTTTGTAGAGATGGACCTAAAAAGAACACCTAATTACATTTTTTCTCCTAAAAAATCTATTATATTTTTTATATTCCAAGTGATCATCCACATATACTTGATATGTACATACTACTGTATGGATTGCCATAAATGCACTATTTTATGTGTTGTTTAGTGTTTTATAGGGATTTTGGAGAAATGGACACTTTAAAATCATTTTAATACATAAAATAAGACTTATTTAATCTCATAAATTCAAAAAAAATTATAAATAACCCTTATAAGTGACTAAACAAACTCCATTTTTCAAGGCAGTCCAAACAAGCTTGTGAAGGGCTTATTTTTGGCCATTTCATGGTTTGGATATAAGAACAATGTTCTAGAAGCCCAAAATTGACATGGACATTTTTATTATCATGGGTATATTTAATCACACACTTACCATATGTTTTATATGTTCATGAGTAGTTTAGAGCTAAAATCCATTTTTTAGGTCTAGAGGCCTAATTAGGCCTAATTAGCAGAAGAGAAAGGCAAAAAAAATGGGCTTTCACTTAGATTATGAAGATGAATTCTTTTATGGATATATAAGGAAATATAGAGTCCTATATTATTCCATTATTTTATAAATATAATTTTTACAACTCCCACATAAGGAAATTTACAAAAAAAAAAAGGCTACAAGGAATGAGGCCTAATTGGGGATTTTGGTAGACAATGACTTATTAGGACTAGTTTGAGGCATAAAAATGGATTTTTTAGGTAAAATATTGTATTAATTGGCCATGCATAAATTTTAGGTTACCTAAAGTAACTGAAACCAAGTTTTGACATTTGTGTGCAAAAAAATTATAAGGAGATGAAGAGCCCTCTAAATACCTTGCAAGAGAAAGAGGTAATGTGTCAAAGAGGACCTATTGGGGTTAGTTTAAACTTGTAAATAGAAGATAAAAAATGTACTATAAACTTATATAATCACTAATAATTCCACTTATCCTTCAAAATGTCAAGAAAAGGGAGAGTTTTAAGAAGCTAGTCAAGGTGTCAAGCAAGCAATTCAACTCTCATGCCACTTGAAGCGTCAAAGCATATGAAGAGAAAAATGTGTCATCTAGGAATTATTTATTTAATTACCTAACTCTATTGTTTTTAACTCACATGACACTTATCCATATTCTCTCTCATACACTCTTCTTCTCTTCTCTCACATTTGTGTTATATATTGAGCCACTTTGGCTTTGAATTGTATCTTCCACCCAGGTATGGTAAAGCCCTGCCCATTTGTATGTGTTTTATAAATTAAAAGTAGATGTTTTACCTCATATTTTGACTTTACTTAATTTTAATATTATAATAGTTGATATTTTAAAGTTAATTGACTTGTCTTCCTTGGCATGTTGTCTTTTTCTACCACCTAGATATAATTTGAAAGATTCTTTTGTAGATCATGTGAAGTATATGAGTGTGGTGCAAGAGTTGAGTGAGTTTTTATATATTATATTATCATTCAAAACCCATTGTTTATTTTTCATATCTTTATCAAACATCATAACCTTCACATTTAAATACTCATGTGAGAGATTCAGATTAAGAGTAGTGTATGTAAGGTTAGTTTTCTTGATTTACAAGTGCACATGCAACTTGTTGGTAGTGGTCAAAACATATTTTTTGCATCACCTTATTATATTATGTTTCTCTCCAATTCCCATCAAGTGATATATTAGTTTTTGATACTAAGTGATTCATCAAGGGGAGATAGCCCTTCAATCTAGAGGTTTACCTTTGTTACATATAACCCACAAATTTAGGGGTAATCCCATGTTTCACTAGATTTAGAGAGGTTTGAACAACCTTCTCCTAGGATGAAAAATTTGGTCATAATAGTAAATTTTATAATTTATTTATTTTTCCAATTATTCCTCCTCTGATGTTATGAGTTCCTCTTGTTGCTTCTCTTCTTTTCTTTCTCATTTCTTATCAACTAGTTATTTTGTTTGTCTTCTTATCTTACCTCTTTCTGAACTCATCCTCTATCCTCATGAAGTAAATGATCTGATGAAACTCTTTTTCCACTTAATATTATATATCCTTTATCTCTTACTTATCTTCATCATGATCGACCTCAAATGGTTGGTTCTTATTATTTATTATAGCTTCTACTACATAGCTTCCTTCTACATTTATTATGGTTTGTTCATGCACTCATTGTTGGTCTTACTTCTTATTAATGTTTTATCCTTTGTCTTAATGCTCTAATGGATTTTTAATCATATTAAACCTTATCATAATATCATTTATATCCTCTTTGGTTGCCTCTTCATTAAACTCCACCTTCTCATAGTGAGTCTTCTCATAGCCTTCTTTCTCATCATATAATGAAATATCCTTAACCAATTTAGTTTCATCATAATACAACACTTATTGGAAAAATTTTGTCTTACTATCATCATTCATATAAAAAATCAACTTATCTATAATATTACCCATTTATTAGATTAATTTATTACCTTGCCTATTCTTCATTTGCTTGCTCTCTAGTTTCCTTGCTTATAGCTCTTCTTCCATAAGTATTTACTCTTCATCTCTATGAATACTACTTGTACTAGTCCTTGGGATAATACATCCCTCTCTTTTCTCTCTCCATTCTAACTTGCTTTTACTACTTCATTGAATCATCTTTGGAATGATCTTGTCCTTCTTCAAACATGCATTATTTATCCATTCACATTCTTCAAGAGGAACATGGTTATCCTCCTCTTTCCTAGGATCTATCATGAGCTCTTGTGATTAATTTATTATTATATCCATGTGATCATGGAGTGAATCCTTCTCTTACATATTCATACCTGCACCATTATGCTTAAAATATGTCAAATTATCTTCAAGATACTTGATAGTTTCTTTAAATATCTCATGGTTCTTTCCACTCTCTCTTGTTTTTTTATTCTTATTCTAATCCTCTCTAAGAATCCATTTCATATTATTGAGTTCCTTATAATGTCATCTTACCCTATAATATTTACTTGAATCATTATCTACCTATACTTTTTATTTTATCAACTCACATGATTATATGATTAGCTTACCTTGGCTTTCCACTTGGTTTGATTCATTTTGTACCAATACTTGTCCATATTCTTGCCTAAAAATCATTGCTTGTTTCTATTTTTTTTCCCTTATGTGACCTATAATTTTATATTTTTGAGGTGTTCCCATGGGTAAAATCCTCATTTTATTGGATATATTATTTTATCCATCTTGCAATTCTGCCTCTAGATCATTTATGACAGCTCCAACTTTCTCTTCACCTTGACTCAGGAACTATAATAGATCAAATTTATCCTCTGGCATCAATTTTACATATATCAACTCTTCTTCTTCCTTGTGCTCTTACATAACTTGTACCATCACTTGTATTTTGGATCCATCTCCATCTTGTGTCAATCTAGACACTCTTTCATGTTGAGAATTAGTTTGTATACCTTATTTATCCATGATGTATGTTACCTTATCCATCACTATTTCTCTCTTGAGTCTCCATTGACTCATGGTAAGTGATAATATCTTCAACTATTTTTATAGGATAGAGTTTGTCCTTATCTTCATTATTTATGGCATGCTCCAAAGTTTCCATTTTGTCTTGTAATTGATCCCAACTCTCATAGACAAAAGGTTGGTCTTGTTTCTCATTTAGAAACTCTTCATCATATGCAATATATTGTGTAATCTCTTTGATTGCTTCATGAAATACAAATTCTGATTTCTGATTTTCATACCTCTTGACTCCATCTTCTTTATTCAATTCTAATTATTTTATGACTTTAATGAGGCATCCTCTTCTTGAATATCTTTGTATCAAAGCATCTCTCCTATTTTAGGGTAAAAAATCATTGTATCTCTATACATGGATGCCCAATCAATCTCTTCTTCAACATAAACATGATGTTCATGTTTGATTTCCTTCATGATCTTAATTTTTATGTCCTTAAAATTGATTTTTTATTTCTTTAATTTTGTACTTGTATACACACATCATAAGAAATATTTAGATTTAAAATATTTATGTTTTTTTGAATTCATATTTTCCTTCTGAGGTTTCTTGGATAATATCTTTACCTATTTATTCTAATCATAATCTATGACTATCTTATTATCCTCAATGTTTTTCTCACCTTCCTCGTGTCTATCAACCTATTCATCCATCATGAACTTCTTCATCTCCCCCTTGAGTTGCCTACATAGAAACTTATTTTATTTCTCATTGTCTCTCATGAAAATATTTCTTATTCTCTCCATGAGTAGCCTTATATGCCACTTAACTCTCTTCTCCTCATTATCCATCCATACCATTTGATTTCATCTTCTTGAATTAACTATACCAAGATATTTATCCTCTCTATCCTTTGATCTATTTCACTCATATCCTCTTCAACAACCAACCCTTTTGTCCTTAGGTCTTACTTCCTCTTTCTCTCATTGTGGTGCTCTAAATCAGATAATCCCTTCTTCTCTTTTTCCTTATTTATCTTCATCTTCTCTCAAACAAGTCTTTTTCACCTTGACTTGGTGTTTCAACCTAGGTTTTATCTATTATCTAGTCTATTGACATGCCTATTCAAGTTTTTTTCACCTTGGAAATACTCCTCTTATTGGAGTCTTTCTTCTCTATTCTTAAGGATACTCTTGTACCATAAAATATTACCTTATATCTTTCACAAAACTTTCTTTTCCTCTTTTACTATATTTTTTCAACCTCAATTAACAACCTTAAACAACCTCAATTAGAAACCTTTAATACTCAAATTCATAAAATTTTCTAAGAGCTTACCTACTCTAATACCACTTGATGTAGATATGATGCTTACACTCTCCTCATACATATCCATGTCTATTATTTATTCCTTTATTTAATTTATCTAATTTTTAATTTTCTTTTTCATACATGTACTTTGATTTCATTTGTAATCCTTGATCAATATTAATTTCACTAGGCACCTAAACCTCTTTATATCCATAGTCTTATTTCTCTCTCTTGAATAACTATCACTCCTCATATTCCTCTAAATTCTTCCCTCCTCACCAACATCATCATCTCTTAAATAACTGCTAAGAGTCCATTCTCTATTCTTTCCTCAATCTTACTCATTCTCAAGATAGGTTCAAAGACCTAACAACTTAATACACGCTTCTAAATTATCATCTTCACCTTAGGGATCATATGTCCATAAACCTTATCATTTATACCTTCCTTACACATCTAATCAAATAAATCAATCTCTAATCAATAAGTCTCAAACAATAAACTCTTTCCTTCTTAAAGCCTAACTCCTTGTAGTCTTATTTTTGGACAAATATAGTAGGTTTAAACATTATACAAATATTATAGACAAAATAAGACCTATTTTGGATACCCATTATCCCATTTCATCTTCAAAAATTTTATTATCCAACTCTCAATGGATACTAACTAATTCAATAAGCCTCTTTACTAATTAAGTCTCTTTAGGCCTAGATTAGTCCCATAGTCCTCACTACTATAATGTAGGAACTATACCAACCCAAAACACATGATTAATCTATATCACATTAAAATACATTATATTCTAAAGTTTTATTATTTTTGGATGGTGTAATTGAAAATTATTCAAGATTCCATTTTCAAACCCTAGGCTTGTTGTATATAGGCTTGTAGGTGGCTGAGAGCTTCAAAAAATGGGTTAGATTGACTTATAATAAATTTAAAACAAATATAAGACATTTAAAATTTATAAACCATATATATTCAGCTTATCCAATGGTTATTAGTTCATGGACAATCATAAAAATACTCCAACATGCAAAGTTAAAGAACTGTGTGTTCTTTATAGGACTATGTGAAGCTTTTCACTAAATCTTGAACTTATACATGGGTTTATGAGCCTCCAAAGTGATAATTATAATAATTTAAAAACTTCATATTATGGTTACAATTTATACACTTAAATAACCCTTAAAAAATCATCAACAATGCTAACTTACTTATCATTTAGGATTGTGTAAACACATAATTTACTCCTAGTTAGATTGGGTTGTAAGTGCATTCATTATTACCTAGAAATTTTTTAGTGAAATAAATATATAAAAATTTAAAAAAAATATGAGATTTATCTCATTTCAATAATCTCCTTGAAGTTATAAATACTCTCTAAACCATTCTATCATTCCTTAATCTTATTGCTCATAAACAATCATATACATAATTTTTAAGGTAGGCAGAGTTCTTCATCAAATATTGATATTTATTGGAACTATCCACCCATATTATTTGAATTTATTCTCTCATATAACATTATAATACTCTTCTCTCACACCTTACATGCATTTATCACCTTTTCATAATACTAAACATGCAAAGTAACTCCCTTACAAGGCCATTTCCACATAGGTGGCAATTACAACTTCAAGATTATTTTATTAAATTGATATTTTCATGTCATGAACATTGGAATAATTATTAAACACATTAATAATACATAATATTACCCTTTAAAACATTCATAAACCTTGGCATTCCTCACAAGATCCAAACTACCACTCAAAGCTAGTTATACATTTCAAAATTTTAAAGTTTGCTTTTTGGTGGGAAAACTATCCAAGGATAATGACACACAATTTCAAGACTCTCATTGACTCCAAAACATCCTAGGGTACCACATGAGACCCATAACACCCATATAAAACTAAAAAATACTATCATGAACACTCAAACATACTAATAACCTTTGTTATTTAGTGATGCTCTACATCAACTAGTCCAATACTCAAGCCATTAGATAACACTATATATGAATTTTAGTTTCCACATACCTCATGGTGTATCAAAAATTCCTAATTTTTATTTTTTATGAATAAGAATCCTTTAACCATTTGTTCTTGTAGGGCACTGATAAATGGTTAGCCTTGGGAAGTTACTCTCAATGTACCATAGAGATGGGATAGTGTAACTATAGGATAGTATAATCCTATGTAGCTAGTGATCCTTTGAATTTGTTAAATATTTATTCATGGATTTATTAAATATAAGATCCTACAAATAAAATACACATTTCGTAGTTACACATTTTTTACATTTCCTATTAAGCTTGGTGTTCATCATATTTTCTATATTGTGGGTCAAAAAACATAAAATGGATTATAAATATGAAATGCTTAGTGGTTAACATCCTTTGGATTTGATCCTCTCTAACAATTCTACACCTTATGTTTATGATAATTAATATACTAATGATCACATTTGTAAATTATTTAATGCTTATTATATCAATGAAAAATATTATTGTGATAGATATGAAAATAATTATGAATATGGTTACACTAGAGAAAATTAATATGATTGGTAAAATAGTGAATAATACAGTGAAGAGGAAATTAAGCATGTGATTTAAAAATTGGTATATTCCTTTATTTTATTCCTCTTTTCATAAATCAAAACAAAAATAACATACTGATAATGAATATATTCTTTCCCTAACTCTTTCACAAGGATTGAAATGTGAAGAATCAATAATTATTGCACCTTTTTTACCTATTAAGTTTGTTACAACACTACATTTCATTAATAAATATAAACTAAAAAATCATATCCATTACATATAAATGGCAAAAGATACAAATAAGTGTGCTAATCCCTCTGCCTCTAAAAAAGGTAGATGATATAAATGCATATGATATACCACATTATCATTTAATCATGGAAAATGATATAAAATATTGTGATAATATTTATCCTCCCTTATAAGTGATAAATAATGTGGTTACATCCCATGATATTTATTCTCCATATATTGAAATATCAAATATTTCGCATGAATGTGAAATACAAATAAAAAATGGCATTATTGCTATAGATTTACTAAGTTATGATCATGTCATATTATGTAAAGATTCTCAATATAGTCATCATATATCCATATAATGTGAGTCTTATGATAACACTAATTATTATTGCTCTCCCTCCTTTCCTAAGTCAATAAAATCCAATGAGAATCAATGTGACATTTCTACTCCTATATAAATTCAGCATTATCAACTATTTAATGATTATAAGGTTTGAACTAATTTTGTCTTCAAATGAAATACTAATCCATGAAATGATAGTTTTCATGATCCCCTCATGCCAAATTTTAAAATATATGATAAATTAAAACCCATAAGTTATCCTTTCCAAACCACCACTATTCCTATTAGTCATATTATATCCATGATGTATGCTATTAGTGACCTCCAAAAGTAAGTACTTGATCTCATAAACCAGATCATGTCATGCCAATATCAAAGATAATTTTATATTAAGACAACCTCTTACAAAATTTATATATGAACATCTACATCCAAAATATTTTGTTATTCCTATACTACCCTTGTACTCATTTAACTCAATATACACTTTCTTTCAGACAATGGAAAGATGATATATGTATTATGTTAAAATATTTTCATATAAATCTCATGAGCTACAATTTATATTAGTTTTACAGTTTACGTAATGGCTCCTTACCTAACTTTAAATGATCAAAATATGTGATCACATCTGAATATAACAAATATATGGTACCTAGGTTCACTTTCAAACATCTACAACATTTTCAATAAGGACATGACAAGATTATTGAAGATTACATTATAATATTAAAAATACCTTGAACTATTTAACTTATCAACCCTTGGATTTTGAAAATTAATTCATCTTCAATAGGGGTCTCTTGTCTCCACTAAAAGAAAGAGTCATGCATAATATATATATATATATATATATATATATATATATATATATATATATATATATATATATATATATATATATATATATATATTATACATTGATGCATTCAAATATGCATTTGATATAAATTATACAACACATAAAGATACTAATATAAATGTGTCAAGACCATATTCACATGAGAAATAAGTTATCAATAAAAGGGTGAGTTCAAATGTAACCTCTAAAAGGAATAATCTAGTTAAAGTCACTCATAAGGAATATGAATTAATTACAAAAATATAATCAAGGAAGAAAAAGTTAAAGTACTCAATAAAGGAAAATATTCCATTTAAAATTTACTTCATAATTTTAATAAATCTACTTTCACTAAGAGGAAACCAATCTAGATTGAAAAATTTAGAGATCAACCACATGATATTATGTAAACAATACTGGATAAGAAGATAATTACCCTTATTCCTAAATAATATCATCCTCATCATCATCTGAGTATAATAAATCCATTCCAAACTTATAATGATATAAAAAAACATTGAGATACTAATTTTCATGCATTACATGAGAATATATCACAACTTATAGATAAAGGAATTATCACATTAGAAAAAGTGGACAACAAGATTAAAAAATAAACTCATTCATCTACTCCTACATCTCACTATATTAATATAATGATATCTCAAAAATAACCAATGATCATTCAATAATTAATAAATAACACACATAAAGAATACATTTTTATAAATTTAGAAGGAACTATAAGGATATTATATGGGTGATAGTTGGTGAATTCAATACACTACTATTCTTGATAGAGAAGAAAGGTGGAAACCAAATTTATTCAAAAACATATGGTAGCAGAGGGAGGTGGTGTTAAATCCAATAATGGAGTGGCAAATATCAAGGCACAATAGTATGTGGGGGGAAAATAATATAAGATAGAGACAAAACATGACTTTTTTTTGGTGTCTCGTAATATAGTGAATATAAATAAAAAAGGGAATCTGCATAGGGGGAGCATAGATTCACTAGCAAGATCAATACAGGGGTCTAAAAAACCAACTCAGGTGGTGTAAGAAGAATGCAATAGTAGATAAAATTAGGGGTGGGAGTATTCTAATATAATAATCCATCATTTTATGTGTTTCTCTTAAATAAATAGAGCTTCCTCATTAGTGGTGGTGGTTATTATGGATGAAGAGGTCTATAACCAACTAGGTAATAGATGTTTTGATTAGATCGAGTAGGAAACCCCTATAATGGCATAGTAGGTGGTTATGTTAATAATAAAAGATACCTTGGGATAGTCAAATTTATTTGGGAATCATGTATTGTGAAAAAAGAAAGACCTAAAAATGCTCAAATTAGTGATGTTAGAGAACGGAGGAAAAGTGTTCATCAGAATGTCTAAATAGGTTACAGGTCAAGTGTTTGATGAAATTCCTAAATAGATTACTAGGGAAGAGCCTAATTATCAACAAGGTGCAAAGGAGGATAAACCAATATTCCAAATATTGGTTAAATCTCTTTGAGGAAAAATATTTTTCACTTGGGTGAAAGGGATAAATTATGTGAAGGTTTTAAAATTGAGCCTAGAGGGTTCTTTAGGTATCCCTATAGAGTCTCAATGTCTGGTGCAATAGGTAAAAGAATTTTAGGAACATATCCCATTATCCTTATATCATCTGAGCAAATATTCACTCATCTTTATGACTTCAAGACTATAGGGAGGTGTGGAAGGATCAAATCAAGATTCTCCTTCTAAACCTGCAATTTTCAAAGAAGCATTTAGAAATACTACCTCCAAACCAATCTCTACAAAGTGTCCTCCACCTCAATATTATATTATTTAATAGGTAAAGGAGATCCCTTTGTTGGATACTGTAAATGGGGAAGTAGATGATTATTTCAACACTTTAATAAAGGACATAGTTATCTATAGATTCAATGGCTTATGGCCTTCATCAACTGCATTATATCAGTGGATCTATAATACTTGGTCAAAAAAATGTGATATTTATTTATACTCTAATTTTTTTTGTTGTTTATTTTAGTGAACATGAGGATGATCACAAGTGTCTCTCAGAAGGCCCTTGGTTTTAGGGTAATGTGGGTCTGTTTATAACTCCTTGGTTTTTGGAGTTTGATCTAAACACTCTCTCAGTAATAAAGATGCTAATATGGGTTTGAATTCCAAACCTTCCCTTGAATTTATGGCATGCCCATAAGGAAATAGGTAATGCTTTAGTGTCTTCTTAAAAGTTGATAATGAGAGAAAAAATACAAGCCTGTGCACCTTTTCTAGAATTTGTGTAGAAATTGATTTGAGAAAAGGGGTTTTAGTGAAAATCATTTTGAAATATGTAAAAGTTCTTCATGATCAAATTTTATATTATGAGAACATAACTTTTATATGTCATAACTACAAATTACCTATTCATATTCATGGTTATTGTCCTCAAGGGAGATTTAAAGTAGGCAAGAAAAGGGGGGGTGGGGGGGAATATAACATCGATCAAATGGAGTGCTCCAAATCTAGTAGTAGTCACTGAAGGATATTTTGAAGATACAAAAATTTAGGGAAACATAGAACTAGGAGGTCAAAATAAAGAATAACAAGTTGTCCCTGCTAAAGAGGTTGATTCAATAGTGGAGGCAAAAGAAAAAGCCTAAAATCTTTCTATTGTAGGCCAGAATTGCACCCTTGTGAGAGAATTTTTTAGGCTCTCTCACTCCTAACTATAATATTGGAACAACCTCAGGCTGAGGGTATCCTATAATGAGGTTAAAACTCTAGGATTTTTAATGAGGCTAGCTCCTCAGATGCTTCACTTCATCTTGTTTCCCACACTAAAATATATTACTAACTAAGGAAAAGGGAGATAAATATAACATAAAAGGGGGACCTAACCTAAGGATGGTGATGCACCAAAGATGAAATGATCCACTCTTAGTCTAAAATCCTTAATGACTACAAATGAATTTAACCAAGACACAAACTAATCTGATCCTATCTCAAGGCCACAAGCATAAGTATTTTGTGTGGAGGTCAAAGGTAAACCCTATAATTTTAAGGATAGAAAGAAATAGGTCTATATGAGACATTATAAACTTGTTACACTTTAAGAAGGCACTAATGTCTAACACTTCACACAACTTCCAAGGACCCAAAAGAATTAAAGAAAGGTGCATGGAGGGTTCGTAGATGATGAAAAGAGACATACATTATGCAAGTTATTACCCTAATAATACACACTTCACTCCAAACTAGAATCAAAAAAATTATATTATTGCTTCAAGAGAGTGTTACAAGGTGATTTTGATAGATTAACTCTATCACCAGTAGAGGGATGTATTTTTAGACAAAAAAGCCTATATATATATATATATATATATATATATATATATATATATATATATATATATATATATATATATATATATATATATAGCAGAAAGTGATGAGAGAAAAGGGGGAGAGAGAAAGGTAGAGGGGAGCTTACTCAAGACATGATAGTTAAGTTTCTACCTTATTGTAATGAATGTTCCACCATATTTTTGACCAATTAAGGCACTATTTTTCTTTGTACAAATGAAAATTTATTTTTCCTAATAACCTCAAGCTTCCTTGTTGATCATCAAACATGCTAGAAGACAAGAAATTCTCCAAGAATGCCTTTAATACCTAAGCTACCTTTTCTAATCACCTAATTTTCATCTATCATCCCCATGCCTTCTTTTACTTATCTTGCATGTATAAGGAGAAAATACCCATAAATTTGAATTTGGGCTGAGCCATGTTGCTTCTGCATTGAGCAACCACTTATTGGAGATGATGGCCATGTCAAAGGATGGGAACCTCTCCATTAATTGCATACACCAGCTCCTACTTTGAAACCTGGTCCAAATCATTTCCATAGATGGAAAACTAATCTAAGGACATTGGTTTTCCTATATCCATTTATGTCAATGTAATTTTATAGATTATATAGCTTC
The DNA here is from genome assembly GCA_037957365.1 of Torreya grandis. Taxonomy (NCBI): domain Eukaryota; kingdom Viridiplantae; phylum Streptophyta; class Pinopsida; order Cupressales; family Taxaceae; genus Torreya; species Torreya grandis. Next base: position 1,064,942 of record JARHVA010002708.1, on the reverse strand, counting down.
TCTTGATCTTTATTATGTCTAAAAGGTATATTTTATGATATCCATATTTGACATATGCATAAATATCTCAGGATTTTAAAATCCAAATAGTTACTTGTAGGGGTTCAAATTTTGACATTCATGGGCCCATCATGGGATATTTGGATCCCAATGGCTATTTGTTAAGCTTAAACTTTAACACTAGTGTGAAATTCATTAATCCTTTCAAGTCATTTCCTTTAGAAATTTTTTTTTAAGTGTCCTTTTTTGAAGGGAAAGTACCCTTCAAAACTTTGAAAACTTCCCTTTTCTGAAGGGAAAGTACCCTTCAAAACTTTGTAAATGAACCCTTTGCCTTTTTGAAAAGAAACCTTTAGATTTTTTGAAATGGACCGTTTAGATTTTTTGAAAAGGTCTTTTTCTTTGAGACAAAAGTTTTGAAAGAAATCTACCTTCAAAAAAATTAGCTCGGACAATTTTCCCAAAGGAAATGTGTCCTTTAGAAAATTCCTTCAACATTTTGACTTTAGCCTAATTCTTTTAGACTTTGTTCTTGTCCTTTCCCTTTGAAATTCCTTTCATAAATCCTACTTAATGCATTTAAAAACTTACAAATGGGTTATTTTCTTTGAAAAAAACCCTTTAGCTTTTCCATTTTGGACCATTAGAACTTTATAATGGACCATTTCCCTAAGAAAAATCCTTCAAAAAAAATGAACTGGACCTGAGAAAAATACCCTTCAAAGTTTTTAAAAGAACATTTTTGACTTTGGAAATTCCCTTCAAAAAAATTCAAATGGCCTTCAGCTTCTTGAAAGTGCCTTTCATAAGAATTGAAAATGCCCTTGGGTTTTTTGTATCAGACCATTTTCTCGAGAAAATCCCTTCAACAAAATTGTCTTGCCCACTTCACTTTTGAAAAAGATATCATTCATAAATTTTGCTTGGTATAGTTTTCAAGAGAAAAAACTCCTTCAGGCCTTTTTTTTGGATAAAATGTCTAAAACAATTCCTGATACTTAGCCCAAAAGACCCAAAACAAATCTCTGAAAAGAAATAGGTCTTTAAGGAAATTGTTGCAAAATAATTTCCTTGAAAGAATTCAGTCTTTGTCTTTTACTTCAGACATTTTGTCTGAAATAATTATCCCTTTATAAAAAAATTCTTAAACAACTTTTTCAAAATAATTCAATACTTATCCAAAAAAAAGGGGTCCCAAAAGAAACTATCTAAGCAATGAAAAGGCTAAAATAATTCCAAAGTAAAGACTTAGCCCAAAAGGCTTTGTACTTAGATTTTTTAACGTATATATTCCCTTCTAGACTTGTTCATGAAACTTTTGTTTGACCTTCAAGCTTTAGAATTATACTTATCTTATTCATATAGGCACAAGCTTAGTATATGGGCCAAAAAATGGCCAACATCTATGGTGACTCTCAAGGAAGCATGCTTGTTATGCTTGAGAACCCAGACCACTTGCCTTGTCTAGTCCATTCGGCATGGAGTCATTAGCCTCTACAACTGAGCTGGTCTGAAACTAGATAAAAGGTTGACCCTTTTTGTAACTTCTTCTTGAAGCAATAAGGAAAAAAATAACAAAACAAACACTATTCCCAAGGTACTTAGGGAAGGGAAACACATAATTGAAAAGATGTGCACAAGGCACTTAGGAGAAAACATGAAAAATTATACAAAATGTACAATATATATAATAGTTACAAACTCTTCTAATATCAAGGATTTAGATGAATCCCATTGATTGGGATGGGTAGTACCTCTCCATCTAGTTAGGCCAGCTAAAAAGCATTATTTTGTTTGCATCTGTGGATCAAATAAGGACCAATCCACAAGCTATCAAATTTGGTATGGTTGTCTGAATTAGCCTTATTTGAATCCTACTTGAGGACTAGATCTCCTTATTTTAAGTCCCTTACTATGTCTCTCTTGTCAAAGGCTTTCTTGACTTGAGCTTGATGTGACTCTAGTATTTTCATCGCAAGGTCTCTCATTTCTTCAAGCTCCATGAGTTCTACCAATCTCACATGCATGGGCTCATCTTCCATCAACTCCAACTAATGGGCTAGTTATAATGTAGGAAACTCAATAGAAATGGGCAACTTGGCCTCCCTCCCATATACTAAGACATATAGAGAATTACTAATGGTAGCTTTAGGAGTCACTCTATTAACCCACAATATTGTCTTTAGTTTTGTGTGCCATATCCTCTAATTCTCTTCCATAGTTCTCTTGATGATTCTTAGCAAAATTTTATTTGTGGACTCAGCTAGTCCATTTCCTTGAGGATAATAGTTGAAAGAGGTGCTGAGGTAGATGCCCATCTTGAGAGCCCATTCACTCATTTTCAAACTAAGGAATTCTAATGCATTATCAAAAATGATAGTGGATGGAACACCAAACTTGGTCACAATGTTGTGATAAAAGTCTAGGACTACACCTTCATTAGATTCTTTCAATGTAATGGCTTCCACCCACCTGGTGAAGTAGTTGATTTTGGTAAGCACCCATCTATGTCTTGAACTTGATGGAGGTTTGATCATTCCTATGAAATCTAGCCCCCATCATATGAAGGGTTGCTCTACCTAAATTGGGTTGAGAGGAAGGAATGTTGATATTTGCTTACCCAAAAATAAAGCACACTTTTGACACTTTCTTACCCATGCATACACATCCTTGAAGATGTTGGCCTAATAAAAAATAACTCTCAACTTTTTTTGCTATAGTCTTTAGAGAAAAATGACCTTCTATAGGCCCATCATGGAATTACTCCAAGAGCCTTGTCACTTATTCATCATCTATGCACCTTAGGAGCACTCCATTGAGATCCTTTCTAAATAAAACCCCATCAACCAATGCATAAGTTATGGACTAAAATCTAAAATACCTTCTCTTTACCCTATCCATACCTTGTGGAAAATCACCTGTTATCAAGAAATGTGTCATATCCTTGAGCTAACTAGTGTGACATAGAGGTGCATCTATCTATGAGTTATCTTGTGTTACTAAGATAACCTATTTATCTTCATGAATTTCATAAACCATATGCTCACGCAAGCCCTTGCCTCTCACTAGCTTGGTGACCTTGATCTCTACATCATACTCCATGACCTTGAGAATCTAACTAGCTCTCTTTTTGTTCAAGTCTTTGTTAAGAAGGAATTCTCTCACTCTAGGATGAGATACCATACGATATATTGTGCTATTTGAGAGCATTGGCTTGAAATTTTTAAGGCTTCTTATCACTTCAATGACTTGTTTTTCTATAAAAGTATACCTCACCTAATACCCCTCAAGCCCCTAACTGAAAAATGCTATTAGTTTCTCAAGTCCTTCACCATTATTTTAAATTAGCATAGCTAATATATTGTCAATATTGACAAAGGCATATAATATGAAATCTCTTGAGAAATCAAGGTTCATTAGTGTGGGTGCTTGGGGAATGGCTTACTTGATAGCCCCAAATGTTGATTTACCTTCATTTGACCAAGTGAACACTTGGTTCTTATTCATTATAGTAGTGATTAGTTTGACCAAGTTTGGAAACCAGGTATAAACCTTCTCACAAAGTTTATTTTCCCAAGGAAACTTTGGATTCCTTTTTTATGCTTGGGTAAGGATAAGGCCAAGATGACACTTATTCTATCAGGATCAATAGCTAATCCCTATTTTAAGATAATATGTCCTAAGTGTTTACCCTAATAAATAGTAAACTCACATTTCTTTGGATTCAAAGAGATACCATACTCTCTACATCTCTTGAAGATCAACCTCAGGTGGTCTATGTGTTCATTGGCATCCTTAGAGAAAATTATGATGTCATCTAAGTCGACCAGCACCATTTGATTCAACATCCCTTGGAAATCCATGTCCATGGCTCTTTGGAAAGTTACCCCAATATTTGATAAGACAAAAGGAATCTTTTGGTATGCATATGTGCCTCACTTTGTGGTGAAGGTAGTCTTGTATTGATCTTATTTCTTTACTAATACTTGGTTATAACTTGAATATCCATCCAAAAGATAAAAATAATTTAAACCTATAACTATTTGAAGGAGATTCTCCATGGATGGTAGAGGGTAATGGTCCTTCAAATATACCCTATTTAGATCTATAAAGTTAATACATAACCTAATATCCCCACTCTTTTTCCTTATAGGCACCAGTTTGGGTACCCATGATGAGTGTTTGATGGGAAAGATGATCTTGGATTCAATTAACTTGGTCAACTCTCTCCTCATAAGTTCTTCTATTTTAGGGTTAATAGGCCTTTGTTTTTGCCTCACAAACTTAGCATTAGCCTCTAATTATATAGTATATTGGGCTAACTTTGGATCAAAACCTTTCAGGTCATTGTACTTCTAAGTAAAGATGTCTGCATACTCCTTGTAGAGTGTTATGAAAGCTTACCTCTCAGCCTTGATGATTATTTTCCCAAGCTTGAGAAGTTTTTATTTGAAGATGAAGAATCTCTCATAATTTTCTTCATTATTTTACATGCTAACTTATCCTTTCTCATATGGTCTCCTTCATGTAAGAGACTCTCAAGTGTAACTAGTCCCTTAAGAAGCTTGTTGGATTTTAATTAGACAATTTGCTCCCCATACTATTATTGAAAATTATCCTAGTTGGTTAAGGAGAACTCTGCTTCTTGATGTAAAAAACAAGCAATTTGTTTATAATTTTTGAAGACCTACTAGTGGGCTTCATTATCTATTATTTATGGCCTCACCACCACCTTGACATGTGGTTGAACCTTGGCCTCTTTTAGCTTACTTAAAATGTCAAAATGGGCTCCCACAACTGCCAACCTATTAGAATTCTAGTTCTAATTCCTTGACATAGCTTTAATGTTAAAGGCTTCAAAATATTCAATTAGGTCCTACACTCTATTCTTATAAGACCTCATTAAAGGATTCTTTGTAATGTTCAGGCCCTTGACTTGGTTCACTATAATCTCACTATCTGCATATACTTGTAACTACTTGATTCCCCTCTTACTAGCCCATTGAAGGCCATGGATTGAGCCTTCATGGAACCTATAAGAAGTGAAATACTAATCATCTAAAGGGGAAACCAGCATTTCCCTTGCACCTACTCCATTTTTTTCCCTTGAACCATCAAATAAAAACTTCCACATACCATTGAGGTCTTCTTTAGGTCCAATGAGGAAAGGTATGAATTGATTTTATTCATGTATAAAATAGACACCCATGTATCTTTCTTTGACACCTTCCAAATGGTTGAGAAAAAAATTATCCCCCCATATCTCATCCAAGAATAAGTTTATAATCTCCTCAGGATAAGTATTCAATTCTTGATTAATTATAAATTCATCCTCATCAAGGATAGTATAATTAAAATTTGTGGTATCTAGCTGATGGGGCTCAATGTGAAATTGTGTCATGGGCTCAACCTTGATTGATACCTTGGTCCCATACCTTTTTCTAAAGTCCATGTAGGACAAATTTATTGATAGATAACCCCCAATTTTGGCTATAAATTATCTAGAAAGGCATAACACAAAGTGAGGAGTTAAATCAAGGATCAACACATCCTAAACCATCAAAACACTAGGACAAGCATGAAGGGTCAAGCTCAAATCCTTGCTGATACTAGATGGCTTTGTGGAAGAATCATCAATCTACATAACTCCCTTAGTATGTGGCTCATATTTGAGGTTCAATTGATTATCTATAGACTTTGGCATTACTGAAGTGATGGCTCCACTATATACCAAGTAATTATGCACCAAGGAATCCATAATGATTAATGAATGTAGAATGGAGGAGGTTTGACCAGCTTACTTGATCCTTCTCCCATAGGACCTTGGGTTGCATTGGTGAGGAACTCAGTTTTTTTGCTTGGTTGTTTGCCTATAGTTGTTTTGACACTTATCTTGGATAAACCTTCTTGAAGGATATCCACTTTATTGGACATGGAAAGCATGTCCCACATTGGTACACTCACACTAGATTTCTTCATTTGCTCAGCAATGTTGATTGGTGGACCACCAACCTTCACCTATGCTTTGGGGGCCACTATTATTGTTTATTGAATTTATGAGTTTTATGGATCAAAATGGACCCCTTAATTCTAATTATTTAGAGTTATTGGAACCTTTGGAGGAGTAGTAGGTTCACTTGGATTTGATAGTTATGAAGTAGTAGTAAGAGGAAATTTGACCACCTTTTGATTACCATCCATATTCTTTATTTTGAACCTTACATTAACTACCACTAAAATGTATGTTTGGCTAGAAATAGCCTAGTGATTGAGTGCATAACACTCTTCTTTCTTACTGATGACCATTGTAACATCCAATTAGTTTAGTACCTGATTAAATCCTTGGTCTTGTGGAGACTATCTTGGTTTGTCATCATGGGGATCTCTATGTTTTGAGCCATTAAGGCTTGATGGTATCCATAAGTAATAACTTACTGCCATTGGTAATTGAATGCTTGGTTAACACCATTAGTTGGGACAATGGATTGCCCAAAATATTGATCCCAAGGTATGATCCCTTCATCCTCTTAAGCCATATTATTTTGAATAGGAACTAAGGAGTTAGAAGAGCCTATGATATTTGGTTTATAGTTGCTCTACTTATTGTAGCTAGGTTGTCCTTGCCCTTGCTCATGGTTCTATTTTTGGAAATTTCCCTTGAAGGGTGGTCTATTCCCTTGATAAGATTCTTTTTGAGGCTGATATGAATCTTGATAAGGTTTATTGAACTAATATTTTTTCCATTTAACATTTACCACATCATTTCCCAAGGATTGGAGCATTCTCTTAAGTTCTAGGTAGTTTTTCTACTCTTTGGAATCACTTGATCTACTAGTGGAGGCCTTTTCTTGCTTAGGTGATGACATAGTAATAATTATTAGAATTGGAAGAATAACATCAAGTGGGAGAATAACTATAAGGGGTAATCTAATTTTAGGTAAAAGAGGCATGGGGGTCTAAGAGTAAGCTTTCCAGCTTATACTAGACTATTCTCTACTTTGATTTCCACCTCATAGGCATCTGATAATGTGTTTCCCTCCATAAACTAAATCATTACTTTAATATCACTGTTAAGAGCCTTTAGATAGTAAATGAAACCATAGTTAGGAGTAGGCCTAATAGAGACTAGAATTATATCCCATGTCTTTTGAAATTTGGTATTGAAATCCTGCATAATCTCATGAGGAGCCCTCTTGATTGTCATTATTTGTTTAGCAAGTGATAAGTGGTCACTCTTGTCTTCAAATATATTACATAATAGGTCACCCAATTGATCCCATGATGTGATGGAGTTAGCAGTAAGATTTCTATACCAATCTAGGGCTTTACCCTTGAAAGAAATGGCTAATAACCTGATAGCTACATTTTCCTCACTACTTTATGAATTTTGCCAAAGTTGGCTATATCCATGAGGTACTTAGAAGGGGTTTTAAATTGGTCTCTCATGAAATAAGGAACACTTTTAAGGCATGCCACTATAATAGGATGATATTTCTAGAGGTCTAAAGGAATTTGACCATTGAAATCCATAAAAGGGAAAAATCTAGGGGCTGCCATGGCAGTGAAAGGACCCAACAAAGATCTTCTTATAGAGGTATAATTTGAAAATGGTTTAGGAGGAAAGTTTCCCATGTATGGGCAAGTTTTATCAAATCTTAACCTTCTTGATGAGTTCAAAGGTAATTTAATAAATTCAAAAGGAATTGCTCTATATGTTGATCTTGTGGACACCTTTGGCATGAAAGATAGTTACTGTTCTACCACCAGATTGTTGAGTGTTCTTTAGGGTCACTAGTTACTGAAAGATGAAAGCTATAACCACTGTAAGTTGATAAAATTATCATAAAAATTAACCAATCTTATTTAAAATTGGTCTCATAGAGTGTGTTAAAAACTATTGTAAGATAGAATTACACCCTTATGGGAGAGGTTTCCAGGCTCTCTCACTCCTAACTACAATATTGGAACAACCTCAAGCTATGGGTGTCCTATAATGAGGTTGAACCTATAGGATTTTTAATGAGGCTAGTTCTTCAGATGCTTCACTTTAGCTTGTTTTTCACACTAAAATATACTATTGACTAAGGAAAAGTGAGAGAAAGATAACATGAAAGGGGGACCTAATTTAAGGATGGTGATGAACCAAAGATGAAATGATCCACTCTAAGTTTGGAAGCCTTAATTATTATTAATGAATTTACCAAGACATAGACTAATTTGGTCCTATATCAAGGCCACAAGCATAAGTATTTTATGTGGAGGTCAAAGGGAAACCCTACAATTTGAAGGATAAAAATAAATAGGTCTATATGAGACACTATAAACTTGTGACACTTCAAGAAGGCTCCAATGTCTAACACTTCACATAACCTACAAAGAACCAAAATAATTGAAAAAATTTGCATGGAGAGTTCACAAATGATGAAAAGAGACATACATTCTACAATTTAAAACCCTAATAATGTACACTTCACTCCAAACTAGAATTAAAAAGTTTATCTTATTACTTCAAGAGAGTGTTACAAGGAGATTTTGATAGAGTAACTCTATCACTAGTTGAGGGATGTCTTTTTAGGCTCAAAATCTTGTATATATAGTAGAAAGCGATGATATAAAAGGGGGAGAGAGAAAGGAAGAGGGGATCCTATTTGAGACATGATAAATAAGATACCACCTTACCATAATGAATGCTCTACCATATTTTTAACCAATTAGGGCACTATTTTTCTTTGTACAAATGAAAATTTGTTTTTCCTAATAACCTCAAGCTTCCTCATTGATAAAAAAACATGCTATAATATGAACTTCTCCAAGAATTTATTTAATACCTGAGCTACCTTTTCTAATCACTTGATTTTCATCTATCATCCCCATGTCATCTTTTACTTATCTTGCACATATAAGGACAAAATCCCCATAACTTTGAATTCGGGTTAAGCCATGTTGTTTCTATGTTTAGTGGCCACTTGTTGGATATGATGGCCATGTCGAAGGATGGGAACTTCTTCATTAATTGCATACACTAGCTCCTACTTTGAAACCTAGGCCAAATATTTTCTATAGATGGAAAACCAATATAAAGACATTAGTTTTGTTGTATCCATTTATGTCGATGTAAGTTTATACATTGTGTAACTTCTCTCAATGTTTATTAGGTCTAAAAGGCCTATTTTATGAGACCCATCTTTGACATCTGTGCAAATGTCTCAGGATTTATAAATCCAAATAGCTACTTTTAGGGGTTTAAATTTTGATATTTACAAGCCCATCATGGGATATTTGGATCCCAACAGCTATTTATTGAGCTTGAAATTTAACATTGGTGTGAAAATCATTAATCCTTTTAGGTTGTTTCCTTTAGACATTTTTGTTAAGTGTCCTTTTTTAAAGGGAAATTACCCTTCAAAACTTTGAAAAACTCCCTTTTTTTGAAGGGAAAGTACCCTTCAAAACTTTTTAAATGAACCCTTTGCCTTTTTGAAAATAAATCTTCAAATTTTTTGAAATGGACCCTTTAAATTTTTTTAAAAGGTATTTTTCTTTGGGACAAAAGTTCTGAAAGAAATCTACCTTCATAAAAATTGTCTCAGACAATTTTCCCAAAGTAAATGTGTCCTTTAGAAAATTCCTTCGGCCTTTTGACTTTAACCTAATTATTTCAAAATTTGTTTTTATCCTTTCCCTTTGGAAATGCCTTTCAAAAAGCTACTTAATGCCTTTCAAAACTTGGAAATGGGTCGTCTACTTTTAGAAAAGCCCTTTAGCTTTTCCATTTTGAACCGTCAAAACTTTGTAATAGACCATTTCCTTGTGAAAAAATCCTTTGAAAAAAATGAATTGGACCACTTCCCTAAGAAAAATACCCTTTGGATTTTTGAAAATAACCTTTTTACCTTTGGAAATTCCCTTCAAAAAAATACAAGTGGCCTTCAGCTTCTTGAAAGTGCTCTTCAGAAGAATTGAAAATGCCCTTAGGTTTTTTGTATCGAACCATTTTCTTGAGAAAATCCCTTCGATAAAATTATCTTTCCCACTTCAATTTTTAAAAATATATCCTTCAAAACTTTTTCTTGGTACACTTTTTGAGAGAAAAAATCCTTTGGTCCTTTTGTCTCAGACAAAATGTCTAAAATAATTCTCAATACTTAGCCCAAAAAACCCGAAACAAATCTCCAAAAAGAAATAGGTCTTCAAAGAAATTGTTACAAAATAATTTCCATAAAATAATTTAGTCTTTGTCTTTTGCTTTAGACATTTTGTTTTAAATAATTATCCCTTCAAAAACTATCTCAGACAACTTGTCTGAAAGAATTCAACACTTAGCCAAAAAAAAGGGGTCCCAAAAGAAACTATCTTAGTAATGAAAATGCTGAAAGAATTCCAAAGTAAAGACTTAACCCAAAAATATTTGTACTTATCTTTTCCAAGGTCTATAATCCCTTCTATAATTGTTCATGAAATTTTTATTTGACCTTCAATCTTTAGAATTCTGCTCAGCCTATTCATCTGGGCACAATCTTGGTATGTGGGCCAAAAAATGGCCAACACATCCCTTAAATAAGATAATAATGGGAGTAAAGAGAGGACATGAATTTAAAAATTTGGATTCAAAAAAAAATTATTGAAAAAATAAACTCAAAAATTCAAAATCATGATAATTAGATGGTTATGGTGAACTTTGAATAAGGAATTTGGTAGGAGGTAAAAAAGAAAAAACTAAAAAAAGGCAAGACAATCAATATCTTAGACTAATTTCCCATTCACTGATGGCTTGTTAATGCAGTCAATTTTTGGGTGGTCAAAAGATCTTTTTTTTAATTTACCTATGGCCTCCTTGTCACATGGTGCTTCTGGATCTTACTTGGATATGGCGATTTAGCTTAGCTCTTTTGTGTAATCTTGTTTTTTTTTATTTCAAAATTTTCGTGGTTATTTATTTTAATAATTTTATTTGGATGGGGCCTTAAATAACCCCATATTTATCAAATATATATATATATATATATATATATATATATATATATATATATATATATATATATATATATATATATATATATTTTTATAAGGAACTATAAGGATATTATGTGGGTGATAGCTACTGACTTCAATACACCGCTATTCTTAGGAGAGAAGAAAGGTGGAAACCAAATTTATTTAGATAGTATGGATGATCTAACATTTTTTATTTCATATTATAGTCTAATTGATGTGGATATAAGGGATCCCCCATTCACTTGGTCAAATATGATAATGGGAAAACATTTAATTCAGGTAAGATTAGATAGAGTTTTGATTTATTTAGACTGGATTTTAGAAAAGGATTTATTCTTATATTCCCTCCCAATGATATGTTCTAATCATAATCATTTAGATTTGGTCATTGATGTTAAATATAAAAATTAAATAATTCCCTTTTAGATGGAACACATATGGTTCAAACAACTAGAGATTAAAGATAGCATCTCAGAATGGTGGGTAATCAATGTGCATGGATCAACCATGTTTAGATTATTATCTAGAATGAATAATGTCAAGATAATATAAGAATATAGAATGAGGAAGTTTTTGGAAACATGTTCTTTCAAAATAATTATTTAATAAAGAAGTTATCTAATTTGGAGGCATGGGTTATTGTGAATGGTTATGATCACCGAACACTCCTAAAGGAAAAGGAGTTGCTCTATGATTATCATATAGTGGTAGTTAGAGAATAAAGTTTATGGAGACAAAATTATAGAGATATTTGGTTAAAGTAAGGGGATATGCATACTATATTCTTTCATCTGATAACTCTAAACATAGAGTTCATAATCAAATTAGGGAAATTATAGGATTAGATGGGAAATTAATCACAAATAAGGAATTCATTAAGGAGGAAAATTTTAATTTATTTAAGAATATCTTCAAGGAGAAATCTAGACCTAACGTTAGGATGGAACAAGAAATGTTATATGAGATCCCAAAGCTTAAAAACTAGGAGGACAATATTTTTATTATATCTCTAACATCTAAAGATGAAGTTAAATGTACTATTTTTTTATTGAATAAAGATAAAGTGCCTGGGCTTGATGGTTTCTCTATATCTTTATTTTAGGTTTTATGTGAAATAATTTAGGATGATTTAGTTGAGGGTGAAAGTGAATTCATTTCTTATGGATAAATGTTGAGGGAATTTAATAATAGTTTTAGTGTTTTTATTTCCAAAAAGGAGGGATCCAATAATTTTTTTAATTTTCACCCCGTTAGTATGTGTAATGCTTTATATAATATATTTAACAAAATTATTTCTATTAGAATGTAACCTATTATGGAAAATATCATGAGCCTTTCTATTAGAATGCATCCTATTATGGAAAATATCATAAGCATCTAGTAGGGGGCTTTGTCCTAGGTAGGAAAATCCATGATGGAATATCTTATTAACTATACCCTATAAATTTTCCCATTGTATTTGATTTACATGTTCAAGATGCCCAAAGTTGTAGTAGAAAAATTAGAACAAATTCAGAGGTTTTTATGGACTGACATGGAGGAAAAAGATAAGATCTATTTGGTTGCTTGGGATAGAGTTTATATCCCAAAGGGTAATGTAGGATTGGGTTTAAAGAGAGAAAATTGGATGAATAAATCCCTTATTACAAATTTGGATTTGTGATTTATTACAAGATCCATGTATTGGTCCAAAATATTGTAGGATAAATACTTAGGCTTAAGATAGGCTCTAAGCTTTTTTGAATAAGAATAGTTTTTTAATGACTCTCATTTATAGAACTTTTTGGTCTCTAGTAAATATTTTATTCTAAATGAATGTAAGGGGAAAGAGGGAAATGAGAAGAAGATAATATTTTTGGAGTATTCATGGCTATTAGATCAGCCTCTTATGAATATAGAGCCATGGAATCAAGTTAGATCTATTGTTCAACAAGAACTTAGTAATATTTTTAAGGAGTTTTTGAAGTTAATGAAGGAATAAGTACTTGGAAATAATTGAGGATTGATGCTTTATGAATGGAAGGTAATGATATTTTGAAAGATATGAGTGCCATGCTTAACTCTTATCATTCCCCAACATCATGAAAAAATATGAATTGGTTTGGAGGAAATCATTTTGTGGGAAGTATAGTGTGAAATATGGGTATAAGATGATCTCAAATCATCCTATAGAGGATATTATTTGGGGCAAGTTATGGGATAGGAATCTCATCCCCAAGATAAATATTTTCTTGTGGTTATCTATCTAGAACAAGATTTTGATAATAGATAATCTTAGAATAAGGGGTACGATTATTATAAACAAGTTTCATTTATGCAAAAATGAGAATGAAACATTTTCTCATTTGATGATTAGATGTTATTATACATATGTGGTATGGAGTGTGTTACTAGAGAAATTTTATATTAACTAGGTGAATCTTATTATAGTGCTAGATCTTTTCCAAGAATGGTATCCTCCTTTTAAAAATAATATTATAAGAATTTTTTGGAAAATTTCACCACCTCTTATTCTATGGGGTATTTGGAGGGAAAGTAATAACATAATCTTTCAAGGTAGGAAGCTTCCCATTTTTATGGTGGCCAATAGTATTTTTGAAAAAAAATTGGAAAACTTCAAAAGAATTCCTTCTATAAAATCTAGAGGCATGAATGAGGAGGAGTCTAGGATCACTCTTAATTAGTATACTAAAGGACAAAATAGTAGATTAAGTGACCCAAGAGCTGAAGATAGGATATTAGTCAAGTGGATGGTCCCATATCCTAGTTGGGTGAGACTCAATTTTGATGGGGCATATAAGGGGAATTGATGGGCATTGAGATGAGGAAGAATTTTAAGGGATGATAAAGATACTTTAGTTTTAGCCTATGTGGGAAGAATGGGAAATAATTCTAATCACTAGGCTAAATTAGTTATAACCTTATGGGGATTGAGGTTAGCTGAGGATCTAGGGATTATTAGATTGGTGATTGAGGTTGATTTACTTAATATAATCAATTATCTATTCATAAAGAGTTTATGTATCTAGAGAATAAGCCATATAATATAATAATCCCTCGTGATTATTTAATCTCTACATGAATTCATCATACAACATATTTATAGAGAATGGAATTTTGTGGCTAATTGGTTTGCTAATGAAGGAATGGCCTCTTTGGGATTAATAAGTTAGTTTAGAAATGAATATTTAATTGGACAAGTTTGTCATAGGATCAACTTGGAAGCCTTTAACAATATCTAAGGTTATTTTAATTCATGGTTAGGGACATTTTTTATTATTTTTCATAGTGTTTTAATAGTGACGTTTGAGAATTATGAGATTACAGATATTAGGTGACACTCCAAGTCAGAATATAATGAAATCATGAAGTTGATTATATAAAAGGGAAGTAATTATTTTATTATATGTAACATTAATAAGAGTTGTGTTGAGCCTTGTGCAAATTTATTTTTTAAGGTTGTGATTAAGGAAGGAGGCAACCATAGTTTACTCAAACCTACATATTTCCTCAAGCTTGTAGGGATGGGAAGGCATCTATTGAGAATTGAGCCTATAGTTGTAGACTAAAGGTGAATATGGAGGTTTGGAAAGATGTACAGGTAGGAGTATTGGTTTAATTCATACAAACGATGGATTTTCATGATAATCATATATCAGATACCTTTGTGAAGCAATGGAATAATAAAATGATGGTATTCAATGGTGTGTCCATGGAGATCATGAAGGATATTATAATATATATTATATGGCTTAGAGTAGAGGTGACCAATGTTTTTAAAATAGGTAGATACTTCAAGGAATAAAAGGATAAATTTTTGATGTATGGGGAGGAACTCATACCCATGCACAATGATTTCTATAGAGAAGATATCCTTTGATTGTATGATGAAATTGTTAAGCAAGTCATGTTGTAAATTACACTAGAATGTAGGAATAATATGGTGTATATGTCCCATTTCTTTTTTCTCAATTACTTTCAGTATCACATTCCTCTAACCTTACCCTTTTATGTTTTTCATTCCCTTGAGAGATATGTTATGGATGTAAAAAGGGGAAGAAAAATAACCCATACATCAAGATGTTTTCTAAATGATCCACAATTAATTTAAGGGTATGAACAAGAGACCTAGGTGCCTCTTTATGCCAGGTAATTAGGAAATTTTCATGGGTAATTATAAACATAAATTAATAAGTGATTTAAGAGGAAAGAGTCAGGGTCTAGGTGGTGGTGACAAGATGGGTTGTGAAATCAATTATAGGGACATATTTTCAGATAATCAGGAAGTTAATGAGGAAACAATAATAAAGGGTCTTCATTTTATTAAGTCTTTGATTACCTCGTTAGCTATGAATGGAAAAGATAAGGGTAAATAAAATGGATAAGGATGGGGAAAAATTAAATGAAGATGGATCTCACCTTGAATCATATTTTTCCAAAGTCAAAACTAGCCTTAATGCTAAGTTTGATAAGATAATTGAAACTTTGAAAGGTTAAAGTAGGGTAGCAAAAATTAAGGAAGATATTGAGCTTCATAAATAAATTATTACATGGTTCATGTCAGAATAATATTCATTTAAGGAATATGTCATAAACCTTTCTCAATAAAATAAGGGGTTGAAGGACAATATTAAAATTCTTGTAGAAGTGAGCCAATCATCCATGAAAGATATTATAGTTGTAATTGAATCTTTCAGGACTATTTTAGGAGATTTGATGCAAAGGGGTGAGACCAAAAATAAATTTAAATACAATTAGTGTGACAAGGTGATTGGGTATAACTCTTAGGTGTATCATTGGTTGGACACAAAGCTGAAAGAATGATCAACATCTAGGAAGAGGCCTTTGGAATCCAAAAATTATATCCATTCTTTTGTTGTTTTTGTGATATCTTTTTACTATTTTTACTCTATGTTGTAATATATTTGTTCTACATTAAAATATTATAATTATATGGGACTGAATATCCTTGTCTATTATCTCTTATATAAGGTTGGGTCCCTAGTTCAAAAATCTTTATTTTACCCATAATTAAAAAATAATAATACATATAACATATATAAGTTATTAAAATTGTGAGATATAGTGAGAAAGATTTACAACATACACATGGATTTGATATGAGACATATTATTTTACCAATCACTTTGGGACTTAAGATAGTGAATAAAGTACTAATTTTACAACATACTCTTCCCCAAGTAAATTTAATTTTTGGATGGCTTGTTATATAAAATGATTGAAAAAGTGAATAAGGATAGTAACAATCTATCTTTTAATTTTGAAGGTGGTTTGTTAATATTCAGAAGCAATCAAGAAAAAATTAAAAGATATTATGGTCCATAATAATAATACATCCTAAATTACAAAAACATGGATACCAAAGAAAAAGTTCCAACATTTATATAATATATATGAACATGTAATGTGTATGCATAGGGTAGGATGACCTAAAACTATCCTCTTTCTCTCAATAGACTAGGAATATAATAAGGTTGATCAAATAGTGTTTGTGACATTTGTATGATCAGGTAAGGACTAATGAATTCCATATACATAGTAAAGGGTTACCTATGATTCAAATGTTAATAATAAATGGTTCCAAAGACTAAGCCTATATTAGTTGAAATCAATAAACTATGATTTTACAACAAGCAATTGAAATAGAAAAAACTAAGGATGGGTTAGAATGATTATAAAGGGAAAAGGTACCATGGTCAACCAAATGGGGGTTTAGGTAACCTGAAGTGATCTATGGCAAGTCTAATAAATCTTATAGCTACACCATCTTATTTAGTGTAGACAATGCCTAAACAAGGATCCACATAAATATATTCTAACAAACAACATCTAATCTACTAAGTAAAAAAATGAAAGAGAATAAAGATAGAATATACTTACCTTGGGGTGGACCTATCAATGCTTCAATCTCACCCTTAGCTCAAGTGTAGCTTGACAAGATAATTTTATGAGTTGAAGACCTCAAATAGTTAGATAAATACCTAAGATGTCCTTAGCTAGGAAATCCCAATGACTCATCATATTTAGCTTTAATGACACCAGAAGACAAGACTCCTCGAGATAAGGTTCTAAGCCATTAACTCTCCCAAATATGCTTAGGCTAGAAATTCAAGTAAAAACATAATGAATAAATGGTATATGATATGATATGAATTAAGTATGACCCCTATATGTACTATTATAATACTCAAAATCAACCCTAAACTCTAAGTTGATGATGTTATCTAGGTTGATGTAGTTGTAAAGACACATAACTACACTGGGCTAGATGAGAACAACACCTAGCTAGCTGAGGATGACACCAAGTTGGTTAAGGAAAACACCAAGCTATCCAAATATGGTATTAGGTTGGATGATATAATTGGAAGGATAAAGGCACAAATATAAGGTATTGACTAGGTTGATACCATAAGATATAAGGAAGAGTATAAATATGGACAAGAGACATACAAAATAGGTATATGGATAGACTCTTAGAGGAGGTAAAAATAATAGTAGAAATGGTGTAATTAGGATAGAATAACATCTCTCATAAATCTCCATGAGCCTTTCCCACCTTAATGTTAGGTCACCCTTTAAAGTGTGCACTTAGGGAGATTAATGCATAGACAAGATACTACAAGAGAAATCATATGTTAATGATAAGGTGAAAAATATTATGTATGCATATGCCTCACTCGAAGCTCATCACATTTCACAATAGTGTAATGTGGGATGGTGCATGGGAAAAGAGATATAAAAACACACTAAAGAGCATAACTAAAATGAAATGATGTAATAACTAAAAGTAAGTAAAATAAAAATATGTACCTTCACTTACCTTATTTATTATATAAAATTTTGTGTGTCGTAGGTGATAGAAGGTGCCTAATGGGAAGATCAAGAGGTTAACCTAAATAATAAGATAAAATTCCATTTTTTTGTAAAAAAGAAATTTAGTACCTTGAATTTGTCTATATCACCTAGATTCTAAGGCTTCCTTCACTTTTTGAAAATGACATATGTAAATAAAGATATGGGGAAAAAAATGGAATCTCAAAGTAAATAATTAAAGACTATAAAACTCAAAAAGGGGGGCTTATAGAGTTTATGGAGTGAATTATTGAACACAATGCCATGGTGGTTCATGATTTCATTGCTGCATAGACAAAAAGGAAGGTCACCATGTGGGGCATCTCCATAAACATCTCAAAGGAGTTTATTGGTGACACCACAAGCATGTCCTACATTGGTGCTAAATAAGAAATAGAAAAATACACTAAATATTATAACTAAAATGAAATGATGAAATAACTAAAATTAAATGAAATAAAAATATGTACCTTCACTTACCTTATTTATTATATAAAATTTTGTGTGTCACAGGTGATGGAAGGTGCCTAATGGGAAGATCAAGAGGCTGACCTCAATAATAAGATAAAATTCCAATTTTTTACAAAAATATTTTATTAGCACCTTGAATTTGTCTATATCACCTAGATTCTAAGGCTTCTTTCATTTTTTGAAAATAACATATAGAAATAAAGATATGGGAAAAAATGAAATCTCAAAGTAAATAATTAAAGACTATAAAACTCAAGAAGGGGGGCTTATAGAGTTTATGGAGTGCATTACCAAACACAATGCCATGGTGGTTCATGATTTTTTTGCTACATAGACAAAAATGAAGGTCACCATGTGGGGCATCTCCATAAACATCTTAGAGGAGTTTATTGGTGAAACCACGAGCATGTCCTATGTTGGCACTAAATAATTTAAAGATTAATCTAAGAAAAAATAATCTTTATAGTGTTTCTTTTGAACAACAACATTTTGTAAACTAATAAGAAGGTTTTTCCTCATGTCAACCTACCACGATACTAGCTTGATGTCTACCTTCAGGTCATGAGGTACATGACTTTGGAAGGTAAGTACACCCTATTTTTTCTCACCATTTCCTTCTACTGAATCATTTCATCAATTTTAAAATTAGTATCCCTTATTTCCTTCTCAAGTTTTTGGAAATCATAGTGCTACTACACCAGGTTAATGACACTAACTCCATCCTCAATCAAGGTCTTATCCTTTTTCTCTTAAAACATTGCCAAACCCTATTATGTTGGAAGGTTCCCTTAAGTGGATCCTCTTCCAAGGAGGACTCTCAGGAGGACTCCTTAGAGGATGACCCTATTTAGGGATACCACCCACCTCCTAAACACTCCCCACATAATATATTATCCCAATCCCCACCCAATGACCTTCCACTGTTCATCCCCAAGCCCAAACCCATCAAAATTACTTCTCCTATTACCTCTGACTAGAAGGGTAAGGCCATTGTAATTGAGGAATTTGATAAAAACAAACAAATATTATAACATTTAAATTCAAATGTCTATCAAGAAGGATTTGGCTTGGCAAAGCTTATTCAAGATTGGAACAAGCTTCATCAAGTGGTGGAGACCATTGTTTAAACTTATGTGCATTCTACCCAATCCCCTCCCCAATCCCCTACTATAAAATCCCCCAACATTATAAAATCCCCCCTTGGGTTCCCCTAAGGGGTCCTCCCAAAGTAAACCCCTTTACAGGTGAAAGGCAGGAAGTCACCTAGGATGATATTCCCTAGGGACGTGGCTGAAAGCCTCAAGAATTGCACCCAAGCCAAGGTTTCAAAAGACAAACCCAGTATTATAGTACAAGACTATTCTACTACTAAAGACACCTAGGAGGGTCCCTTCTAAAAATCTAATTAATTTTTTGTTTCCTATTTTGTTTTGCTCTAGGTTCTAGTCCTTTTTACTTGTTTAACCATGGAGGGCCTATTTAAACTTTTGTATTTCACTCTCATGGTTCTAGGTCCTTGTAAAACTTGGTTTTACCTAATCAAATATATTAAAAAAAAGTCTACAAAATTTGAATTTTTACTATAAATAAGTGATAAATATTCATTTTCACAATTCCTATTTTTTGAAAATCAAAGCTATAACCATCAAAATTATCACTTTGGGAGATCATGGCTCATGGTCAATGAGGCAGACATGTTTGGGGATGTATCACACCTATAGTAAGAGTAGTATAAATTGGTTATGAATTTATTATTCATTTTATTATTATATGATAAATTGAACTAGATTAGGAAATATAGGTTTTGGGTTAAATACATGTAATGAATTTTTCCCCAAAAAGTGTAAAAATAAAGATAGGATTATGATAGATAATTAGTAGTTGATGATATGTATAAAGTAGGGCCAAAGGAATTTATAAGCACCAAGGAAATAAATAACCATCTTTGCTAAACTTTATCATCTGTGTCAATAGAATTTTTTAGGGGGATGAAAAATTATTAGTTGATACCATATGGTATGTCCAATACAGAAGAAAATGAGCCATTTGGGCAATACTATAGGGTATGGTTGGTGTAGTTTAGTAGTTACCCCATACATTAAAAAGAGGTGAGTTTAGTTGATACAGTGGGTTATCATTGATATACTTGGAAAAATAGGGGATAATATCATATGGTATGGTCAATATAAAATATTGATATGATGGTCAATACTATATGGGATGGCTAATGTAGTAGATAAATAAGAATGACCAATGCAGTTAGGTGTTTGTTTAATGTAGTAGAAAAATGAGAAAAAGGTTGTTTTTTCTATTTTACATTGATTTTTATAATTTATTTCAAATTTTTGAGTAAAATATAATTGAGATTTTTTATTTTTTATTTTATAGAGGCACCAAATATTTTGGTGGAATGTGGACATGAGTTGGTTGCTAGATCTACTAGAGAGATTGTTGGTATTTGATCAAGCACAACTTACCACATTGAGCCTTAAAGGGATCATGGAGATGTGTTGGGTGCATATGAGCTTAGAGATAATCACCATGTTTTTAGGGTGATGGGATAGAATCATTGATATAATTAGGTAGGTGATGGATGGGGATACTATATAGGTCATGATCACCATGGAGCATATGCATGTGATCCCTAGTCTTCAAATTGTATGTGCACATGTAGTGTATGATACTATGGATATGCTAGATGAGAGATGGAAGTTAACCCAATGGGCCACAATACCATATGGGTATGATGGACATAAGCTCATTATATGATTATTTGAGGTGTACATTTTAGGCATTCCAAATATCAGGGTTTAATTAGAGTAATGACCACACATGTGATGTGTCATAAGTTTTATAGGGACATGTCAATATACATCATAGATATATGAAACTTTTTTTTCTCATCATAGAATGCATGGGAACCATACTGATAGTTTTGGACCTTAAAATTTAAAAAAAAATAAAAAAATTGCTAAACAATAAATTGAACCTAAGAAATAGGTGCCTAATAATGAAATTTTAAACCAATTTGTTCCTAAAAATAAGAATGATACAAACATGGTTTTTAAGGATTAAAACACTATATCTAATACATGAATAGATAAAACTGATATAATTAATAATTAAAAAATCTATGATTACATCTCTGATTCAATATTTAAAAGGATAAACCATTTCTCTTATTAATACTCAAGAGGTGATATTTGATATTTCTCAAATTCTGAATGAGATGCAAGATATTGATAATGATGAACACAACAAAGAGTAATATAAATTTAATAATATCATTCCCATATGTGATTTAGTTATTTATACATACCCTACGATAAATAAGTAAAATTACTATAATATTTGTTATGATATTGACAATTGGTATTACATTAACAACAAAGATGACCAAATTAATAATGATATAGCAAAGGACTCAACTAATTATGGACATGAATGGTGGTTGAGAGATACATGGCCTTCCTATGACCATCCCCTTGATTAGATAATTAGTTAGCATATCCCTTGAGCATTTACCAAATAAATTATATAAAATAAAAATCAAATATTCAGAAATAAAAAATAAGACCTGAACATGACATGAGTTGCTAGATTAAATTATTTACATAATGTTATCACATATTTTTTATATGGCATATTTTTATAATGCACATGAATTTTATTATGTATATGAGTGCAATGCATGATTATATATTAGACATAGATACATAGATGTTGGACCTTTATTATACCCATGGGTTAGGCCAATATTAGGGGCATCTACTTTCATAGTTTACATTATCATAGTTATATATTTTTATGAGATATTTACCATGTTGAGATACATATATTTATTACACATGCCTTTATAGATACTCATTTATTACATAGTGTTTCAAATATATTTTATTTTATATATTATACATCACACACACACACACACACACACACACACACACACACACACACACACACACACACACACACATAGATGTTATATCTTTATATGAGTGCAATGCATGACATATATATTATACATAGATACATAGATGTTGGACCTTTCTTATACATATATATTATACATAGATACATAGTATTGGTCATGCCAATACTATGGGAATATAATTCCATAGGTTATATTATCATAAGTTATATCTGTCTATGATATCATCTCATTTATTACATAGTGCTATAGAGATATTTTATTTTACTATGTTATGATATTAACATATATATATATATATATATATATATATATATATATATATATATATATATAGTGTAGACTAATTTTTACTTGCTCTATGATTTATCCATATTCACATTTTTTTATGATAAGATATTTATTTTTGTATATAGTGTGTGGCCTCTTTTCCCTTGATTTTATATCCTTAGGTTACTTTTTCATAATTTTTATCCCTTGTTTGTGGCTCCTTAGCCTTGTTTTTTGTGGCATTCATGCCCCTTTTTTTTTGGCTCATTAGCCTTGATTGTTAGCAACATCTTTATGGCCTTTGTTTGCCTCCCCTTGGCCTTATGTGTGGTACTATATTCTATTATGTGACATTAAATATTGAGCTTGTTATTATTGTGCAATTTATATGTTTTTAAGTATTAGGATTCATATCATGCACCTCCATTTTTTGTGTTGTGCCATAATTTATATCATACACTTCCTTACTACTTAGTCTTATTAAATGATAGTTACTATTACATACTTCATAGATACATATATCTCAATATACCACTATGCCCTTACATTACATATGTTACATATATACCTTAATGTTATAAAAATTACTATAATGAGATACTCTCCACATGTTGACATGATTATACATGATATTATCTTTATACATGACATAATAAATAACAATTTTATTTTAAATATGGTGACTTGTAGAATTCATCCCTCACCTAAAAATGGGGGAATATTATTGGGTTTTTTCATAGATATTAAATCCTCCATGAGTATATATAAGTATAGTGTACATATTTTAGAAATCAAATGTGATTCAAATATTAGATTGAGACAGTTATTTGTAGTTTTTAGACAAATTTTTATGGCATATGTATGGTATATATACTCTATTTCACATTCCATGAGTGACATATTTAAAATTGATACAAATTCAAATACACTTGAAGGTATGTACATGGCACATTTACATGATATTAATTCATACACACATATACACCATATACAAATTAAGTCAGGCATGATGTTTATTCATGCACACATATACACTATTTTAGATTTCAATTAGCATGATGTTGGTTCATGCACATTTTAAGCATATTATAATTAGCATAGATTCAGTGAGGTATGATGTTGGTTTATGCACATTTACATAAGTTTAAAAAAATAAAATGTGGAGAACCTTTAATCTATAAGTCTATTTAAATTTGTAGATTCATGATTTTAAGGTAATGTACATTGAGTTTTAGAGACACTCAATTCAAATGCAATTATCCATAGTGAACCCATTATACAGATCTCACCTTATCTTCTTGGGGTTACAAGATTAGTGTTGGATTAGTTACATATGGGTTGGGTCATTTTACTTCCAATCCATGGTCCTTTCTTTGGTTAAATTTAAATTTTGGGATTGTTCACCCTCAATTTGTCCATGTTTTCCATGTCCTTCAGTAAGCAATCATAATTATCTAATGCATTGACAAGGAAACATCTCTAACAAGTCATAAGACCACTATTTACTCACATAAAAGTGTACTCCTTTGTTCATTCAAGTTTCAAGTTTCAATTATAATTCAAATTTCAAGATTTATTCCATGGACATTGACTACTACATTTTAATTATAGGTTTTTTGGAGTAATTTCACATTTGGAGCCTTCTCCCGAATATAAAGTGTGTTTTACACACTCAGGTATATCTTCATTAATTTACTCAACTATTTGCATTGCATTGTAATATTATAATAAAAGGAGAGTATTTGTAGAGATTAAAATATTGTATTTGACACTTATAAATGTCAATCTTAAACTACACTTATCCTTCATGATTTGTGCATATCCAAAAATTTATCACTCAGCATTCATGCACACCTACATGATATTTATGAACCCAATCTATTCTAAGTTGTTATCAAACACCTACATGAACATTTCAATCTATGATAAATTAGTTAAATATCCTACCTAAACATTCCTAGAATACTACATTAACATATTTATCTCCTAGATAGTAATGTCAATATTAGTGGTAATGTCAACATTACTTTCTTGAGGATAACATTACTGCACATCACCTATTAATCACTATTTTTCAAAATCATACCCTTCCTATAAGTTGAACCATTCAAATAGCATGTTAGTGGCATGGTAAATTATCTAATTGAATGTATATGAATACAAATCAACAAAAATCTTATTCATAATCTATAATTCTTAAGTACATCTCAAGTGTACTATTGCATGCTTAGAAAATATTCACTAGAAGTAGTCATTAACTAATTCTAAAGCACACCAAGCTATGTCAAGTGCCAAAATTGTTAAGATCAAATATAGATTTATAGGTACATTCATATAGATAAAGATAACAATTTCACATTCACATTAAGGGAAGAATTATGTGTGGCTTGAATTCTATCTTAAGAGGATTGGATACATAGGTAGTTATCAATCATAAATGGGAGTGATTGGGGTAATCTCAACCCAATTATACTTTCCTCATTTTCATAAGTTTTCATCATTCACAAGTGGAACTAGGATTTTAAGGAGAAGGAAGTTGATTTTTAGAATTTTTCATGCTATCAAAGGTCATAGATTTCACAAATAGTGACTTATTAGATATGTACACCATAATGTATAGTCATAGAGAGAAAAACTTCATTATAATAGTAACATTATCCCTAATCATTAATATTGATGGATGTTCCCAAGTCTGACATTACTGATCATGTGTACATAGAGATATAATTATAGATTTGGATGAATCACATGCCTTCTTCAAATCTATTTATTCTATCAAAACATATTCATAATCAATCAATCAAATAGTAAATTGAATGTCTTTATCTCCTTGAAACAACCAAAAAAAATTGGAATGGCATTATCAAAGTGCATTTAAGACTGTGTCCAAGGCACACTACTTAACTTGTTGATGCAAATAACATTATACTTATGGCATACTCCTCGTATGTGCACCCAAAATATGTAGGAGGTGAACTAAGATACTTAACCAAGGGTAAACACATATAAAGGATACTATAAGGATGTAGGTTTCCAATAATCAATATGGAGTTTGGGGTGTATTGGTGTACAAGTACATGGATAAATCTTAGATCCATATACGGCACTAATTTTTTACATAGGACCATTTAGGGGTCCTTAACCCTGGTTAAGTGTCTCATTCTCCTTATTATAGTCTTATTTATCCTTTTAGGTGATTATATAATTCTTATTGGAAAATTTGGAATAGACAAATTTATGCACCTAATATTACCATTCAATTATAACATGTTTAAGAGATGAGAACTAAGGTTTCTAATTAGGCATAGAATTGATTATACATGTGTCTTAAGATGATAATCATTATTTATTACAACCAACAAGATAAATTAAGTACATAATTATTAACATAAGGATCCAATGGTTATCCTAAAAAATTCAATACTACCCATAAAATAATACCTTCTTATTAATCAAGTGGTTAGTAGAGGTATCATAGGCAATTGAATCAGTGCTACTTGTCAAGAGTATATAACCTCCTCTCTGTCTCATAGGATAATTTCACCATCACCTTCTTAATTTAAGGTTTAATATTCAACCACCTATTTTATTTGGTGTATAAATATATTTTGTTCACTCATTATTACTTTTGAACTCGATAATTTTCACATTTGTAAAACCCAAGACTATTTATCAATTTCTTATATTGAAATCCTCTATCTATCAAAGAACACTGATGTAAGCTAATTTTCAACCTTATGTTAAAATTGAGTCATCACCATATATAATATGGTTTACAATTCATAGTTATTTTATGCCAAGGAAGCCATATCAATTTAAAGGTTATTGCGCATATGATTAATCCATCTATCATCACAATGCTAAAAGATTAAAAAAATAGAATAGTGAAAAAATAACCAATGAGAGTCTCTAGTGTTCATCAATCAACAAAATTAGATTCACATATACAATTAAATTAGATCAACCTATTTATAAATTAATAATATTATATTTTAAGCAATTGGTTTGGGTGTTATCTTCTCGATATTCTAAAATGAATATGTGGCTTAGATACTTGCACCATTACCTTTTGTTTAAGTTTTAATAATTGGTTACAATCTTATCCCAATAGGTAAAATGAAAAATTTTACCCTCATTCATAATTTCCTTGGTAATTAATAATTATGTTTCAATCAAAATAGTTATGATTAAATTCTAACTTGTAATAAATCACCTTACTATTTTTTTCCAATTTAGGAATAGGTATGAATTGTTCCTCTATACCCAAAAGGGGAAGCTTATCATAAAATATAAATTAACAAGATATAAACAGCCCTTCACTTAATAAAAAATCCATAAAAATAACCCATAACTTATTTAATTTAGAATGAAGAGTTGTAATTAAATCAACACCATGAATTGGTAACTTATTTAAAGGTTTAATACAGCCCACTATTATTAATAAGATAAGATCTATGTTAATTCTACCTAAAAGGAAGGTTAAATTGTGATGACTCAATAATATAACTATTTTCACTTATATTTTCACCCCTTTAGGATATGTCTTAGTTCTTCTCATCCAAGTGGCACAATCGAAACACCTCTAGGCTATGGGTAGCTTAAGAATGAGGTGAATCTCTAGATAGGGCTAGCTCCCTTGATGTACCACTTTTAGATCACTAATACACCTATTATTTCAATTAAAATTGAGATGAAACTGAAATTAAACTATCCTAAAGGTGGTGATACACCAAATTAATTTATAACTACCAACTAGCTACATGTCACACATGAGACCAAGAGACTAACTAGGCATAAACTTCTCTAATTTGAATATTCTCACATTAGTATTTCATTATGAGGTTTTTATTAATGTTTAGGATAGGAGGATTAGACAAGAGTTATATAATATAACTATTTAATATACTAACTCACTTAACCTTGACACTTCATAGAATACTTCACATGACCTGCAAGAAGAAGCTTTCAAGCTGAAAATAGGTGAGAGAATGAGACAACAATGTTAAGGAAACAACAATCATCACTAATCAAGATCAATAATTCAAGTGAACACACTATTAATAGTCATATAAGAGGTAAAATTATTAGCCTTTATTAATTCATGGTATGAAAATGAGTAGTGTTTTTCCATACGCCGGTGGAACATCGTTACAATATCCAAAATGGCTAGTTCTTATAGAACTTGAGAGAGGGGAGAGAAGAAAGAAGTCCAAAGGTCATAAGGACAAGTGTCAAGATGATAAAATGAGTTAAATGTTCATTATAAGAGAATTTTAAATTGATCATGAAAATTTATAAAATATAAGTGGCACCCCAAGTCATGAAACTCATGAAATGTGGCATAGGAGTTCTCATTCTACACAAGAAAATTACCTTCATCATTCACCCATGTTAGAATGTCCCAAAACTAACTATGGATATATCTCATGATTATAATAAGATGTATGGGTTGTATACATGATCTTACATTCATTTATTTTATTCTTAATCATTTGGATCCCTCTAAAAGTGAGCCATCACTACTTGTAATAAAAAACTCCCTTTTTCAGCCACCCCTCACACTTGGCCTAAAAATTGGCTTTTATTTTCCATAAAAATACATAAAATGGGATTAATTACATGTTTCAAGTCCATAAATATCCTTGGAGGCATTAGGTACACCTTAAAAGTAGCTTACTTGAAGTTTTTCACCCTTCTCACTATCATGTTCACTATGCCAGTTCTGATTGGCTAAGATGAGAGCTCTTATTGAGGAAATTAGGAGTTTTTATAGAGAATTAAATGTACATAGTGATTTATTCCAAGTATATAACTTTCTACAAAAGTTTATTTCATCTTTAGAATCTTCCTAAAACCTATAAAAACACAAAAATTATAAATAAAACCCTATTTTATACTCCATCCATACAATTTCATAAAATCCAAAAGGATGGGAAATATCCCTGAAGATTCATTTACAACTTCAATACATTTTCATGGTCATTATAGTCCATTTGTATTTCTCTCCATATTCATTCCCTTCATCAGGTCTAGAACCAATGTTTAGTAGGGTTTTAGATCCTTTTTGCTCTTAAACTTTGTTCATAAATATATGACATTATAACTACAAAAAAATTCCACAAGAGTGATTTTAAATACCCCTATAAACCCCTCTAAAATTCTTGTATTTCTATTCAAATTTTCAAAAAAGATGTGAGCATCTCAAGTTGCTTACTTGAGCCTTGACCTTCATTATGCATACCACTTAGTTATCTCTAATCCTAAAAATTGATTCCTTATGATTTATCTTAAATTTTAAAGATTAAAAAAATTTATCATGATCCTATAGACATGATACAATAGGTTATAATTCTCTCTTATAATTTGAAACGACATTGACTTCTCATTTAGGCTTTAGGCCAAAACCTTGCCTAATAGGCCTGACTGTAACCCTTGTGGTCTAGGCCACCCTATTGAGTTTAATCTTTATTTTATTGGTTTTACATGTTTTATTAGGTTTTATTAATCTTCCTACACCTCTATAAAATTTTCAATTATCTCTTGGTCCACCCTTTTATCTCCAATCCCCAAGACTGCAGGGTTTGAAACCTAGGGAAGTACCCTCTATCTAAGACAAAATAGAGCATGCTTCCCATATTATCCTAGATATATTAAAAAATTTATGGGATTTTAAAATATATATAAATCCTCTCCAAAAAAAAATTCCCTTTATTAGATCAATATACCACCTAAATCCTTCAAATTCTAAGAGAGGCTCCTAGAAAAGGGACTATGTGTAGGGTTTGGGGTATCAACTATATATTACTTGATTGGAGCCCTTCCTCCATTTTTTACCATATTATGAGAATATATATGGATTAATTACATAATTTTATATTTACTTCAAATAAATTTGTCATTATGTTCCTTTGAAACTTTGTTTTATTCACACCCTACATTGATTGGCCTAGACTGGGGTCATATGACTATGACTGTAATCCTCTTTCTTGTAGGTGGTCTTGCATGATTAAAGATTAAATTAAATTTATAGAGGCCTATTAAATATCTCCTAATATCATTTTACATTTTTTTTAACCTATTTTTCTCATCCTTTATGCACTTCCCACACTCACAATCCCCAAACTTTCTCATTGTTCATCATAACAAAACACAATCAACTATATTGGGACAAGTAGGATTCTATAGGTGTAGTTTCCACTTTAAGTGTGATTCACATCATCTTGGGATCCTTTTATGTCTTAGGATTTATATCTTAAATTTTAAATTTCCTTCATCTATTGATTTTCCATGCTTTAGCTTAAGTCATAGACTATGTATTCTTGTAATCAATTGTAGGTGGTCTTTTTAGACCAAGATATGCCTGTAAATGTACATACTAAGTCAAAATACCTAGTATTCCAACTCAAGTTTCATGTTTATTGAAATAAAATGGAATATAAACTTAAAAATATTACTCAAAATGCAAATTTTTTTCCATATCCAAGCTTAGACTATGGGTTTATAGCAACTGTATATCAACATCTCAGGCAAGAGGCACCTGTAGGTGTGTATGGGACCCCAAAACACATAATTCCAACTTTCCCTCCAAACATTATTTGGTTATTATAAACTAAAAATGTTATTATCAAATAAATGATATCACCCCACATGGATATATTCCTTATTCACAATTTTGGGTATGAAGGTCTTTTTGGAGCTTAACTCCTGTAGATGTCACTACCTGAATTTAGTAAACAAAAGTACATATTTGAGCCTTCAAAAAACTACCTTGTACTAAACATATACCTCCAAAAAATTTCAAAATTATTATACTATGTGGAGACTACAAGGTGAGATAATTAATATGCATAAAATACTTTGTAAACCTTATCATATGACATCCACAAAATGGAAAGGTGCTCTATTTTGTGCTTTTAGAGACTTGATCTCTGAACACAATCATCATTCATGGCTACAACCTTCTAGACCTATTTTCCAATATATCATCCAAAATGGATCTTAAATTATCTACTCAACAAATTATACCTCAATAATGGTTTCACCACTTATATTTACACCTCTATATAATATCTCAGATCCCTGTGGTACCACATGTAGGTGGATTTTGTAGTATAACATAGGCAGTGAAGGTATATTTCAAACAATGCATGATGTATATCCATTTGATCAAATATATCCCCTTATAACCTTTTAAAATTTATGTTTTCAACCTTTAAATGTTTAATATCAATCAAATATGTCTTTCCCAACCTGGTCATCTTCTTGTAGGGCACCCAAAGGTGAATTCAATAGCAAATAGGAACATTGGGAAAGAAGTGTGAATTATGAACATGTAGTATGACCTTATCACCAATATTATACCTTTTCAAGGTATCATATTTATCTCTAAATCTCATGTCAAAACAAGGTTAAATACTTCATATTGATGTGTTATCCTTCCTTTGAGGCACCTATAGGTGCATACCAATGCCACAAGATGGTGTGAGTGACTGAGTATGATTGCCATAGCATTTTCTTAGCCATTTAAAATCTCAATTCACTATTTCATGTTCCAAGAAGATATACCACAATTTTTAAACCTTCATCACACTTCTTTGGGAATTCTCAAAACCTTTACAAGTCATTATTAAGAGTGAAGAGGAGTTGGGAGTTGACTGTGTATCCAATAAACTACAACCTTGATAATACTAACTTTAGAGATTAAAATTTTGAAAGAAGAATATTTCCCTGACCCCTTGGAGTGATTAATTCACCATGATACATTGGATTAAATCCATTATATATATAAATATATTTTTTGTAAATTGTGAAATTTGAGTGCAAGTCCACTATCAACACCTTCTTTTAAAGTGAGTTGTTTGAGTTATCAAAATATTTCCAAACATGAGACCAAGCATCGATAACATGAAAGGACATAATTAATGTCATTTGGAGATAGAATCACCAAGTGAGATATATATAATATTCCAAACAATAACAAAACCTATAAGGTACACATATTGGCAAGCAAATTAGATATGTCTAATTCTTAAGAATGGTTCATAAAGCATAGGCCATAATTATTCTTGAAACAAACATCAAATGGAAGCTAAATAATTTTATAAGACACCCCCAGGAGTATTTTTCCTAAAACCTCTCATATTGGTCATACCATCTAAAAACTTGAAGGCCATTCTTGTTTTCCAAGCCTAGTAGAAGAAGAGAGAAGTGGTTTACTTAGTTTATTAGATTTTCTAATCACACTGATCATTAGAAAAATTATGTGGAAGATCAAAGGACACTCTTGAAGTTTCAATAGCTATAGGAGGCTATAAAAATCTATACACCTCAAGAAAACTCCACTTTTTCCAAGATAACTTCTCTTTCTTCTAAATAACCTACAACTTTTCAATTATAAAAGTTTATTAAGGCATAATAGAACACATGGCACATGAAATCATCTTTTATAATCTTCACTTCACCTAAGGAGGCTTTAAAAGTCATTAAATGCTCCTTTTATGACCTTTAAATAGCTCAAAAGGACATAAGGATTAAAATGACTAAAACCAAGGCTAATATGATATGAAATGACACAAAAACACTTATAATACACCTTATTACATAATAATATACCCATAAAAACACCTAAAGATCACGTTTTTACCTATATGGGTCTTAATTTGACCTATAATGTCAAATTTGGTCAATAATTGATTACTCATAGGGGTAGCATGCCTACTATGATAAAGATCAACAGCCTTATCCTATTCATGGTCTTTCAGAGTCATCTAAAGTCTAAAACAAAAATAGAAGACCTAACACTTGACAACAAGGCTTTGACCAAGATAAGACAACTAATTACTTCAACCACACAAAATAAAGGACACACACAAAACAAAGTAAACACACTAACAAGACACACACTTGTGCTCAAAGCACTTAGGGAAAATAGAAAACAAACAACTATACACAACTAGAAATTAAGCATACTCCTTTCTAGGATCAAAATGAAAGTTCCTTTAATCTTCTTCTTCATGAGACGAATCATAGTGCCAAGCATGATGCTCTTTGGATTGGATGCTTGGTAGATCAGACCTATTCCTTGGCACTTCACTTGATCTACTCTCAAGTAGATCATCCTTAAATAGGTATCCAATGTAAATTTATTCCTCTTGAATTTATACACATACCTCATACTATTTCCCACTCTTCATCTCATGATCAACTTGTATCTTCTTGGTAGGCATGGCTTCAAGGGGAGTAGTTTCTTGTTCTTTGGAAGATTGAGGCCAATAGAAGCTTGTTTTATCCTTAAAAAGCTTATGTGTTTCTCCCAATTGGTTGAGAGGATGATAACCCATTTTTATGATTTCAAACATATCATCATGGGATACATATGCCTCTTGAAAGGAAAAATTTAAAAAGTTACTTCTTTTTTGCATACCCACTTGAGTGTCAAGGTTACCTTCTCCATTTTTGACTAGATCATAGCCTCCTTCAAGAGGAGTATAACCTACTCCAATGATTTCAAACAAGTCATACCAAGGTTTATTAGAGAATTTTTCTTGCCCATCTATAATATCTTTGATAATTATGGAATAACTAATTATGATTTCTTCTTCTTTGACACAAAGAAGACATTCTTCAATATCAACATAATCAAAAGATTCAACACAAGAAATCACCTTCTCTTCAGCATTTAGAATATATTGAGGGATCTCAAGTTATATTTAAACTATTATAACCTAACTTTACTCCTTAATTAATGCAATATCCTCGATTTCTTTCTCCTTCTTGGTGATGCCAATGCTAGGCATTTTGTAATTAGGTGATGTAGCCCAATGAGGCTACCAAAGAGCTATGTTTTCTTCAATCAAGATTTCTAAATTATTATCAACAAAATTATCCTATTTATGTTCCCACACCATATTTCCATAAATGAAAATTGTGATAGGTTGAGGACAAGATGAACTAGTAAGTGGGGGTGGAACATAGAACTCAACATCAAGTTGAGAATGAATTATAGGGGATATTTTTAGGAGTTCTTGAGGAAGGGGAGGAAAACTTTGGGATAAAATAGTTTGGTTTTATTCCTCACATTTTAAAATAACTTCATTTCAATTTGATTCATCTTTATCACTCTCTATAGGAAGGTTATATGGGGTGTGTTTAGGTATCGGATCTTCTTTTTGCTCTAAACCTTCCATCACACGTTGACTCAACAATTTCATTGTCAACTCTAAATCTTCAATTTGCTTGGCTAGGTTCTCTTATAAAAGTATCTCTTGAATTTTATATGAATATTAATTAGGATAAGAAGTAAAATATGGATGATATGGAAAAAAATAGGTCTCTTAAGGAAGGGTGGGAGGGGCTTACATAGGATCAAGATCTTTTTCAACCTCACACTCTTTATCTAGGATCTTATCCCCTTTATTTTCCCATGATTCCACTACCTTATTCTATATTATAATTTTAGGATTATGAGTCTCTTCTTGAGGTAGTGATTCAATTTGAGGAGTGTATTAAGTGCTCAAGAAACTTGGAATCTCCTTAGGCTTAGATTCTCCATCTTGTTTCTAACTTGGGATTTTATATGTATAAGTCTCTTTTTGAGGTGGGGATGTAATGAGAGAGGGAAATGAGGGATTAGATTCCTTGATTTATTAATTAGATGGATTAATTCATCTAATTATTGGCTAACTCAATCTGCCTATCAAGGTTTGCTTAAAAAATTAAGTTTGTCTTTCCAACTCTCTCTCTTCCATCTAATTGGGAAAAATATGACTTTGATAAGATTAATTGAGTTCATGGGTAAGGGTCAAGTATAATTGATATCAATCTTGGGGAGGTTGATATAAGGGTTGATATATTTGGTGAGACTTCTCCTCATAAATTCTTATCTCATCTTCTAAGGATAAAACTAGGCCACTCACATCTAGCATCTCACTTGTGAATCTTTGCCAATTTACTCTCTCAATAGGTGCCCACTCTCTTTTAACCAACTCTAATGCATCTCTCACATTATGAATGAGATGACTAGGAACATTTTTACCATGTCCCCTTTATGTGTCAATATCCATCACGTACCTCCAATATCCCAAGAGAGTTTGCTTGAAAGTTGAAATGGACTAATTTGAGAAGTGTCTAGGTTGACTAGGAGGAGCAAGATATTGAGAAGACTGGTTATAGGACTAATAAAACTCATTAAAAGGTTTATAAGATTCATATTCAAACTATTAATAATCATGACAAGGCTAATAAGAATCATACAAAGGTTGATAGGGATTGCCAAAATCATGAGATATCTCATTAACTTGTCTAAAACAATACTCAACACCAAAACCAGCCATAAAACCTCATTGGGAAGAAAGAACACAAAAAAATTCCCAACAATCTTCAAAAGGAAAACCTAGGTTGCTTGACCATGATATGTAACTTTGGAGTTTCCATTTATGCTTGGATAGATGCCTCTAAAGGATTATGTGTTGAAAGAAAACACCAAAAATATTTTAACTTCCTAGATAATGAGTCCCACTGGGCATGCCAAAAATTGTTCTCACTTGGATTTTCACCCCTTGAGGAGATGTCCTAACTCTCCTCATCCAAGTGGCACAATTGAAACACTTTTAGGCTATGGGTAGCCTAAAAATGAAGTGAATATTTAGATAGGGCTGGATCCCTTGATGTACCATGTTTAGATCACTACTATACCTATGATTTTAAGGAAAATAGAGAGAAAACTAAAATTAAATAACCTAAAGGCAGTGATACACCAAATTAGTTGATAACTACCAACCAAATACATGTCACACATGAGACAAGAGACTAACTAGGTATACACTTCTCTAATTTGAATATTCTCACATTAGTACTTCACTATGAAGTTATGATGAATGTTTAGGCTAGGAGGACTAGACAAGAGGTCTAGAATGGCACTATTGAATAGACTAACTCACTCAACCTTGACACTTCATATAAAAATTCACATGACCTATAAGAATATCTCAAGTTGAAAATAGGTGAGAGAATGAGACAACAATTCTAAGGAGACAATAGTCATCACTAAGCAAGATCAATCATTTAAGTGAACACACTATGAAAAATCATATAAGAGGTAAAATTAGTAGTCTTTATTGATCTACAGTATGCAAATGATTAGATCTTCACCATACTCTAGTGGAACATCCTTAAAATATCCAAAATGGCTAGTTCTTGTAGAACTTAAGGGATAGGAAAGGAGAAAGAATTTGAAAGGTCAAAAGTACAAGTGTCAAGTTGATAAAATTAGTTACATGTGCATGAAAGAGAATGTGAAATTGATCATGCAAAGTTAGAAAAGACAAGTGGCATCCTGAGTCATTAAACTCATGAAATGTGGTGTATCATTCACCCCTATTAGAACATCCCAAAACTAACTAGGGATAGATGTCATGATTATATTGAGTAGGGGGGGTTATACATTCTCTTCCATGTATTGGTTGCATTCCTAATCATCTTGATCCCTCTAAAAGTGAGCCATCACTACCTGTAGTCAAAAGAACTCCTTTTTTCAGTCACCCTTCAGATTTGGCCTCAAAATTAGAATTATTTTTCCATGAAAATAAATAAAATGGGGTAAATTACATGTTTCAAGGCCATCCATATCCTTGGAGGCATCAGGCACACCTTAGAAATAGCTTACCTAAAGTTTTTCACCCTTCTCACTATCATGTTCACTAAGCCAATTCTAATTGGTTGAGATGAGAGATATTATTAAGGAACTTAGGAGTTTTTATAGATCATTAAATTGACATATTGAGTTATTAAAATTCTCTAAATTTCTCCCAAAGTTTATTTCATCTTTAGACTCTTCCTAAAACCTTTAAAAACAAAAAAAATATCAAGAAAACCTTCTTTTATACTCCATATATATAATTTAATATAGTCCAAAAGGATGGGGAGTATCCTTAAAGAGTTATATAAAACTTCCATCCACTTTCATGGTCATTATGGTCCATTTTTATGGCTCTCCATCGTCATTTCCTTCATCGGGTCTAGAACAGGGTTTAGTAGGGTTTTAGATCCTTTTTGCTCTTAAACTTTGTTCATAAATATATTAAATTAGAATTAAAAAAAATCCACAAGATTTATGTTTAATACCCCTATAAACCCATATAAAATTCTTGTATCTTCATGCAAATTTTCAAAAGATATGTGAGCATCTCAAGTTGCTTACTCAAGCCTTGACCTTCATTCTACATACCCCTAAGTTGTTCTAAGCCCGAAAATGTTTTCATTATGATTTATCTTAAATTTTGAAGCTTTAACACATATTTAATGACCATATATACATGATATAATAGGTTATAATTATATCCTACAATTTTAAATGACATTAACTTCTCATTTGGGCTTAGGCCAGAACCTTGCCTAATAGGCCTGACTATACCCCTTATGGTCTAGGCCACCCTATTGAGATCCCTAATTATATGATTGGTTTTCCATGTTTTATTAGGTTTTATTCAGCTTACTAAACCTCTCTAAAATGTTCAATTATCTCTTGGTGTACCCTTTTATCTCCAATCCCCAAGACTACAAGGTTTGAAACCTAGGGAAGTACCCTTTATCTAAGATAAAATAAAGGGTGATTCACTTATTATCCTAGAAAAAATGAATTTTTTTGGTTATTATAAAATTTATGTAAACCATATTTTAAAAAAAACTCTATTTATTAGATCAATATACCCCCAAACTCCTTCAAATTCCAAGACAAGCTCCTAGAAAAGGGATTGTGTGCAGGGTTTGGGGTATAAAGTGTATATTACATGATTAGAGCCCTTTCTCCATTTGTTCCCATATTATGAGGATATATTCATATTAATTAAAAAAATTATATGTCCTTAAAACACATTTATCATTTATATCATTTGAAACTTTATTTTGTTCACACCCTACCTTGATTGGCCTAGGATGGGGTCATATGACTATGACTGCATATCTCTTTCCTATAGGTGGTCTCGCATGATTCAAGATTAAATTCAATATATATAGGCCTATTTATAATCTCTTAATATCATTTTAAATTTTTTTAAACCTGTTTTTCTCATCCTTATGCATTTCCCACACTCAATCCCCAAACTTTCTCATTGTTCATCATAGTCAAACACAGTCAATTGTATTGGGATAAGTAGGATTTTGCAAGTGTAGTTTCCACTTAGAGTGTGCTTCACATCATCTTGGGATAATTTGAGGTCTTATGAGGTAATTTTTAAATTTTAAATTTCATTTCATATATTTATTTTCCATGCTTAGGCCTAAGTCATAGAATATGTATTCATACAGTTAGCTATAGGTGGTCTTTTTAGACCAAGATATGCCTATATATGTACTTAATAAGTTAAAAGACATAGTTTTTGAACTCATGTTTGATGTTTTTTGGAATAAAATGGCCTATAAAATCAACAATATTAATCAACATGAAAATTTGTTTCTATCCCCAAGACCATACTATGGATTTGTAGCAACTGTATATCATCTCAGGTAAAAGGCACTTATAGGTGTGCATGGGACCCCAAAACACAAAATTCCAAATTTCCCTCCAAACATTATTTGGTGAATCTAAACTAAAAATGTGATTATAAAATTAATTATTTCACCCCACATAGATACATTATTTATTCACAATGTTGGTATGAAGGTCTTTTTGGAGCTTAACTCTTATAGATGTCCTTGCCTAAATTTGGTGAACAAAAGTACATATTTGAGCCTTCCAAAAACTACCTTACACTAAATATATACCTCCCAAATTTTTCAAAGTTCTTATACTATGTGGAGACTAAAAGGTTAGATCATTAAGATGCATCAAAGCCTTTGGAAACCTTATCATATGGCATCCACAAAATGGTAAGGTGCTCTATTTTGTGCTTTTAGAGACTTGATCTTTAAACATAGTCATCATTCAAAGATACAACCTTCTAGACCTATTTGCTAGTCTATCATCCAAAATGGATCTACCATGATCTACTCAATTCATTATAACCTCAATAATGGTTTCACAACTTATTTTTACACCTCTATATAACATCTCATATTCATGTGGTACCACCTGTAAGTGGATTTTATAGTATAACATAGGTAGTGAAGGTATATTTCAAAAAATGCATGATGTATAGCCATTTGATCATCTCTATACCCTTATAACATTTTCAAATGTTTATTTTCAACCTTTAAATGTTTAATATCTCCCAAATATGTCTTTTATAACTTGGTCATCTTCTTGTAGGGTACCCAAAGGTGAATGCAATACCAGATAAGAGCATTGGGAAATAAGTGTGGATTATGAACATGTAGTATGACCTTATCACCAATCTTAGACCTTTTCAAGGTCTCATATGTATCTCTAAATCTCATGTCAAAATAAGGTAAGATACTTCATATTGACATGTTATCCTTCCTTTGAGGCATCTGTAGGTGCATATCAATGGCTGAAGAGTGTGTGAGTGACTGAGTATGACTGCCATAGCATTTTCTTAACCATTTGAAATCTCAATTCACTATTTCTTATTCCAAGAATATATACCATAGTTTTGAAACCTTCATCACACTTCTTTAGGAATTCTCAAAACCTTTACACGTCATGACTAAGAGTGAGGAGGAGCTGGGAGTTGAATATGTATCTAATAAACTACAACCTTTATGATGTTAACTTTGGAGATTAAAACTTTTAAAGAAGAATATTTCCCTAACCCCTTGGAGTGAGTAAAACACCATGCTACATTGGATTAAATCTATTTTAGAGAAAGAGACTTTTTTCAAATGGTGAAATTGTAGTGAAAGTCCACTATCAACATCTTTCTACAAAGTGAGTTATTTTAGCTATCAAAATATTTCCAAACATGAGACCAGGAATAGATAACATGAAATGAGATAGTCAACATCATTTAGAGATAGAATCACCAAGTGAGATATAAAGAATAGTCCAAATAAGAAGAAAATATATAGGGTACATATATTGGTAAGCAAATTAGATAGGCCAACTTCTTAAGAATGGTTCATAAATCATAGGCCACCATTCTTCTTTAACCAATCATCAAATGAAATATGACTAAGTGTAGAAGACACCCCTATGAGAATTTTTCCTAAAACCTCTCATGCTGGTTGTACCATCTAAAAACCTGAGGGCCATTCTTATTTGCCAATCCTAGTGGAAGAAGAGAAAAGTGGTTTCCTTAGTTTCTTGTATATTTTGATCAAAAATATCACTAAAAAAAATTAATATCAAAGGAAACTTTTGAAGTGTCATTAGCTGTATAAGGTCGTACAAGTTCATACACCTCAAGAAAACTCCCTTTTTCTAAGAAAACTTCTCTTTCTTCTGAATAACCTACAAATTTTTAGTTATCAATTGTTTATTAAGTCATAATAGGACATACTTCATATGACATCACCTTTTGACACCTTCACTTTACCCAAGGAGGTCGTACAAGTCATTAAATGTTCCTTTTATGGCCTTTAAATGGCTCAAAAGGACATAAGGTTTAAAATAAATAAAACCAAGGCTAATATGATATGAAATGACATAAAAATACTTAAAATACACCCTATGAAATAATTCTAGACCCCTAAAATCACCTAAAGATCAAGTTTTTACCTATAGGGGTCCCAATTTGACCTACAAGGTCAAATTTGGTCAACAATAACCTTTAATAACAAGCTATACAAACTATATAGTTATTTTCATTCTTGATTAATAATTCCAATAAATATAATAAACACAAATAATGTGAATTAATTCTTGTCTCATGCTCATGCCAATAAAGTTCTCAACATGCATGAAGTAACTATTTACTTGTAGTCATTCTCAAAAATCAAATACATATATAGGTTAAGCAATAAATAATCATATTCAGCCACTAATATCCTTGTTATCAATACCAGGAGTTTTTAGAAAAGAAGTAAACAAATATAATTTATTCAGTTACAACTAATGGTAATTTCCAAAAATAAGCCATTTTGAAATACTTGTGTTTAAGATGATCAGTACTAGCTCACAGTCTCAACATAAATTAAAAAAAGAACCAAGGATAATAATATTTCTAAAAGTCATAATACTTAATCTATTTGACAAGTAAAAATGTACCTT
Organism: Torreya grandis; assembly: GCA_037957365.1. Lineage (NCBI taxonomy): Eukaryota > Viridiplantae > Streptophyta > Pinopsida > Cupressales > Taxaceae > Torreya > Torreya grandis. The sequence continues at coordinate 1,024,299 of JARHVA010002708.1, read as the reverse complement.
CATCCCATTGATATGTCTTAATGCACCCATATCCATTTACCATTCATTTATAGATTTATAATATTTAAGTTTGGATATCCATTAATTAATGTAAAATATCAAATTATTTCTACTTTCCTAAAGCAACAAAATGCACCCAAATACATCTCATAGAATCTAAATGGATTATTGGTTGAACACCACATTATCAAGGCCAACTAGAGTTATAGTATCAATTAAAACTTGAAATCAAACACATGAGATAGCTAATGAAAAATGAGAACTATGAATAATCATTATTGTCAATATATAACCTAGCCACAACTAAAAGGATCAACACCATCTTAGCAAACCATTTACCAATGAAAGAAGGATATAAAAAATGCTTGGAATAACTAATGGCCTTGTTGTAATTATTTTTCCTTCAAGTAATACTATGCAATAATCACACAATAACTATATTTAGATGTTACTCATAGTTTATATTTTATATCAAGACCTATTATATTTTTAACATGTTCATAACAGATAAAAGGCACCCAAGAACTTCAACTTCTAATAACCACCAATAATGCCCAATTATTTGTTATCAATTTAAGAAATAAATTAAATATTTATTGATATATGAATATCATATTTCCATCTCTAATTTAGAATAACTAACATACTCATAAGTCAACAAAAGTGTTGAGTGTAAGGGAACCACTACAAAGGTTAATAAGTGATACCAGATTACATAATGTCAACAAAGGAGAATAGAATATACCATTATAACTATTTAAATTACACTCCAATGAATGTATTTAATAAATTCATTCACAATAGGTATTACCAACATGAACCATGGTAATAATATCTAGGAAAAGTATAAACACTCATACATCAAGGGACAATCCATGTGACCATTCCAATGAGCCCAACCATTTGGTTGCCCTAACCACTCCATCCATTAGTTGGATGTTGGTGTTTGGTAACAGGGTGCTTAGGAGAGGTTTAGAGCATTCCAAGAGTTATTAATCCTTTAGGTGTTTAAATAATAGTATTATACAAGCATATTTTTCACAACAATAAAACCCAAAAAATAATACAAAAAAGGGGCAAGCGCCCAACATGATACAAAACTAAAACATTCCATGTAAGGTAATTGATTCCCAGAAACCAAAGGCATTAATAAAATTTCATGATACCATCAAAATAAATAAAACTTTAGGGATGACCTTATTCAAAATAATATTAACTGAATAATGACTCAAGTTCTGCATACAAAATAAAGCCAAAATAACTCAACTAAATTTATCAAAAAGCATGATCGACACTATCTCAAATCAAGAGAAGTATACCTAATTTAAATACTCATTTGGAGGAATTTGGGTTCAATAAAAAAATAATTCACTTGTCCTCAATAAGGTAATATCAATAATTTAATTAGATAGTGGTTCAAAACTCAACCAAACATCCACAAATTTCTACCACCAAGTTAAAAAATAGTTAATGCAAGAAAAACCTACAACCATAAATATAAACAAAACCATGAATTATAACAGATGTACTTATCACATAAAACCATAAAATAAATTTATTTGATCCTATTTCGAAAACCCAACCATAGTCAAATACATATAATGGGGTTAATCCCAAAAACCATCACTAGAATGATATCAAAAATTTTAAGACAACACTTCTATGCAAAACTCGACATTAACCAACTAAACCAATCATCAAAATAACCATAAAAATTCATGGATGAGAGTTTTTTAGGGTTTATAATATAAATAATACCAAATATATGCACAACATAGTTATATTATATGCCCATAATGTAAAATGGTCACACAAGAAATGACACCCCAATCTCATTTTTCTATGCCACAAAAAATGTACAATTAGGGTGATCCATTACAACCATATGAGTGATTTAAATAATTATATAATCATACATTACCGTAGTTAGGGTCAAGATTTAGTTACTCATGGCTTTTCACACAAGATTAAAACTTCTAGTAATAATTCATTAAAAATAAAAAAACCATGTGCCATTTCTATTCTGCATAATTCTTCATTTATATAATCATGACCAGAATACTAGCTAATGCCCATGGAAAAAACCCTAAAATGTAAGCACTAGTAGCACTCAAAACCACATCCATAATTTATGCAGGTAAATTTTTGAGTTGCATTTTAGGTTAAAATACAACTCCTATATCTCAAATCTAAAACCCCCAAATCAAAATAATGTAAATAGAGTTCAACAATGACCAGCGTAATTTCCAACAATCATGGTGAAAATCCTACTCACTTACAAGATTTTAGAATGATCCTTATAGGATAAATTGAATTCCCCCAAATTCTCAACACCACCCTTGAAGGAAGTCACCTTTGGTTTATTTTACCCTTCTATGCCTCTTAGGATTGGCACCATCCTCCTCTTTACTATGGAGAACCCAAAAAAAAAAACCATCATGTCTGTTTAACTCAAGATTCTCAGTCTGCCATGCTTAACCAAGGTGGGTCATGCCATGCTCCTTTACAAGAAAGGAACCAATATTAAGGAGAAAATTGAGCTATAGGGGAGTGTATTAATGAGTCATTATGGCCAAATAAAATTTTTGAATGTCAACACACTTACCAAGATCCCATCATAATAATTATGTATGCTAAATTAAGTCAACCCATGTAGGGGTGAAAGAATCATAAGCCCAACATGAAATCATTAACACTAGGGTTAAGTTAAGCTCTATGTGGATTATAAGTCACCAAGACCATAACTAAAAATCTAAGTCAATAATAAAATTTAAACTTGCAAAAATTAATTAATTCCTAATAAGCTAGAAAAATAATAATACTAAGGTTTAATTCATGACACTCGCACCTACCTATGAAGGTTACCATTTAACAACAATTTTTTCCATGGCTCATATAAGAGTGAAACAAATCATACATGATGAGGATATATCAAAATAATTACATGGATTTTTTTTTTAAAATCAAAATTAAGGGATGGATAAAATATATGTTGCATACACGATGATAGCACAAGTAATCTCTCATACAATAAAATTGAAGAACACATGACATACAAATAACCACAAAGTCACTAAATAATAGTAAGAACATACACAATTATGGAATAAGACACATGTATGGCTCAATTACCTATCAGTATCTTTCCAACTACTTACCACCTCTTATTATTTTCATGCACTACTAACATCCACCACCAAGCCTAATTCATGAACTTGTCCCTGCAACCATAAAATATGACATCAAAAGCATATGGATGATAAAAATAAATATCAAATAATAACATAATTCTAATCTAAATATAATATAATTAATTACATAATAACCATCTATAGTAGACATGGATCATAATCACACATGATAATCAGGATATCAGGATATAATGTCCATTAACAAAACTATTCATCCAACTCAACAGTCAAATATCAAACAGAATCCAGTATAACATATTATAATAATGCATCAACAACTATAAAAAGGTGAAAAACAAATAGGTTATAACATTCTCCCCTCTTAAAGAGGATTCATCCTGATGACTAATAAAATAATTAGGGTACACTACCTAAAAGAGGTTATAACTCTCCTTTCACAAGAAATTCCATAGCTTAAAGTCACCAATAGTTAAATATCTAGTAGTGAATCCATAACTTGGAAAATTTAATCAATTATAACCAATATAGTGTCATTATTATTGTGTATTTGCACATCCTAGTAATAAGAACAAGGGGGATTACCACCTATTTACCTCTTGACATAGTATGAGGATATAATAACCATCTAGAATGAAAATGTTCAACCTTACCTTGCTGACCTTTTAAGTACCTTACCATAAAATCAACAACACCAAGCTTCATGGAAGTCAAATAAAAATGTCATTTTAGTTTGAGTGTCCCTTTATAAAACCAAAAATGAACTAAATGGGGTGTTGTATATAACCTTATTTAGGAAAATATTCTAAAAATATTCAAACTTGGGTATAAAATTTATAATTTTTATAACTCATAAGTCCATTCATCATAGTATAAAGGTATTTAAACTCTTTTAAAAAGAGGTTTACCAATCAACCTTGCCATTACCTTGGAAAAATGCATTGGAAACCATTATTATGTTTTATTTAACATTCATGAAATCAACCATTTTTATCAACCTAAGTGGGCATGTAGTTTTAAAACATACTAGGAAAATGGTGTTTTGATTGTGGTAGTTTAGACTTACCATAATTTCTTGCCATCAAGAGTGATAAATACAACCCCAAACATGGATTATAGTCATTATTTTATGCAAGGGTAACAATGTTCATCATCTAATTTTGTTAATTAATTAGGTTTAACATTTTTAGATACACAATAGGTTTAGGGTTAGTAATTTATATTTTGCCAAGGATACATTATCACCCATGCTTACAACTTAAGTTCAATAGTTAAAAGATTCCAATCCAACTAGATTTGGTTAAAAATTGGAATCTTCCATTGTAAGTGTTATGTTGCACACATAACCTTAAGTAAATTCATCATATGATGTCATTCAAAAAGGCAGTAATTTATACCATTATGATTACACTTCATCATCAACCATTCATGGATTAATGAAACATACCATTCCAAGCATAATGAATATTAGAGAAGCCATTCCAAGCATCACATGCAACCCCAAGGCTTATATCATTTTTTTCATTACTTTTGAGCTCACATAATGGTTAAGGGATCTCAATCCCACCATATTTTTAATCAGTCACCTAAGGGCATTCATCCAACTTTTATTGCTCTTTCATAGTTAAGTGGGTACCTAGGGATTCATACCATTGGATCCAGACTTCACATTACTTCTCTTGATTAATCATCATACATTTCAATCATGCTTTATAAGAAACCAAAATATTCATTCTAAAATATTCCTTCAAGTAATATATAACATTATGTTATTCACATCATGTTGACACTTTCAAACCATAAGTATAGGTGTTTTCAACAAGTATAGCCTTCTTGATTATGCATAAGATTCTAACTCATGGACCTACAGTGCTTCATAATCACTCATTCCAATTTTAAATCTCATCCTAGTTGCCACCAATAAACTAAATCTATCTTGTGCAACCAATCCTAATCAATTTTTTACATACAAAAACCAATTATTATTCCACTAAATCTCATCTTCATGTCACATAAGGAAAATTTGTCTTGTAAATAGCCTTTCCAAACCATGAGAAACATATTCTTGTTGAGATATTTTACTCATATTATTACCACTCATCACAAGAGTGCCATTTAAGCTCAAAATTTCTACATTTGAGCTTTTTATCAAAAGCCAATTGTATAATAGATTAGAATATTCACTTCTTTATAACAAATTATCATTTCAATGTTGTATTTAGCAAAAAAATTATCATTATCAAAGCATAATCAATCAACATTATAATGGTTTTCTAACTGGTCTAGGTTGAATCATCAACCATGACAACTTCTCCTTGCTAAAAATCATGACATCAAGAATGTCATCACAAGTTTTATGGCTGAAACATGGTTGTCAATGGTAATAAATATTTATTCACATTCCAACATGGCTCATATCCCATATTATTAGCACAGTAGGTGTGAAAATATCATAGCAGTATATATTAATAACCTTACTAACGCACCAACATGTTTCTTTATGTTATCATAAAATAAAGACAACACAACATGTCTCAGTATTCCTGCTAAGATATTATCAAGTTTTGCCCAACCAAGCATTGATAATGTTGTACAAAATAATATCCAACATTTTTCTAAAATTTTATGATGGTAATCTGAACCCATCATTCAATACAACACATTTTTGCTCTAGTGATCTTAAGTTTAGTATCATTGTTTCCCTAAGGAAATGTGTGTTCCAGCAAATACCATAGTCCTATATCCATGAATCTTGGAGGTTACCAACACTATTTTCATCTTATGGATTAATATATTATGATGTTCATTTATAATAAGAGATCCCCATCATGTAACAATCCTTTTTTGGGGTTATAGGAATAATAATCACCTTTGTAGTTGGTCCTCATTAATCATTTCATTATTGATGTTTCTCATTATAACTTGTTTTGATGGGCCTTTGGGATTTAGATTTACTTAATTTGACCTCAGAATCTATCTCAACTTACGTTGTTATCTATAATATCTAACATTATGATATGATTGTTTGAACTCTTTAGGAAATGGGGAGAAATCATCAGCCTTAAATGGTTTCTTGCTCGGCTTTAAAATCATATCATTTTGTCTTTTCACCATGTATCTCATGCACGTGATGCAATAGATTTGACTGATTGTTTTCATATTCTAAACAGTCATGTTTTTTTAATAATTGAGAATTGGTTATCTTTTATTTTTTAAACTTGGCACTTCTTTATGAGAAACACCTTCAAGTTATTTAACCTACATTTCTTATTTGTAGTCCTAAATTTTATGTCATTTAAAAATTATTAAGATCCCACTGAGGACCTTTTCCTAATTATAAATAAGGCTATCTTTTATGGCATTTGGATAAAGCATATGACTAATGCTATCAGCATCATGAATAGAAGGTTCATCCTTTGGGCTGATTTGATTTTTTAGGCACCAAGGCCTCTACTTATTTCTCTTGTCAGGTCATCATTGTCTCAACTATGGTCAACATGAGTAATACAAGATCTAATCCCATCCATCTTCTTGTGGAAGTCATATAATAAATTCCTTGGCATATTGTAGATTGAAACATTTCCTTCCCAAAGTTATCTTTTAGATTAGTAACCTAGCTCTAATATTTAATGAAATAAACCCAAATAAAAAAATTGGAATTACATCATGAGAGTAAATTTAAGACTATGTGTAAGGCCCACTACTCAACTTATTGATGTAAGTATCATTTTACTTATGGTTTACTCCCATACGTGTACCCAAAATCATAGGAGGTGAACTAAGATACTTAACCAATGGTAAACACCTATAAAATATATTATAAGAGTGTAGGTTACCCATAATCAATATGGAGTTTGGGGTGTATTGGTGTGCAAGTACATAGATAAATCTCAAGCTCCATACATGGAAATATTTTTTACATAGGGTCATTTAGGGGTCTTTAACCATGGTTAAGTTTCTCTCTCCCCTTGTTAGAGTATGTATTAGCCTTGCAGGTGATTATATATTTCTTCTTAGAAATTTTGGAATAGACAAATTTATGCACCCAAAATTACCATTTATCTATAACATGTTTAAGAGATGAGAATTGAGGCTTTCAACTAGGCATATAAATAATTTTAAAAATGTCCTAAGATTCCAATCATGATTTATATCAACCAACAATATGAATGAAGTACATAATGATTAACACAAGGATCCAATGGTTATCCTATATAATTCATTACTACCCATAAAATAATACCTTATTATTAATCAAGTGGTTAGTAAAGGTGCCATAGGTAATTAAATTAGTGTTACCTACCAATGGTATATAACCTCCTATTTCTCTGATGGGATTATTACGCCAATGCCTTCTTAATTTAAGGTTTAAGATTCAACCACTTGTTATCTTTGGTGTATAAATAGATTTGTTTCACTCATTATTACTTTTGAACTTGATAATTTTCATATTTTTAAAACCCAAGACTAGTAATCAATTCCTTATTGTATTTAAATCCTCTATCCATCAAAGAACACTTATGTAACTAGATGGTCAACCTTATGTTCAAATTGATTCATCACCATATATAATATGGTGTACAAGCCATAGTAATTTTATGTCAAGGAATCAATTTCAATTTAAAGGTTATTATGCATATGATTAAACCATTTATAATCATAATGCTAAAGGATAAGATAATAGAATAGTGTGAAACCAACCATTGAGGGCCTCTAATGTTTATTAATTAACAACATTCAATTCGCAAAATATTAATATCACATATACAAGTAAATTGGAACAACGTATTTAGAAATGAACAATATTGGATTGTAGGTAATTGGTTTGGGTGCTAGCTACCAAGGATTATAAAATGATTATGTGGCTTGGATCCTTACATCATTACCTTTTTTTAAGTTTTGATAACTAGTTACAAGATTATCCCAATAGAACAAATGACAAATTTTACCCTCATTCATAATTTACTTGGTAATTAAAATTTTCATTTTAATAAGACCAGTTATGATTAAATTTCAAGTTGTAATAAATCACCTTACTAATTTTTTCAATTTAGGAATAGGTATGAGATTGTTCCTGTATACCCAAAAGGGGAAGCTTATCATAGAATACAATTCAACAAGATATAAAAAAACCCTTCACTAATAAATAATCCATACAACTAACCCATAATCGATTTGGTTTAGAATGAAGAGATGTAATTAAAACAACACCATGAATTGGAAACTTATTCAAAGGTCCAATGCACCCCACTATTACTAATAAGCATGAGTTATATGTTAATTCCTTTTGAAAGGAAGGTTAAAATATGATAAATCAATCATATAACCTTTAATAACTATCTATCCAAACTTATACAACTATTGTAATTCTTGATCGACATTTCCCATAAATATAATGAACACAAGTAATGTGATTTAATGCCTATCTCATGTTCATGCCAATAAGGTACTCAACATGCATGAAGTAACTATTTACTTAAAATAATTCCTAGAAATCAAATGTATTTATAGGTTAAGTAATTAATAATCATATTCATCCACTAATAGCCTTGTTATCAGTACCAAGAGTTTTTAGGACAAAAGTAAAGATTTAGAATTTATTCAATTATAACTAATGGTAATTTCTAGTAATAAGCCAAATTGAAATTCCTATGTTTAAGATAAGTACCAGCTACAATCTCAACATAAATTTAAAAAAAAGGAGAACCAAGGATAATAATATTTCTAAAACTCATTATACTTAATTTATTCAACAATTATAGTTGTACCTTCAGCCTATTGATATGTCTAATGTACCCATATCCATTTACCATTCATTTCCAACTTTATAAGAGTCAAGTTTGGATATCCATTAATTAAGTAAAAATATCAAATTCTTTATACTTACCTCAAGTAATAAAATGCACCAGGGCACATATCATATAGTCTAAATGGGTTATTGGTCGAACACCACATTACCAAGGCCAATAAGAGTGATAGTATTAATTACAACTTAAAATCAAACACATGAGATAGATAATGAAAATATATAACTATTTTCAATATATAACTTGTACACAACTAAAAGGATCAACATCATCTTAAAAAACCATTTACCAACAAAATAAGGATATAAAAAATGCTTGGAACAGCCATTGTATTAATTGTAGCATTTTTCCTTCAAGTATACTATGTAAGAATCACACAATAAATACCTGTAGATTTTACTCAAATATATTATTTTATATCAATATTTTTTAAATTTTGAACATGTTCACAATAGATAAAAGACACCTAAGAACTTCAACTTCTAATAACCAGCAATAATGCCCAATTGTTAGTTATCAATCCAATAAATAAATATAATAGTTATTAATACATGAATACCATATTTTCATCTATAATTGAGAATAACTAACATACTCATAAGTCAAAAAAAGTGTTGAGCATAAGATAACTCCCACATAGGTTAATAGGGATACCATATTACATAGTGTTAATAACGGAGAATTAAATATAACATTATAATTACTACAATTGCACTCCAAAGAACATATTGAATCAATGCATGCACAAGAGGTGTTACCAACATGAACCATGCTAATAATGTCTAAGAAAAATAGAAACACTCCTACATCAATGGTAAATCCATGTGACCAATCCAATGAACCCAACCATCAAGTGGCCCTAATCACCCCATCAATCAGTTACATGGTAGTGTTCAGTAACCAAGTGCTTGAGAGAGGTTTAGATCATGCCAAGAGGTATAAATCCATTAGGTTTTTAAACAATATTAGTAGATAAGCATAAATTTACCGAAATAATAAAACCCAAAAATCATCCAAAAAGGGCAAATGCCCAAAATGATACAAAACTAAAACATTCCACACAAGTCAATTAATTCCCATCAACTAGAGGCATTACTATAATTTCATGAGATCCATCATAATAAATAAAAATTTAGGTATGAACTTATTCAATTATCAGTTGAATAATGATTCAAGTTCTACATACAAGATATTACCAAAACAACTTAGCTGAATTTCTTAGAAAGCATGATCAACATTATCTCCAATCAAGAGAAGTATACCTGATTTAAATAGTCATTTGAAGGAAGTTGGTTTCAATCAAAATTGACTCACTCATCTTCAATGAGGCAATATCAAGCATGTAATTAAATATTGGTTCAAAACTCAACCAAACATCCATAAATTTCTACACTGAGGTTAAATTAGGTTAATGTAATAAAAATATACAGCCATAAATATATACAAAAGCAACAATTATAAAACATTTACTTATCACCTCAAACCATAAAATAATTTATTCAATCTTCTTTACAAAACCCATCCATATACAAATACATATAATAGGGTCAATCTCAATAAACATCATTAAAATGACATCATAAAAATGAAGACAATGTTTCTATACAAAAATCAACTTTACCTAGCTGATCCAATCATCAAAATGACCATAAAAATTCATATCTGAGAGGTGAGCAAGGTTTATAATGTTAAGAAGACTAAATAAATGCACACCATAGTTTTATGTTTCACCCCATAAGGTAAAATGGTCACATAATAAAAGACACCCCAACCTCATTTTTCTATGTCATAGAAAATGCAATACTAGGGTGATCCATTACAGCCATATTAATGATTCAAATAGTTATATAATCATACATTACCCTAGTTAGGGTCACAATTTAGTTATTCATGGATTTTCACATAATAGTACAACTTCCAATAATAATTCATTAAAAATCAAAAACCATACACCATCTCTATTCTACATAATTCCTCATTTATATAATCATGACCAAAATACTAGCTAATGCCTATGGCAAAAACCCCAAAACCTAAACACCAGTAGCACTCAAAACCACATCCATAATTTATGTATGGAAAATTTTGAGTTAATTATAGGTTCTATTATGGCTCAAATCTAAAATCCCTAAATCAAAATAATGTAAATATAGTTCAACAATGACCAGCATGATTTTTAACAATCATGGCAAAAACCTACTCACTTATCTGTAGGCTTTTAGAATGCCCCTTGCATGAAAAATGAACTTAACCCCAAATATTAAATTCCACTCTTGAATTAAGTCACCCTTGGTTTCTTTTCCCCTACCATGCCCCAAAGACTATCTCTATCCTCCTCTTTACCATGGAGAACCCAAAAAAAACCCATTGTGCTTCTTTTCACTCAAGATTCTCATTACCTACCAGGCCTGACCAAGGTGGGTCGTGCCATGTTCCTTACAAGACAAGGCATCAATCTCAAGGAGATAAATTGAGTTGGTAGGGAGTGGATTAATGAGTCATTATGGCCAAATAAAAATTTTAAATTTCAATGCACTTACCAAGATCCCATCATAATAATTATGCATGTTGATTTAAGTCAACCCATGTGGGGTGAGAGAATCATAACCCCAACATGAATTTATTAACACTAGGGTTAGTTCAAGGTATAAATGGATTATAAGGAACCAATCCCATACCTAAAAATCTAAGTCAATAATAACATTTAAACTTGAAAAAATCAATTAAGTCATATCAAGCTAGTAAAACAATAATACCAAGGTTCAATGCATGGCATGCACACTTACCCACGAGGGTTAGCATTTAAAAATAAGTTTTTCCACAGCTCATATAAGAGAAAAATGGAGCATACACAATGATTATAAATCAAAATAATAACATTGAGGACTGTAAACAATCAAAATTAAGGGACTGATAAAAGAGATGTTGCATGCATGATGATAGCACAAGTAATCTCGCATATAATAAAATAAAAGCAAAACACATGACATATAAATAACCATGAATTTAATCAATAATAATAAGGACATACACAATGATGTAATAATAATTCTATATGGATTAATTATTTGTTGGGATCTTTCTAATTATTTACCACCTCTTATTATTTTCCTAGGCTACCAACATCCTCCACCTAGCCTATCTCATGAACATGTCCTTAAAACCACCAAATATGGCATCAACTACATCTAGATGATAAAAATAAATATCAAATAATAACATAATTATGAGCTAAACAAAATATAAGAAATATATAATTAAATCCATAATAACCATCTATAGTAGACATGGATCATAATCACAAATAATAACCATGATATCAAGATATAATGTCCACAACAAAACTAGTCATCTGACTCAATAGTAAAATATCAATCAGAATCTAGTATAATATATTATATTAATGCATCAATATATATATAAATGTGATAACCACTAGGTTATAACACTCCTTAATACTTTTCATAAATAAAAATTTACGTTATCATAAATAGCTCAATCAATTAGATTTATATTTATCCTTGATTGTCATATATTATAATCTAAATTAATTCTATTATTTTAAGTTATTATGATCCACATAAATCCAAAAATATGGTAAATACCAAACAAAACAAAATTTCAAAAATAGATTGATTTTGAATTAGATATTAGCCATATAAGGAACAATCCTAATATAGGAAGCCCTAATAGTAAATAAACATGAAACCCTAGGACAAAAGAGAAAATAATATATTTTCGATTATTAATATGGAAAAAATTAATAAATCATATATAAAAATCAAACCTTAAGTTAAAAATATGAAACCCTAGAAAGAAGGATGAAACCCTAAGGGGAAATGTAGGGTTTCAAGTGCTCACTATATAAAAGGTTCATTTTTTTTACTTTTTTTTTATTATGTGAACCTAAAATTTTTAAAACTAATGATTATTCATATTGTACAAATTATATAATTAATGTAGTAATATAAATGTAAAAGGTATAATATGATTTAAATAAATGCACTTGATATAAAAAGAAATGACCCAAAGGATTAAGATATGTAACATGTTTACTATTTTATATAGGTCTGAGACTAAATGTATGTGTTATAAAGGGTTGAAAATGATATCAAGAGTCTCTTAGATTAGGAAATGGTTCTTTGTATTTACCTATACAAATCCATCAGTCTATAGACATCTGCACCAAATGTTAGCATCTCATGATTTTTGATATTTTTCCCATGAGTTTGTGCATCACTAGTTTTGCACAAGTCATTGTGCCTACATGTAATTCATATTTATGTGTGATATTAAATGATAACCATGTTTATAATATATATAAACCTATATCTTTATCTTTGAAACCCTAGGTTCACTTTTAACACTAGGTTTAGGCTTGAAAAATGAGAAGAATGATGGGTTTAGTTGATACCAACCACTCCCCATTAAATGGATAAGCAATACTTACATATCAGCTACTCCAAAGAGGGAATTAAAACCATATGTAGCTATCCCTAATAGGTGTATGTGTGTAAATTTAATCCTTTAATGAATGCGACATATGGTCTATCTTTTAACATTATGAAAATGGAAACTTTACTTGGCTTGAGTGCTTCAAAATTTGTCTAGGACCTTCTCCTTGTGGTTGATGGATTATTTATAAAGTAGATGGCAATTCCTTTAAATTTTAAAAAGTATATATATTTATATTTTATGAGTGATAGATATTGAATAGGCCTAGACCTATTATGTATTTATATGGGACTCTTTGGGTACTTTTTCATGCCATCAACATGCAAAATGTATGGGTCAACCCATGAAGATAATTCTTATTTGAAATATGATTGATGTTTGGCATAGGGATGAGTTTATCAAAGTTAGATGCCTACATAATTATGTAGGAATATGAGTCTAATAGAATTTTAAGCATGTTAGGAATACTAATCTAATATTTTTAAGATAAATTGAGTATGATAATGCATAGGTTAAGCAAAGATGATTGAATTTCTACAGGTGACTAATATAAAATCAATAAAGTTAGGCCTATAATAAGAATGTGTATAAGAGGGAAACGTGTACAAGAGTCATATTTTTAAGCACAAGTTATGTAAAGTTAATATAAGTCAATATTAACATTTTCAAGTGTTTAATGTCATATTTTAGTGTCTACAACTTCAACATGACATAGATGTTTCTCACACAAGGGTGGAGAAGTTTATCTCTTTTTATATACAAAAGGGTTATCAGGATGTTGGGATCTACTAAAAAATCACCCTTAGTACAATACATAATTTTAAAAATATGCCCTTTTTGAGGAAAAAAATCCTTGTACAAATTTTAGGCCACTTTTACAAATTTCTACCCTTGATTTCATAATATTTTTCCCTTAAAAATATTTTGGCACATACATTATTCACTTATAATAATTCCATTTAATAAAAATAAGAGATGGATGGGTTAGACACCTAAAACTAGCCATCGATTACCTCCAATCAAGGTTTTGGCCAATTTCTACCCAAAATGCACAATTTGGCCTAAAAACACTAAAACATGCTAAATGATGTGATATATTCAAGTGCTGATTTTGGCTAGGGTATCACAAAATGGGGTGATGTAATTTATGGGCTAGCTAACTTTGATCAGTTCATTTCAAGTCAAAATGCTAATTTTGCACCCATGTGCTCTGGATTGCTCTTTCCTATCAAATCTTCTACATAATATGCATGCCTTCATTATTTATTGTTGGTAACATCCTAAATGGGAATACGCATCTAATGCATCTGATACTGACTTCCAATTCTAATCTAGTCAAATTTAGGACCAATAACAAGGCATTCTAATTAAATTGAGTAATTTATGCACAAAGTGCTTAATCATGTTTAAGAGTTAATTAACCCAAATCAAGGCCTAATCAAGAATTCTATGGAAACTTGTTGAATACCTTTTTTTGGAAATGAATATTGAATATCTGCATCATCAAGTGACCTCATTTCTTGGGAAGACATCCCTAGGCCATAAATACCACAAATATCAGGATTCATGCCCTCCATGCCTCATCAATGCCTTCCATGATGCCATCTATGCCTCTTAATTTCCCCTTCTTCTAATGTCATGATGAGGATAATTACAAACTTAATTCAAAAAATTTAATTAATCCTCAACCACACATCTCAATCTTGAGATGGATGATTGAGGTTGATTCTACTTAAATCTAAAAATATATAAATAGGAGGCCTCACAACATCATTTCTAAGCTTAATTTATGCAAATTTATAATGCAGGATTGGTTCCAAAAGCTTCATGCACCTAGTGTTACCATGCCAAATTTATTCCAAGCTAAGTTAAGCCACAATCCAAAGGTGCCAAGGAGAGATGGAGGTATCCAAGCTTCCATTGCTAAGGACTTCATGAGCACAAGCTGAGCAAGCCACTACTACAAAGGCATATGGAGCATCCAAGTAAGGTAAAGGAACTCTTGTATTTGATCTCTTGCTTTTTAGTTGTGTTTGTCATTTTTTTTGTTAACTAAGCTCTCCCAAGTGTCTAGGCCTAGCGATGTTATGTTATTAGTGTGTTTATTTCATTTTATTTTCATTTTGGAACTAACACCATACTAACCATCCTCTCTTGAATCAAATTCCTAGATCACAGATGGGATTTGAACCTAGAACCTCTAGGTTGAATCTTTTAAAAAATATATTCTTGCAAATCCTTCTATATAGATATCTAAAACATGTAGCTACAAACTTCCTTGTAATATTTTTTAAACTTAACCTAATAAATATATATAATTAAAAAGGATAATACTTTGATATGTAAATTCAATAATGAAATTTATAATTCTCTATGTTTTATAGATTATGGAACAATTGTAGCAAAAATCATGATTCAAACCCAAATTATGAAAGAATTGTCATTCCCATCAACTAATTTTATGTTGTTTTAGACCCTTGGAAGTTTATAAAAAACCCATCATATAACATGTCATTTCAAAGATATTATTCTCATATTTTTAGGAAAAACATCACTTTAAATTAATTTCTAATTAAAATTATATGTTCAAACTATGAATATGTATTAAGGATTTTTTAATGGTGGATTTGAAAAATTACATAAAATTCTCCCAAAACTATTTTTTATAGAATTAATTTTTGCACATACTAACTAAAATTGAATGAAAATATTTAAATACTAAGATAAAGTCTTTTTTTTTAAGTTGTTGAAGATTTAAAAATTTTAATAAACCTAACAAACTTTGGAGACCTATAAGCTTTAGGAATCCTATCAAGAAAAATTATATATTTTTGCCCACTATTTTGATCACTTCAGACATGATATCAGTTTCCATTTGTCTCCACTATGTGAAAAAATAAAATCTATAAAATGATATTCAATGTCCTCATCCCCTAGATTTAAACTTGATATAAAACTATTTATATGGATTCCTTATAAAATCCATCTAGTGAATGAACAAGAAGATGTAAGGAGGCTCTACACAAGTATAAGTGAGAAAAAATATTCTCAAAAATAACTCAATCTAATATTAATTAACCTTAAAGTATAATTACAATATTTTTTATAAGATACCCACTATCCCACAATCAAGTGAAATAAACCAATCTATATCCCTAAGTATATGCCTTGCAACTAGTAATTCATTCCTAAATGATAAGATGAATCTAAATAATATAAAAAAAGAGATAGATATCCGTAATTAATAATTCAAAGTAATCCCTATAACTAGGGTGACCTATCTTATCCCTACCCAATTTAGGAAATTACCTTTCCACTTATTATAATTACACACACAAGTGAGATATCAAACTATATATTAAGTTATAACCTATGTTTCCTCATCATCAAAGTCCTTGTGCCTTGATATTTTTTAATTTTTTATTTTCAAGGGTCTACTTTAGTGCATGTCATGTCTTACAAATTCTTATTACGCTGATAAAGTATTCTTATAGTGGCATATGGGGGATGGGAACTGTAATGGCATGAGTTTGTCAACTTTTAATTATTTGAGAGATGAGATCATAAAAATTATAAATATAAATATAAATATCAAATGTATAAATAAAATATAATATATCAACTCAAATCAAATAAAAATGCATAGGAAGTGAAGGAAATAAAAGATAAATATTCTAAGAGTTCATTCAATGGTAGAGATCGACAAGATAAGGGAATGGTGAGTAGTGACAGATGTTCAATAGATAAAATTAGATATTCAACTAAGAATAAAGGTTGGGTGAAATACTAGGAGTGCATTAGGGTTGATGGTTTATTTCAGGAGGTGAAAGGAAGTTTGGATGCAGTTAGAATATCTTTTAATGGTAGAGAAGTATGTAATGGGGAAATGAATAAGGGAAGAAGTGTTTCAAGGATATTTGTTTGGATCTCAACTAAATAGTCATTCCCCACCCTATTAAACTTTCATTCCATAGATAAAAAAAAGGTAGATTAACTATGCATGCTGGAGATAATCAGATTTTAGGGTAGTGAAAATAGATGGAATATAAGATAAATAAAATATAATAGATTATATTATATTAATTTATCTTGTATTGATTATCAAATCAATACCACCATAAAACATTAAATATTTCCATATTTTATCTTATTTTATAATGATTTAATTATAAATTTGCATATTTGACCATCTCAAAAAAAAAAGTAGAGTTGCATTTCCAAACCTTGAAATCTAGACACCACTAAATCAAGTATCAGGTGGCCTCCTTTTCATTTCACTTATCTACATTTATTCACATAATAGCTATCAAATTTGTAATACAAATTGATTATATATATATATATATATATATATATATATATATATATATATATATATATATATATATATTTGTAATATTTATTATAGAATTTGTATGTTATATTTTCTCCATAATAGTTAAATAAGGAATGATAAAATGATATTGAGATAAATTATATTTACTATCCAAACCTATGAAAAGAAGTGGGGTGCACTTGGATATGTAAAGATAAGGTCTTTTAAAATCTATTCCAAGAAATTTACATGAATTTTCCATGACTTTTATTTCACATTATATTTTTATTGTTATGATTATTTATGTCATATTATTATTGTTAATTATTATAAATAACTAGCATACATATATTATATAAATCTATGTAAAATATGTCGATATATATATCATTCTCTTGGCATAAGTAGAATAGGTGCCTCACGAATGATATCTATTAGCATATTTTACATAGATTTATACAAGATATTTATTCTAGTTTATACGTAGTTATATAAATCCATTTCCCTAAGTAACAAAGAGGTTTTCAATTTTTGTGTGAACCATAAAATCCTACTCTAACATTAAACTTTGATTGAACCCTTTACATATCTTTTGTTATGCTTGTGATGGAGTCATGTAATGTGATAATTCAACCTTTATGACATAATTCTCATGTACCAAAATAAGATTTAGGTGAATGTGCATGTAGTGGTATTTACACCTAGGGTAGAGTAGGTCCAATCCCGTACTCAAGATTCCATTTATGCTACACAATAACTATGTGTGGTTTAATTATAACATGTTTGATAAATAGCTACAACTCCCTTCTAGTTTCCTAACCTATGACCTATTTTGTTATGAAATGATAACAAGATAAGTCAACATAATAATAAGACATCATTTCAAACATTCTACCTATGATCTTTGAAGAGTGAAAATACAAGTGTGTATGACATCTCAAGGAAAAATTGCATCAAAATCTACATATCCAAAATTAACATGCAGTAAGGACTCAATGCAATCATATGTAATCATCACTGACAAAGGATAAATTTTGATTCTACCCTAGGTAGAATCATTTTTTAGGAAATAAGATTCATTTCTATTTTTCTATAATCAACATCTCATATTTTTATAGTCACTTAATTTTGATATTAGACACTTGGTAATGTCAATCTTGACCTACCTTCACCTTACATGAATTGTGCATAAACATATGTCTCTTGCACACCCTTCTCTTCTATCCACATCCTTTCTATGGTTCTAACCTTCCTAACTTGTTATTAATCACCTATAAGAATTCCCTATTCTATGTCTAACCTATTCATTATTATTCTCAAAATTATCTCTGTATCATCATATCATTGGTGTTTCCTTTTAGATAATTCTATTAAAATTAGATGATTATAGAATTTTGGAGGTGTCAAATTATGATAGACCTATATATGCACCAAGAAATAATAATTTTTTAAATAAAAATCATCTTTATGGGTTGGCACATATGTTTCACATGTTTATGAGATGAGAAATTACCCAAAGAGTCTTATATAAATACACCTTTAAGTATATTGTACTATCTAACATTGTTAAGATAGTACTAAGTGAGCCTATTATAATACTACCACATTATAATGGACTACTCTAAACTTCCAAATTCATAAAATACTCATAAGGAGCATGACCTAGCCATTTCTAAAGCACTTAATCCAAGCTAAGTTTATCATTGTCAAGTATTGTAATCCAAATTACATGTTACATTTACAAAAGGCACACTATTGCACACATACACCTAATAGGGAGAACTATGTGTGGTTTTACTTCCCTTTTTATATTTTTTTATATGTAGGAAGTGTTCAACCATTCAATTTGGAGTGCTTTAGGTCGACTCAACCCCCCTTCCTTTCCTTAGTTTTATAGGTTAACCTAGTGTCAAAAGTTGAGCTAGGATCTTAAAGTGAAGGAGAATTTTTTTATTTTAAAACACAAAAACCACCTAAGATTTCATAGGAATACATTTCTCAAGTAGGCACAGTGGTTATGCAAAAATAGTGAGGCATAAATTCATAGTAGTAATCTATATATCATACGATTGTCTTAAGATGATAACATCTAGATCCGAATAAACTCAACTAGATAGATATAGATACTTTTTTTCCTAATCTAAGTGACTTATAATCCATTTTCTATAATTTTTAGTCACCTAAATTTATTCTTAGATGTACACATAATAATAACATGTTAAGAATCTAAATCCCTTATATTATGTCTATTTATACTAAGTATGATTTTTCAATCAAATTATGATTTTACATTTAGATCAGTGTCTTATTGAAATACATTAAATAATATTAATAAGTGTAAAATTTATATCTTATTAGATCACATAAATCAAAAAATAAGATAAAACGTATTGGTGAACTCATTTATATAGTGAGCACATAAAATCCTATGTTTCCCTTAGGGTTTCATCCTTCTTTCTAGGGTTTAAATGTTCTTAATTTAAATCTAATTTTTAGACCCAATTTCTAATTTTCCCCTTCATATATGTTTATTTTCTCCTAAGTTTACATTCTTAAAACCCTAGTAATCTATGTTATCCCTCAAATTAGGAGTGTGTTTGGTCTTTGTGTTTCTTTCCCTCTTATAGTTTGGTATAAGGAGAAGTGTTAGGTGAATTGATATAGATATTGATCATAATAATATTTTGATATCTACCCCTATACATTAGGTCTCTATGGATGTCCTTCATGTGCCATAATTAACCATGTCTATGACATAATCTTTCATATAAATCATTTTTTTTATTTTCAAGATAGGGTGTTATAATTAGATAAAGGTTATTTTACAATGGATAACCTAATTCATTTCACTACAAAGGATAAATATCCTAATTTGAGAAAATTAATGATTAATTTTGTTAATGATAACATTCTACCATCACTTACCAATTTGACATAATATCATTTTTGACAAATATACTTTAAAAAGTCTATATACAATGGAGAAATATTGGGAAAACACACACAAGATATCCTCGATCCCATTACTGTACCTATTTATAAATGAAAAAAAATCCTTAATTACATAGGTGACTCATAAATTAATAAATAAATTAAAGATGCAAATTTACATATCCATACACATTTATTAAAGATAGCATAATATATTCATATGGACCTTGGTGATATTAATGAGGGTGATTTTTATAAAGGGTGGTTTATTCATCCTAAAATAAAATGAAATCTTTAATTATTTATTTAATCAAAATCATTAAAGAAAAAACCTAAGTAATTATTGATAGACAATGGTTTGGGAATGAATGTTTGCAACATAAAATGCTTACAATCATTAGGATTAACATATATTGCATTTATAAGTTAGATTATCTCATAAGAAGATTTGATGATATTCCTTAGAAAGTATCTAGAACCATATTATTAGATGTGACTATGGGACCTAAGATAGTGTCTAGCCTTTTTTAAATCATACTTAATCATCTGCATTTCAACTTACTCTTGGGTCAATTTTAAATATATTATATGGAATAGATACCATCTAAAATGTACATAAGTACTCAATTCATGAATGAGGATATTTTTATTTATGCTTTGTATATAATGACCCTTTCAAGTATTTTACCTTATCACAACCCATTATTCAAAATGTCATATCAACTCCCCAAAGGAGGAAATTTTCAAAATTACCTAAACCTTCTCATACATTTTCCATAAGTTACTTGAGTGTAACATTATATCTCTCCCTCCACTAAAGTATGTTTATTTGATTAGGATTCTAATTAAGGGACATGACAATGATTCATATTTTGATTATCATAGACATAAGGGACATTCTATGAATCAATGATTTATACTATGACATAAGATTCAAGATCTCAATGATTATAACATTATTTATCTTAAAGATAGTATTGCTTTCATATGTGAATTGGGCATAATGTAATAATAAATGAAAATACTTTCTATAATAATACGAGATAGTGGACTACCTATTATGGATATTATAAACAAATTGATTACATAGGGACAACTCAAGTATGATAGTGATGATAAATATTATATAGTATATGATCACATCACATATCCTGACACAAAGACATCAAATACATCTATAAATCAATACCCATTATAGAAGGCATCCATAAAAATTGATATATGGCATACATATGTGAATCATAGTGATAATATGCTTTAGTTTATCACCAAATATCCATTATACATAATGTCTTGATGTTTTATTGATTATTTATTCCTTCTACTCTACGATTTGTACATGCATGTGTTCATATGATATTACATTGATCATTTGGTCCTATCCATTTGATTAGTTATATTGATTTAAACATATGTAAAATCTATACTAAAATTATGCATCCTTTATAATAGTTTCATTCTAGTGCTCATCCTTTGTAGCATGTTACCTGCTTGCTCCTAATATTGACTATATATACTTTTCATGGCTTATGTTGATCTTAAATTATCACATACATTTGTGTGTGTGTGTGTGTGTGTGTGTGTGTGTGTGTGTGTGTGTGTGTGTGTGTGTGTGTGTGTGTGTATTCTTAATCATTCCCATACACCTCTCACATACTCTTTTAAGCTATGATGTTGTAAATTACATCTATAATGGGGGCATGTTTTTTTTCCTTCATTTCTTTAATAATGCTTTTCTATTTACACTTGGTGCACACTATGCCTCAAAATATGATGTGGATTGTTCAGACTCTTTACATTCTTCTAATTTAAATACTTTTCTATTTGGTCTTGATTGACTACACATTTGTTCAAAATATTACAAAAGTAATATATATGTATTCCAAAAGTCAAAATCAAGACCTAAGCATGACATGTTTACTAGTTTATATTATTCATTTATTTTATTTATCACATGTTTAGTAGATTATATATCCTTTTCCATGCACATGTACATTTTACAATATATATGAATGATATGCAAGACATACAAGTTTTACATTATACATGCATGCACAACTTCAAGGCATTCCTCTACCTAGGGGCCATGCCAATGTTGGAGGCATATCATTCCATTGGTTACATTATGAAAAATTATATCTTTCTAGGACCTTTAAATTTATTAATTTGAGCTACATTTATTGATTATGCATGCCTTTCTATTTATTATATTCTTTATAGTGCTAAATTTCATGGATGTGTTAATTTTATATGTTATTACATTAACATAAATTGATGGTGTAAACTAGTTTGACTTGTTTTATGCTTAATTATACATAGGCTAATCGTTGATTATTATTTGTATTTCTATTTACTTAGTTTATGACATTGTTTGATTGAGTGTATCCTTGTATGCCTCTTACTTTTAGATTTTATCTTAGTGAATGAAATTTTTTGAATGAGTGTATCATTGTATGCCTCTTTTTTTACACCATTCCTTCTTATGTGACTTTGTTTGATTGAGTGTATCATTGTATACATTTTTTTTTGACCTTTGCATTCTTATGTGACTTTCACTTGATTATTTTTTTAATTGTATGGTTCATTCTTTGGGCCCTTTTCTTCTTATATAATTTTTTATTTATATGGCCCTTGCCTTATGGGACATTTTATTATCCATTATGTGTGCACTTGGTGTGTGACACTTGATTATCCATTATGTGAGGCTCTTGCCTTACATGACATTGAGTGTTATCGTATGTGATTTATTTTGTGTGTCATGGCCATGACTTTTATGTGCTTATGAGTGGATAAATATGGGAATTTTTATTGATTTTTTGGTGTCATGATCAATGTCACACACCTTTATTCTTATTTTTGGTGTCATTCTCCATATCATGCACCTTTTCCATTTAGTTTACTATTCATTAGTTATCTCTATGATGATTAATATTATTGACCAAATTTGACCCTACAGGTCAAATTGGGACCCCTATAGGTAAAACTTGATCTTTATATGTTTTACGGGTATAATACTTTTTCATATGGTATGTTATAGTCTATTTAATGTAATTTAATTCTTTGTTAGCCTTAGTCATGGTTTGATTAGTTTATATGTGATTTTGAGTCACTTAGTAAGCATTTAGGGGTCATAAATGCAAGTGGCATGGTTTTCAAAGTGTCCAAGTGTATTATCTTCTTTCAAATGTCCAAGAATTTCATATTCCTTATTACGAATGGTAGTCCCATCTGAAACTTGTAGGTTATATAATTGAAGATCAAGAAATCAACTGAAAAGGGAGGAATTTGAAACTTGTATGAACCATGAGGGAATGTGACAAAAGGTATAAGGTCATGAAATGTCTCTTAATATTCCTTAGACTCATATCAATGTCTAACATGATTTTGAAGTTCTAAAAAATGCCCAAAACTATTTTACTCCTTCTTCACCCTTCTAGACACATAAAACCAATCAACAGGCTTTACTTAGTATGACCAGTTGAATAAATTCAAGGTCAAATTAATTTTTTGGGTGATAATAAAATAAAAGAGATTAATTTTCAGAAAAAAATTTCAAATATTGGTCAACTATTCTTTATGAATCATCTCTAACATGTTGACTATGTTTTTTTTGTTCACTATTTCTTGCACCCTATAGGTTTTGCTCTAATTTGGATAAGTCTGTACAATCCAACTGGTGATGTTGATTATATATGATATTTTATCTCTCCTCAAATTATCTCTATTCTTGGTTTCATGTCTAATTTTGTTTTTATAAGCAAGTCATCTCATGTTGCAGGAAGGTATCACCATGTGAAGTCTCAGTCAAAGTTTTCCTTATTTGTAGAATGTTTGGTTCTCTAAAAATGTCTCATGTGAATGGAATATGATGCTTCCCATGTCTAAATCACATAATTATTTTCCCATTGCATGTTTTTTTCATCACATCATGTTTTAATCAAACTTGTAGTTTTGTCATGCTCACATTCAACTCTTTACCTAATTTCAATTGTAGTTCATGTGTGTGAAGATTAACTAGCTTGTTCATAGAGTTATAATGAAGATATATAAACTTGTTAAATTAATAAATATCTTAATATATTCCATTTTAATTTTTTAATAATATTCAATATTGGTTATAATTCCATGTATTATACAAACTAGTCACTAACTACCACTGCTTACTCTATAACAGGTGTTTGAAAGAGGATGTCACGTTAGAATAGAGGCTTTGAAACTTATATCAAGATCCCCATAGTTAAAAAAAAAAAAATTAATAATTTTTAATGAGATTAATTATGTTCATGAGACCTTTCATCTATACACATTGCTCCAATTATGTCCATTGCCTACATACAACTCATATACACCTACAAGAGTCTCTCTTTGATGACATCATGATGAGATGGGAGATTTGATAAGTGTGTAAATATTTTAGAGTGATAAGAGTGTATTTTAACACTTATGAGGGAATATAATTGATCATAAACATATATATATTTCATACTAACCAAATTTGCTTATTACCTATATAAATGTAAATGCCCACCTATAGGTGGTACCATAGAAAGCTAAAGAGTCATTTAAAGCATTGAAACAAGTGATGGAACATTATTTGGAATCCTATTATGTATTTTTTATTATTATATACCATAATTTATGTGTAAAATTGACAAATGTAAGTGTAGGTCACTTTCAATGATTAGATGATTGAGTTTAGGGACATTTTCCCTAAAAAGTGAAAACAGAGGTCTAGGCCATTTTGTGGATATCTTATAAAAAAGATATAAATATGTTTGAAACATATAAATTTGTGTGAATTATATCATATATGAAATAAAATACCTCTAAAAAATATGGATTCAAGAGGATCAGTGGAGATTGGTTGTTGGAAGGCTCAAAGTTGCCCATTTGAGCACTGAGTTTCTCCATTATCATCTACAGGTTTTGAATTCAAAGTAACCTTGATATACTAAAGTGAAAACAAGGAATATTACCATGTTTGCCAGACATTATTGGGTGAATTAAATAAAAATTGGAATATATACCATCAATAATATTTAATTTGTGGTGTTTCAAGTTATAATCTACACCTATAGGTGTCCCATCATGCAAAAACACTTACCTACAACTGACTGTAGGAGCACACAATCCATGATAGAATATTGAATATGGAATTATCAAGGTTGGATTATGGGAGATTTTTTAAAATTTATCATGAGACTCAAGGGTGATGTGTATAATATTCCAATAGGAATCTTCACCTTTTCCAACAAAGTTAATGTTTAACCATGACAAATAATGAGCAAGTTTAAAGTTGTGAGTGTGGGTATAGAATAAGGATGATTCCAAATGGTCAAAAACAAGTATATAATGATCCTAAGGGACTCTAAGGTGATATATAGTCATTTTCTCAAGCTTAAAATAGGCAAAGAAACCTACAAGTACTCTTCCAAAGCAAGGTTGCAGTCAAGAAGTGCATAGAATCTTATGAGTTCAAGGTATAGATGAGAGGTATGTAGTAGGTTAGAATAATGAAAAAGATTATAAAATATAAAACATGATTTTTATGCCCAAAAATTATATCACCAATGTAAATAATGTATAAAATATACTCTATGGTATAACATACAACTCACATGCTTTAACCTTGCATATAGGTTGCCCTTTCATAGTCTATTTTGGAAGTTGGGAGAGTTGGAAGGAAAAATGAGATGAAAAGGGATAAACAAAAATTTATAAGGTCCTCAAAATTTTTGGAAGATTTTACACTATTTTATTTGTCTGGAAAAATATTGGAAGCACCCTTTATTTTATCTCAAATAGAGGCACTCCCTTTGTGAATAAAACCTATATTTTTAGAGAAGGAAGGTGAAAAGGGTGGACTATAAGCTAAAAAAACCTTATGAAAAGGTGTGTAAATATAAATAACATATAATAAAACATTTAAAACCAATCACATAAGGGATAATCCTAAAAAAGATGTCTAAACCCTCAAAGTTATAGTTAGGATTGTTACGCAGGGTTTAAGCATAATATCCAAATGGGGCGGCAATGTCATTTATATCCTTAGGTTGGCATAATAACATATTATAACATTTTTTTATGGTCACTAAATATGTGATCAATATTTTTTAATGTATATAAGTCACAAGAGAGGCTATTTTTGTCTCAAAGGTAACATTAGGTCATGTAAATGAAAGGAAAATCTTGAGTAAGCAGCTTTAGATGCTCACATCTCCTTTGGCACTTTGCATGGAGATATAGGAAGTTTTGAGGGGTTAAAAGGGGTATTTAACATATCTCTTGTGAAATTTTTTGGTAGTTATAACATCATAGCTTTATGAACAAAGCTTAAGATCCTAAAAGATGTAAAACCTTAGCAAACCCTTGGATAAGGACTCGATTGGGAAAATGAGGTTAGATGGATATCCAAGTGTGGTGGAATGACCATGAAATTGGTTTAAGGTTTTATAAGACTATTTAGGTATCCTTTTCATCAACTTTTGTGCTACCCTACCTATACATACCAGGTATAAAATTACTTTTTTTAATTATTTTCTGCATTGTGTAGGTTTTAGGGACTTTCAATAGGAAAAATAAACTTTGGGAGTGATATTATGACTTTTTATAACTCACTATTACCATTTAATACTACAAAAAATATCATAAGTGTTCCTACAAGTAGCTCCATCCCAGCCAGTCAAACTAGCATAGTGAACATGATAGTGAGAAGGGTGAAAACTTTAAGTGGGTTCCCATTTAAGGTGTAATAAAGAAATATAAGGCCATGTATGGCCTTGAAACATGTCATTAACCAAATTTAAAGGATTTTCATGATAAAATAAACCCTTTTTGGAATCCAAGTGTGCGAGGTGTGTGAAAGAGGAGTTTTCTTTGACTAAAAGTAGTGATGGCTCATTTTCAAAAGAATCCAAATGATTATTAATGTATCTAATTCATGTAAAATAATGTATACAACCCCTCCATCTCAGTTCCATTATTATAAATATCCCTAGTTATTTTTGGGACATTTTAAAAAAAGTGATTGTTGAATACAATTTTTTGATCCAACAAAAGGAATTTCATGCCACATTTTAAGAGTTTCATGCCTTTTATTGACACTTGTACTTGTTGAATTTGCATGATCAGTTTCAAATTATCTTTTAATTCACATTTAATCCCTTCTCTTTTCATTACAATTTTCCAAATGACTTTTGCACTTCTCTTTTCTCACTTCTCTCTCAAATGTTATAAGAAGTGACTTTTTGGGCTCTTTTGGGTAGCCTTCATTGGTTAATGATGAAAACCTAGAAAATTTTGTATTTTAATGTCTATTTAAGTTACAATAAAGTTAATTTTCCTACTTACATGTTGAATAATTGAGTCATGTTGTAATCTTGTTGATCTTGTCTAGTAGAAGATAATCTTTTCTAGCATGTTGTCCTTGATTGTTTACCAAGTGTGCAGAAGAGTGATTATTGCAAGTATTTTTTAGTGTTATTTATTAGTGTATATCAGTTTTATAAGTGTTTTATTATTATATTCCCCAAGGGATTATTAATTATCCCTCCTAAACATCAATATACCTCTTGAACCTAACATATGAACCATTGATGTAACAATCTATCTTGAGTTGTGAATTATGTGTGAAATAAGCTTTGATTTTCTCTAAGTAATATAAGTTCAATAAATAAGAGTAAAATCATTATTGGTGCATCACATTTTTATATTTTTATTTTATCTTCTTCCTCTTTTTCATCAAATTTGATAAGTAAGAAAGTGTTTTCAAAGAGTACATCAAGGGAACTAGTCCTTCTAGAGATTCATCTCACCAATTGATTACCCACAGCAAGTGAGATGTTTCCATTGTGCCACTTGGATTAGGAGAGATGATACATATCCTCAAGGGGTGAAAATCCAAGTGATAATAGTTTTTGGCATGCCTAGTGGGACTCTAAGTCCTAGAAGATTATCCAAGATTGGTGTTTATCTTGGCATATTTATAGTTGCAAGAACATTTATATTCAGTACCTAGTGACTCCACTAAGTTTTCAACTCTTTGGTTATTGATAAATCCTAATTTTCCATGCCAAAGGTGACCAATAGGTCTACTACTAAAGGTATACCTTTTGAGTTTGTGTAATTTCTTTGTTATTCTATCAAGAGGTTAAGATTTGTGAATAATCATCCATATATAAGAGAGTTAATTTTTAACAAATCCAAGTTTCTACTTGGTTCAAACCCTAATACTCACAATATACATTCTAATATGGCTATAAATATACCTTTTGTAGCCTTCACCAGATCATCTCCTTTGAATCTTTCCCAATATGACCAAATTCATAAAGTAGCCCTTAAAAGTGTTCTATGTTTCAGTGGAGAAGGTCCTATTACTCCCATTGAACATATTATAAACATGAAAAACTTTTACAACATCCATAATATCACTCAATATAATGTATCTATTAGGATACTATTATTATTTTTCAAAGGGAAAGCATTAGATTGGTATGGAACTCTACCTCATGCTTCCATTACTTCATGGGATGAACTAGGAAATCTATTGTCTAAGAGGTTTAAAGAGAAGAGTGATTATTTGTCACTATATAAGCAATTGACCACTATAAATAGGGCCCCTCAATATTTCATGCAAGATTTTAATTTTAGATTTCAAAATACATGGGATAAAATCTAGACATTATGAGACCCACTCCAAATTATGCCTTCTTAAATTACCTAAAGGCATTGAATAGTGATGTAGCCATGATGATCCAATCTATGGGTGGGGATACACTACCTGGTGCCTATGAGATAGTTATTAATGTTGAGAATTTTATCATTCAAGTGGGAAATATTTCTCCTAAACCACCAATATCATTGTTTCCTAATTTGTAGCCTTCTAGTCAAATTGCATTACCTACTTTGGCTCCTTTACCTAATATCCAAGAGAAGTCTTCCCTTACCCCCACAAATGAGATTCATGAAGTCAAGATTTTGTTTCAAAGTGTTATTAATGAGTTATTTTCTCTTAAAAGACAACAAGCCCAAAATTATAGGCCTTATCAACTTTAAAATCAGTTTAAACAAGTAGGCCTCATTTTCAAGGTAATTCTCAAGGACAAGGTTGAATAACTCAAGATAGACCTTACCAAAATTTAAATCCTAATACTCCATCATCTTCTAGAGCTCTTTTTCCTACTCAAAAAAATTTTGTTTAATAAAATCCATGGTATCCTTCTTATGACCAAATCAAGGCCAAGTTGCATATGCCAATTAAATGCCTAGTCAAGCCATGACAATGCAAAGTAGTCAAGTACCTCAAGTTCCCACTTTTGAGGTACCAATACAAAATGTAATGGAAAATGGAAAAAAAACTAATTCTACTCTTATGAATCATTTAGAGGAAGAATTTTATGCCATAAATTAGTTGGGAAGCTCAAATAATGTGAATGCTAGTGTATCCTCTAACACTAGATCTAAGAAGAAGGTTGGTGAAGAGGCACACGGGATAAATAAAGTACCTATTTTGACTCCTAAATAACCACCAATGGTAGGTGGGTCTAACTCATCTCCTAAGGTGTAGGGAAATTTTAAAAATTATAATTCAAGGCCAGCTCCTACACATCCATCTTTACATGCTATAGCACAAGGTATTAGTGTTTTTAAAGAGCTATTAAATATGAAAAATCCTTGTATAAATGTTTTGGATCAAATGAAGAAGTCACACATTAATATTTTATTATGGTACTCATTAACAATATTTGTACAAAAGGATATTCTCCAAAAGGAATTGCTTGGACTAAGTAAACTAGTTAGATCAGCAAGGGTAGAAAATGTTGTCTTGGTTAATGGAACTCAGTGCATTTATGGGAAAGTAAATAAAACTGATAATAATCCTCCTTTTTATCTATCCTTGATCATTTTTGATTATTTATTTCACAATTGTATCATAGATAGTGGGGTTAGTACCTCAATCATACCTAAGTCATAAGCAGATAAAATAGGCCTCAAGTATGAACTAATAGATAAAGGAGTTATACAATTGGATGGGTCACCAAAAATACCTTAGGAGTAGTCAAGAATCTGAGTTTTACTTTACATTATTGTCCTACTTTATCCATCTCTCATGATGTGGTTATTGCAAATTTACCCCCATACTTTGTTCTTTATTTGTCAAGAGAGTTTATAGCCAAGATAGGTGGATACTTGATAACAAATTGGTCATACATGGTTTTCAAAACAAGGTATGGTACCAAGGTAAATATTGAATAATAACATCTTTGTCAAAATCATTTATATCCCTACATGCCTAAATTTTCAAATCTCAATTATACTATTCTTGATTAGGAATAACTTCAAATGGACCAATCTCCAACTTCTTCTCTTAAAGAAATTCACATCTAGATGAATGGGGAGATAAACACTATAAACATTATCCTTATATATTCATAGAATAATTTAGTCTTATAATGTATTTTCTTCATGAAGAAGTCTCTTTCATGCCAAATTTTATGAATCCAAATGAGACTATGAATGGTCTATGGAAACTCTATTTTGATGGATCAAGAAACAAGGTTGGATCAGGTAGTGGAGCAATGTTAGTATCCCCATCTAAGGAAAGGTATTACTCTACTTTTAGATTTCACTTTATTTTTACTTTTAATGTATCAAAATTTGAGGCCCTCATTCATGGCCTTGAGTGGGATAGAAAAAGAGGTGTGAAGGAGTTACAATTTTATGGTGATAGTAAATTGGTTGTGAATCAAGTAAGAGGTCAAAATATGACTAATAAATATTTACTTATATCCAATAAACATAGAGTGTGGGATCTTTTATAATATTTACAAGCTTTCAAAATTCAATCTATACCAAGAGAAGATAACAAACATGTTGATAGGTTGGCATCCATTAGAGCTCAGTTTGATATTCCAAAGGAGATAAGAGATGACAAGAACTAGCCTCATATCAAAGTGATTATAAGGCCCTCTATACCTAATAATGTCACTAATTGGTAAGTATTTTATAGTTACCATAAAATATCTCTTTTTATACAAGAGGAGGCTGAGTTTTCCTCAAAAAACTAGTCCAAACTACAGTAACAATATGGAGGGCAGATTGTAAAATTGAAGACAAATAATATCCATAAGGCTTAGTCACACTTGAAAGTATTTTCAATGATGATGACCAGCTAAAGAAGGAAAAGGTAAGCATGTCTAATAAACAATAAAACTATGAGAGAGTAAAAATCTTTAAATATAAGTTGCTTGCTCTTGGGAAGGTGTGTACTAGAGAAGAAAGATATGCTTTCATTAAATTATGCAAATAAGTTTTTGATATCTTTGTATGGGAATATAGTGATTTAAAAGGTTTTGATCTGAATCTAGCTTGACATAATATATATTTAGATGAAAATTCTAAGCCTATAAATAAAAATCAAAGGCCACTCAAACCTAAGATTGAGCCTCTTATGAGAAAGGAGCTTACAAAGTCGATTGAGTCTAAAATCATTTTTCCTATTAAGCATTCATCTTAGTTGGAAAACTTAGTCTCGATAAGGAAGAAGAATGGGGAAATCGGGTTATGTGTTGACTTAGAGATTTAAATAAATTTTCCTTGAAAGACCATTATCCTCTTCCTTTCATCAACAAAATTTTGTAAGTGGTGGAAGGTAGTGAAAGGTTTTCACTCCTTGATGGATATTCAAGGTATAATATTTTTTTGTTAAAGGAATGATAGCAGTATAAGATAACCTTTACCACTAATTGGGGAACATATGCTTATATAAAAATGAATTTTGGTTTGTCTAATGTTGGGGAAACCTTCCAACATGTGATGGATATGGATTTTCAAGGCCTAATAAATGATATAGCATTGGTGTATCTTGATGATATCACAGTCTTCTCCAAGGATGCAAAGGATCATTTAAATCATCTTAGGAAGATTTTTGAGAAATGTAGAGATTTTATAATCTCTCTTAATTCAAATAAGTGTGTATTTATTGTCCATGAAGGCAAAAATTTTGGAAACATTATTTTAAATAAATGTCTATTCATTGATCTTGAAAGGGTGAGTGCAATTTTGGTATTGGTTTTACCCAAACATAAGAAAGGTTTGCAAAGATTCTTTGGAAAATTAAATTTCATAAGGAGATTTATTCCTATTTTTTATAATTTATTCAATCTTCTAACCTCTATGCTAAGGAAAGATGAAGTGTTTACTTAGACAAGGAGAAGGAAGGAGAGTTTTGAAGATATCAAGCAAGATATTGCTCAATCTCCAACTCTTGTAAGTCCTAATTTCTCAAAGGATTTCAACTTGTATACCTTTGGAAATGAAGATTTAATCTATCCCATGCTCACTCAATCAAATGAATAAAACTTGGAGTAGCCTATTGCCTTTTTTAGTCAAGGATTGGAAGGTTATGAGGTAAGGTACACTTATGTAGAGAAGCAAGTAATTTCAATTGTTATAAGTCTAAATAATTTTAGGCACATGTTATCTAACAACAAGATTCATATATTGGTACCTCATCCTAAAGTCAAAGACTTCCTTTTGAGTAGAAATTTGAATGAAAAAAGAGTTGGTTAGATTACAAAAGTAATGGACTATGTGTTGATGTCTCTACATGCACCATAAAGGTTCTTAGTTTTCAAAGAACACTTCTCATTTTAGAATTCCAAGAATTCAAAGCATGAGTAGTAGGTTGTGGAAACTTGATGTCACCTATGGTGAAATAATGGTAGAGATATATATGAGTGTTTCATAAATTTATAATAAGTGATGGTTGGGAGCCATCAGGGTCCATTGTTTGTTATGCCCAATTTTAAGCTACAAATTAATCTATATGGATATTGAAAATGAAATATAAGCTACAAGGATTTGGTAAAAAAAGAGAAAATAGAAGGGTAAGACAAGAAAGAAACAAGTGATTGCTAATCTTGAACTCAAACATCATGACAATTTTTCAATTACAGATGAACCTACATTTAACTACTGTATGATACAAAATAGTGAAGCTCAAATTTCACTACACACCAGGCATATTCCTAAAGATGATATGAAATTATTCAAGTAAGAAATATATTTCACCTTAAGGGTTTGTTACCAAACTCAAATAGCATTAGCACATCTAAATATGAAACAAATAAAATGAAGAAAATCTAAGATCCTTTAACTAATTTAGCATAAGCACAAATTAGAAGCCTTGTATCACAAATGCAAATTTAGAATTCAAAGAAGTTATTCAAACTTAAGCATTAGAATCAACAATTGAGAGAATAATCTATGTCAACAATTGACATATTCAATCTAGACAATCTTTGTAGAATTCCTTGATTGCATTAATTGCTTGAAGTATACAAATTTGCTCAAAATATCCCCCCTTTTACAAATGGTAATACATGCATTTTATAGAAAGATAAGGTAGTATACTAGTTATCTATGAAATACAAAATGTACAAAATTAAGGATAGATGTCATTTTTTATCAAGTTCTAGAATACATTTGTTTTTTAAAGCTAGACTGACCTAGAGACAATATGCCAATAGACTAGCATATGCCTCACAAAAGAATATTCCCTATTTTTGAATACTATAATATTTTACAAAGGAATATTAACTTGTGGGTGTGCCCATTACTTTGGGACTCCCCTATTAATCCTTTAATAGCTCCATAGATTTTTAGTGTTGATCCTTGATAAGCTCAAGGTCCACAGTTGGCTTCATGAGGCATACTTCTTCTTGATCAACTAGGTCATCCAAATCCCTATCATCCCTAGCCATATATTCTTTTATGTTCCTAGATTTCATAATATTTTCTTTAGCATTAAAGATCATGCCTAGAATCCTACCATTGTCACTGTCTGATCTGCCCCAGCTCTTACTCTTTACTTTATTCATAACGAAAGTGACTCTATGCTTCTATTCTACCTCATAAATGATTCCTAGGGTTTTAGTTTTGGTAGGATTAACCATCATGGTTCCTAAGAGATACTCGATCCTATTGATCAATTCCCTATCATCTACCAAGATCCTATTCAAATTCTTTGTCCATGCACCTAGGCCCTGGATCTTATCTATTATTATTCCCAATATGGCATTCAGATGAGCTAAGATAATAGATTTGAACTTAATAATCTCATTCATAATCAAAATGCCAATGAGGTCCCTTATCTAGACCTCTATTTCATACCATTATATTATTAACCCCTTAGCTATCTCACCTTATTGGCTTAAGAAATCATGCATTAGCTTTATTGATTTCAAAGATCATACATATCAAAGAATGAAGCCTTAAACATATTAATAACAATACCAGTCACTAATAAAATGGCATGTGTCTCCAAGTTTTCCTTTTCCATCCCCAAATTTTAAATTCTCTATTTTATCTCTCTAATTCTAGCCTTGGCCTGAGCCAATTGGGCCTCAAGTAAACTCTTAACATCCTCTTCATGAATGGGATGTTCACCTAGCTATTATCCTTCAACTAGGGTCAGGCATAAAATGGTTAAACCTTTTGAAATATGAACTCTTTAGTTCCCACCATGACCTTCCTAGTGGTGACCCTCTCTAATCCAGCTATATCTAGATTGAATTACACCATGGTGACTAGTTATATGAACTTTGGAGGCTATGAGACCTCAATTCCTATGTTTTTGGATTCTCCTGTAGCATCCATTTTCTTTCTCTCTAGCCTTGTAGTGGCCACAATTATTCTTTCTTCCTATTCCTTCATTAAATCCCTAATACATGGTTTGATTTCTTCATGAACATCTACATTAATAGATTGGGTTAAGGCCCAAGAGTGTGAGTGAGAATGGATCTTTTGGATCTTTTATAGTTCCACTAGGACTATATCAAGGGCTATTTTTTTCCCTTTCTCTTTCTCAAATTGCTCTACTTGAACTTCTCTAACCTATGACTCTTCTTCATTAGATCCATATGCTTCAGCAAGGTCCTTGAAGGCACCTTCCATTGTTTCATTAGGATCGAGGGTAATCATATCCAAGTACTCCACTAGTGTCCTTTGGGGTATGGCTAAGGATGAGGGTCCCTCTCTAGGTCTCTCTTCTAGTTTTTCCTTTCCATTTCCTTGTTCAATTTATGTTTGGGGTTATGGGAGTTCCATCTAAGGTTGCTCATGAGGGGGCCTATAAGGGATAGGCAACAAATGGTATTAGAGGGGATGTATTTTCCATATATCCCCTTTTGGTTTGTTGTCACTAGTTATTTTATGCATAAGCTTAAGGTTGGTCCCCTTAACCTGGCCAATACTTCCTCAAAGTTGCTAGCTTTTATGTACAAAGTGTTATGAGGGCCTAGTTCATGCTCATATATTAGTTTTGGAAGCTACTTTTTCTTCAAATGTAGGATAACTACATTCTTAGGATCCCACTGTTTGAGATCAACTAGTTAAAACCCAAATGAGTCCCTATGCCTAGACATGGTGTCCACTTGATTCCAATCTTACAAGATTATTTTTCCTATGGTCAAAGGATAGGGATGGAAAAGGCCCTTCATTTTTTCCTTTCAAACTCCATCAACACCATGAAGGATTTGGGATGTAATTTCTTATTCTTCTAGCTTAGGAGGAATGTAGATTGGAAACCTGTAGGGTTAGGTTAGGATTCCCTGAATCCTAATAACTATAAAATTTGGATAAAACTAGATATCACCCATTAGTTCTATGTACTTCTTGATTAAAGTAAGAAACCTAGGCATGGGGATCTCAATGATGGCATTCACCAATGTAGGATAGACACAGTCACATATGAATTGCATATGGTGACTATATTTAAATATGTGTAATTTGGAGTAATGGTGGGAGATGGTGGTTTTACGTTCAAGAGACCAATTCTTGATGCTAGGGATCTTGGTGGAAGCCGATAAGGCATCCATCAAGCAAGACATCATGTAAAATTGTTTTTTATCTTTCTTTTGATCATAGTGAATTGGTTTCCCAGGAAGACACTGATCATATCTCTGATTGGTGGAGTAAGCTTCTTTTCCACCATGAAATACATAAAGGACACCTAGGTTTTATTGTCATAAGTGGTGATAATAGCTCTAGATAATCTATTAAATAAGATTTTGATAACCCTAATTCCTTCCCTAAACTAGACAATAGGAATATTTCCCTCAAAATCCCAAAAGACATGGTTTCCTTGGAGTAACCATGGTTTGAGGATGGTGTCTAGGTCATGCTCAATGGTCCATCCTTTGATTTTGGGTAGGTCTATGTGGGGTTTAGGGAGATTATAGTATGACTCAAAGCCCAAAGGGGAAATTTAGGAAACTTTACTAGAGCTACCCTCATGAATGATCCAATCACCATTAATTCTATAATTATTGAAAATTGGAGCAAGGACATTAATGTAGAGAAGTACCTTTGGTTTGATAGTTGCATAATGGAGGTCAACCATTTGAACCACAACCAGGTCATAGCACTTTCTGATTACCTTGGTAATCCTCTACTCCTTGGTGATGGGGTTTAGCTCCTCTATGGTGAAGAAGAGTTTAGACCAATTCTTATTTTCATTGTTTAGGGTTACAACATATAATCTAGTGTCCGTGAAGACTCTTCTTTTATTATTTGTGGATAGATAAAGCTCTATATCATCTTATATTTGTTGTCTTTAAGTTGTCATGTCTTCTAGTCTTGTGAATTCTTCATAATTAGATAGAAATTAATCTCTATAAAATCTCTTTTGTGATCAAAAATGCAATTAAGTTTCTATAAGATCAAATTGTAACTAAATGAATCCACTTAAGGTCTTTTTATATAGGATTTAGGGTTTTGGAGCTTTAATGGTAGGATGTATAAGAACTTCAGCTTATACATGCCTTGTATTTCATTTGAAGCTTTACCTTTATACTTTCATAATTTTGAGCCCATAAGATATCTTATTTTTTCCTTTCATGTTTGCACGGTGCCTATGTGTCATCAATCTAGACCTTTCATGGAATTTTTCATAAATGCCTTTAAACACTAGCCATTGGTATTTAAAATGCTTTCTTTTATTTTGTACTATCAAATGAAGATCTTGTAATTAACCATGAGCTATTGATCTTGATTCGGTTCCTCCTTGTTTGTGATTGGATCTTTTGGTATCAAACCTTGTGTTTGTACTACTTGGCATCTTCATATGCCCTCCTAGTTCTTTTGAAAAGTCATTGGTACTTCCACACTATTAGATTGAGGAATGTGATTAATCATGAACCATTAGATCTTTTTCTAGTTTTGCATTAAATGTGCTTCTACCACACAGTGAGCCCACAGGCTCTTGGGGTTCCATTAAAAATTCTTCAACGTCCTCATACCATCAAATTATCCTCCCATGATGAAGTGTGAGTTATGGATCTACAAAGATGCATGAGCTTTAAGTTAGCATATTATTAAGGGAGGGACTTAAGTTTAAACATCTTAGGCTAAGGTTTATTTTATGTTTATTAAACATGAAATAAACTTTAGGCTAAATTGTTTATGCCTAAGTTTTTTTGGGTTCATACAAAGGGGACCCTGGCTAAATATTTTAGGCCAAATTTTATGATATTTCTAATGAACACCATGTATACTTTAGGCTAAAATATCTATGTTGAATCTATAAACATGCTCAAAGGGGTCAAAATGATCAAATAATAAATTTTGATAATAAAGATTTATCATATTAACAAACACAATAAAACCCTTCGGTAAGAGCATTTGGCCTAAGTTTTATGTCATAAAGACCCTTTTAAGACAAGAATTAGTAGAAGTCTCTAGCATAAGGTTCATAAAATTTAAACAAATTTAATGGGAACCTTGAGGTATAACCTTAGACTAAGTTTATTTTGCATGTATTTATACCATAAGATCATTTCAATATTTGTAGATTGGATATTTCTAATGTTTGAGCATCTTTTGAGGGCTTCTACTAGTCTATAGGGTGGTTCACAAGCTTTCTAGCAACATTTTAGAATGTATTTTATCCCCGAGAAAGATAATTCATTATCTTAAAGTTCAAGGTCATGTAGATGTCAAATGTATCTTTGAAAACATCAAATGATGGTCACACAAACATCAATTTTAAGTTAGTGAAGCTTTTTATTTGATGGGCTTAAATTTGATGGTCATGGAGATGTCAAATATGTCCTCACCAACATAAAATTATTGTCATGTGAATGTAAAATTTAATCTCATCAAATTATTATAACCTAATGTGAGAGTGCCACTTGACACCTTTGTGGGCCTTCTCAGGATCTCAAACTCAATACACTCTATTAGATCAAGGTCTCATGATTAAGTGAGATTTTTAGGATCATGATCTAAGAGCTTACTCATGATTAGTTATTTTTATGTGTGGGACCCATTTGATTTTAATCCTAAAATGTAAGGATGTTATATTTCAATCTCATAGGCCTTCCATGATCCTTTGAATTTTTAATTATGCTTCAGTCTATCTGATCTTTGATTCGTGATGAAGCGATGATTGTTGATCAGGATCTGAGAGCTTGAACATGATTAGTCCCAAAGATTAAGTGTTGGATTCTATCAAGATTTTATCATGCTACCTAATAAAAAGTCTAAAATAAAGAATAAATCATTTGATCTTATAATTTGCTCACCTTTTAAATTAGATCTCAGGTCTACTTCACTCCATTGGATCAAATATCATGATGAAGCAAGGGTCGTCACATCCTATAAGATGCAAGTTAAGTTAGGGCTTGAGTTAAATAAATGACTTATGTTAAAGTGTTTTTGTTAAGGTCTTGTTCATATTAATAAATATGATATGGCCTTAGGATTAAAAACTTTAGACTAAGACATAAATCAAAGGGACCAAGTTTAAGAAATATTAAAAGTGACCTTGAAAAATGAATATTAGACCTAGTTGGAATTATAAAGAACTTAAAGGGGGAAATAATAAAGGGGACCTGAGCATTTTTTAGGTTAAGATTTAGTTGTATTAAAAAACATGACTAAGCTTTAAACATATAAGTTATGCTTAAGTCCAAAATAGGTTTAAAAAGGTTCTTGCTAATTTAGTTTCTACCAATATTCAAATTTGAATTGAGGGTTTATGCCAAGGTTTTGGAACATGAATTTATCAAGAAGAACACCATGGAACCTACAGCTAAAATCTATGAAAATTATTTATTAGCAATGATATACAATATTAAAGAAAAACATAATAAGTAATCTTGATTTTGATAAAGTGGGTGATCTTCAAATTCTACAAATGATCCTAACATGCCATACTTTCATGTTTAATCTTTAAGGTATATCAAGGATCTTAATTTTCAAAACATGGGGGTATGTTGGTCTCAACAAATCAAAAAAATTTAAGAAACATAGAAATATGTTAGAACCTAGAGACTTTGATTTAGATAAATAATTAGGTTATCCACTCCACTTGATCAATATCATTATCCAGATTAGATTATAGTTGAAACTAACCTTGCACTTGTAGAATTAGGGCCAAACATCAAGACCTAGCCATACTATGTGTGAGCTTTTATTCCACTTATTATTTTCCTTATTATTTTCCATGGGGAAAAAACTTCTAGGTGTCATGTCCTTAATCATTAACACTGACTTAGATCATGTTTAGATATCTATTAAGAAACATGCTTTTTCACTCAGGGAAATATTGGGCATTGCTCTACTACCAACCAGGCATCCATAACCTTGATAGAGATGCCTTTGGCTTCACTTAAGGCCTTTCTCCACTACCAATCAGGCATATATATCCTTGGTGGAGATTATCATAATCACCTATGCTCACAAAACTATTGATTTTGCATTGAATCCTTATTTTTTGTATTTTCTTTAGACTTTTATGCTTTTAGCAGGTTAAGAACCAGGGTAGCTAGGTTTTAGAACTTGGTCAAGTGTTTGATTTTAGATAATCACCTATGGATACAACCCTTATCTCAGGAAAGTATGTTGATTAAGTGTAATTATTACTATTCCTTAATAGTTTTATCCCTCACCCCACAAGTGCAAATCTTCTTAAAACCAATTTTGAGGTCTAGATAATGTTTAAAGTTATTATGAAATAGTTGGCTTTTTCATTGGTCTTTACCAATTTTTGTATATTAAAACATTAGGCTATATTTTAGAACCATAGTCATCATATGTATGAGGTACACTCCCTCCCATTTTTGAATTTTAAGAATTTTTAAGCAAACTGACTAACTTTGAGCTTAAGATTGTCCAAGAGGACTTATTGCAAAACAAGGAACTAAGTAACAAGAAACAAATAGGAAATAGAAAGTAAAAAAATAAGAAAACCAAAATAATCAAATATACACAAGCTTATATATAAACTAGGGATATGAATGAGAGAATTTGAAAGAAACTAACTAGCCTATTTACACTAAGTCTAACCATCTTATAGAACTTACTCCATGAAAACCCCAGGTGGAGCAGTAAAAAAGTAGTGCTTGAGATATTTCCCATTGGTGGGTAATGTGAATTTTAATCCTTGAAGGTCTCTCAAATTGAAGGTATTATTCTCAATGTGTCTACTATTTGATAAGGACCAATCCATAGGGATGTACATTTTCCATGCTTCCCCTTTGGTTCAGATGCTTTGTCCCATAGGAGGACGAGGTCTCCTTTTCTAAATATCTTTACCTTTGACCTTTTGTCAAACCACCTTTTCACTATGGTCTGTTGTCTATTAAAATTATAAAAGTCTTTTTCTATTGCATCTTCCATCTAAATGATGGCCAGTAATCTTGAATTAGTAATTTCTTGGCTTTCTTCCATGTATTCTTGCATAAACCTATATGTAGGCAACTTGAGAGTGATAGGAAAGATAGGCTCTTGTCCATACACCAAAAAAGATGGTGAGGCCCTAAAGGATTGCTTTATTTTTATCCTATCAACCCATAGTACAAACTTAAAAAGCTTATGTCAATACCTAGGCTTGTTTACAATAGACTTTTTGATTGCCTTCATTAGGTTTTTGTTTGTAGACTTGGATACTCCATTTATTTGGGAATAATGGTTAGATGCAAACTTGAGAGTAATGCCATTACCATAAGCCCATTCAGTCATCTCTATAGATGTAAATACAGACCCATTATCACATACTAGAGAGACTAAAGTTCCAAACCTAATATAGATGTTCTCTTCTAAGAAGTTGATCACTTCCTCAGTCCTACATTATTTGGTGGCTATAGCTTCAATCCACCTAGTGTAATAATTTGTGGTAGTCAGGATATACTTTTGACCTTTAGATGGATTGGGGTTGATTACCCCAATAAATTTTAACCCATTAAGCAAAAGGTTTATCAACTATGACTGGTTGTAGAGGCATTATTACCTTTGGCTCCTTCATGACAAATATCTAGCATGAGTGACATTCCCTCACATGTTTGTGAGCATCCTTAAAAATAGTTGGATAATAATAGTCAGCTCTAAGAATATTATGGGTTGTGATTCTCCTAGAAGGATGTCCACTTCCCAAATTTTCATGGAAGGTGCTCATGATTTGGATGGCTTATTCTTGTGAGACCTCATAATTGATTAGATAATGTATCATCTTCAGTCTTAGAGCCCTATTTTTCTCCCTTGTCAGCCTTACAAGATAAGTACCATTAATTAGTAAATGTATGATTGAATCATACCACTCACTAGCTTGAAATTTTTGTTAGTCCACTTTTATAATAATTAGCTTGGGATTAGTATTAGCAATCATCTAGATCAAACCTTGACACCTTGCCATTTTTTTCATTTTCATTTCCAAGTCATACTCCTATAAAAATGACATCCACTTACCTCTATGTGCTCTCAGCTCATTCTAACTTAACATAAGCTTTATGGTAGGGTTAGGTAAAATAGCATGCACCTTATTTCTAAGGATATAATGCCTAAATTTTTTAATTACCTTTACTAATGCATATGCCTATTTATCAATCAATGAATAGTTTAAATTAGCATTCTTAAAATTAGTACTCATAAAAGCTATTGGGTGATCACAACCATTAATCTTCTGAGTTAACACTACAACCATAGTATGGTTAGATGTAAAAGAGTAGAGATATAAGTCCTTTGAAAAGTTAGGAATTATAAAGACTAGAGCTTGGCTAATGGCCTCTTTGATACCATTGAATGCCTTTCTATATTTTTCATTCCATGTGACTTTGGAATCCTTCTTGAGTATGTCATTCAGTGGCTTGAAAATATCTACAAAGCCAAGAAAATCTCTGTAAAGCCAGAAATAAATTTTCTTACAAAGTTTATCTTACAAAAAATTGACTTTAGATTTTTTATACTATCTGGAGGTTTTATTCTAGATATGGCCTCCACTTTTTCAAGATCTATAGAAATCCCATCTTTGGTTATGACATAACCTAGTAATTTTCCTTCTGTAACATAAAAGATACTCTTTTTAGGGTTTAAGGAGATCCCATACCTTTTACATATCTCAAAAAATTGTAAGTGAATAAAATGATCTTCCTTATTTTTTGAAAAATTTGTTAAATCATCCATATATATATAATGATACATTTACATATCAGACCTTAGAAGGCATGGTCCATGGCCCTTTGAAATGTGGCTCTTGTGTTGATTAGCCCAAAGGGCATTCTCTTGTAAGCAAAGGTTCCCCACTTTTTTGTGAAGGTTATTTTCATCCTATCTTCTCTATCAACCAACACCAGGTTTTAACTTGAAAAGCCATCAAGAAAAGACATCATGGCTGAACTTGAAATAACTTGTACAACCTAGTCAAGAGAAATAAAAGGATATTTATCCTTTTTATATGCTTTGTTTAAGTTTTTAAAGTCAATATAGAGCCTAATTTCCCCATTATTCTTCTTGATTGGCACCAAACTATCCACCCAAGTAGAATTCCTAATGGGAAAGACTATCCTAGCATCTATTTATATCTTAAGCTCTTTAAATATCATTGGTTCTAAGATAGGGTTTACAGGCCTCTATTTTTCCTGAATGGTTTGCATATTTCCTTAAGGGGTATAGTATGGGTGATGAAAATTGGATCAAATATCTTCAAGTCATCATTGAACCATGTTATGACATCCTTATAGTAAGTTAGAAGCTCTTTGACCTTCTTGTTCTCATGGTTGATATAGACTTTTCCTATGTTTACTAGCTAGGGTTGATCTTGGTGGCCAA
This sequence comes from Torreya grandis, assembly GCA_037957365.1. Lineage (NCBI taxonomy): Eukaryota > Viridiplantae > Streptophyta > Pinopsida > Cupressales > Taxaceae > Torreya > Torreya grandis. Next base: position 980,536 of record JARHVA010002708.1, on the reverse strand, counting down.
GATCCATTACATTTTAGTCCTTCCCACTCACCTTGGGAATCTTAGGTACCTCAGCCAGCTTATCTTGATTAAATGTCCTTTCTAAGGTAATCATGCCTTTGGGTAGTTTATTGTCATTCAACTGAATGACTTTACCATCAAACTTATCCTCCTTATATGCATTTTCATTAGTCTCATCAATAATATGAGAGTCAAATGCTCCAAAATTAGTCATGAAATCCAATATCTATTAATTATCACTAAAATTTTTAAGATGGTTAACATTATTAAGGATTGAAAGATAAGGTATCAACTCAATGCTAAAATTGGGTGAGTCATGTTGGGCATGAGGTTGGTTGCAGCAGATGCTAACTCATAAGAACTTGGTTCTCTTCCTTTGGGATAGAGGCAATGCTAAAATCATTAAAGGACTTAATAAAATCCTAGACCCTAAACTTATACCTCTTAAGGATTGAGATCTTTCATTGGTATTTGTTCCTTACTTGGTTGACTACTAGTTTTGAATCCCCATACACTAATAGTTCTTTGACCTTATTATTTATAGCAAATTATAAAACTAGGATAAGGGCCTCATATTCAGTAATATTATTAGTACAAGGGAATTGGAGTCTATAATAATCATGGTATTTCTTACCCATAGGGTTAGTAAAGACAATGCCTACTCTAGATCCATCCTTACACCTAGCATCATCAAAATGTAACTGTCATAGTCTAAGAACAACATGAGTACTTATTGGATCACATAACTTGGTAGTCTCTAAGGTGAAAACCACTAAGTATGAGTCAATAATGTTCACCCTTTCATTCACAACATTTTACTCAGTGATCATGTTCTTCATCCTTATTTCTCTTTCAACCCTAATTTGATTTGGCACTCCCTTCTAAGGCAACCACAAATGTGAGCAATATGTGGACATGTAACCATTCAAATCCTTGGTACATTCCCTATTTAACAATATTCCATAAACATCAAGTATATCAACAACTTGGATATTAATTAATTGTTGTACTCTAGGTTCATAAGCTAACTACATGTGAACATTAAATAACTCCCAAATAACTTTAACTCTAGATTTGTCTAATTGGGTGACAACCCTATCAGACTTTATAGGTATTAAGCCAAGCTATTTTCAAATACTTATCGAGATGATATTGGTATATGCACTTGAATCTAATAAGAAATTATGTAAATTCTTACCAAACATCCTGACAATGAGTAAGAAAGGGGAGATTTTTCCTTAGCTTTGTGTACAGTTACAATAGCATGGTTAGCCTTGGGTGGCTTGTTGGACTTATTTGACAATGACTCCAGTAGAAGGTCCCTTTTCTCTATTATCTATGATAGTTCATGCAAAGTGATATTAGCCTTTATCTTCTTCATATCCTCAACTATATTATATCTAGTTTTATTAAAAGAACTAGGAATATCAATATTAGGTTTAGGAGTACTCCTTTTAAGTGGCTCTAGATTATTGCTTGAAGAAGTGTCTAGAGGAGTTCTAAAATTATTTGGAGGTATTGAGGTAGTCAAGGGTTACCTTTTCTCTCTATTACTTAAGGGATAAGTCTTATTCAAGAATTTTTGGAAGGCTTAGATCTCTTCAGGGATTTCATCAAGTTCATTTTCCTCTTGAAAGGGGAAATTAGAAAGTCTCCACCATGAAGGCTTGATAAGATGACTTGGATCCAGAAGTACCTGCACCATTATCCTTGTTAGGGACCACTTCAAAAGTATATAATTCTTCTTATAAATCCTCAAAAGCCTTGTAAAACTCAATGCAATCAATATCTCCATGCTTGGTTGTATAATGCAATCTATAATAATCAAGAAATGCAATACCAGTGAGATTAATGTTCATAGTCTTATTGCTAGAAGATGTTCTATTATTCTTATTATTATGAAAACTATCATTCTAAAATCTATTATTTGGCCTATTAAAACTTTGAAATGTGAAGTTCCTACCAGAGTTTTCTCCACCATTGCCTACTTTTTTCTATAACTGAAGGAAATCAGTGCTTAAGTTTTGGACCATTTTCATGATAGACTCATTCTCATTCTTGGGAGTTTCATAATTGTGTACTTGGTTATTATTAGCACCACTAGCTAGTACTAAATTTCTTTGATCATTTGCATTAAATCCATTAGTGGCATGACGACTCAAAAATCTAAGGTTATGATTGGGAGCTACATGACTCAAAGGTAATTGGTTGAGGTTTGGAAGTTGATTTAAGGCTGGGATATTTTGGTTGTTATTTAGAAAGATGTTCAGAGTGGGAATTTATGGATTAATGTTTGGAACATAATAGGCCATCTATCCATGGGGTTGTATTTGATCATTGATAGTCATTGCCTTAGAATAAACTCTAGATAATGAAGTTATAACTAGCATGGATCTCTTCAAGAATATAGAGGTCATGGGGTCTATTTCATCCTTGTAGATATATATAGCTAAAACATCATTAAGGTTATAGGGTTTTATGGTCCTAATATACATTTTTTGAAATGTAGCATTGAAAGACCTGATAATCTCACTTTCATCTCTTCTAATGGTGGTGAACTGATGATACATAATATAAGGACTAACAATCTTACCAAATTGATCTATGAACACATTGGTGAAACCATCCCAACTAATGATATAATTATCAGGCAAGTTCAAGAACCATTCATAAGTATCATATTTAAATGTAAAAGGAATAAACATGCATGCTACATCCTCATGAACAACATTTAACAACCATAAGGTAGCTTTAAAAGACTTAATATGTTCCTTAGCCATTACTATGCTAGTTGGACTAAATGTAGGCAAATACTTCTCAAGGTTACGTGGGAGATCATGTACCACACCTAGCACATTTATTTAATATTCTCCCAACCAATCCATACATGGATAAAGTTTGAAGGTAAAGGTACCTTGAAGAGGTGAAGTTGGCAAAGATTTGGATCTCCTTCATCTACCTTTGTCATGCTTGGATTTTATATGAATTTCAAGTTCAAGCAAAGGTTCCCTTATCTTTCAGTGTAATCTAGTTTGAATCTTTGGCAATTTCAACTTGAAGGTTGAAGATCCTATTTGAAATATGATGTATCAAGTTAATCCTTACAAAGAACAAGGATTAAACCTGCACATTAAGTTTATTTTTTGAAGATTATGTAAAGAATAGCAAAGAACATAAATCTTTGACAAAGATGTATTCAATTATGCTAACATGATCTATCTTTATAAGTTTAAGATCAACTGAACTTAGATTTACAAAAGATATGTCAATATTTGATCAAAAAAAGTCATCCTAACCTCAAATATTGTGGATTCCTAAACTTAAGCTAAATTTACCAAAACCAAGCATCAAATCTCAAAGAACCTTGATCTTTTCCTAAAAGAAGCACAAAGATACATCACAAACCACAAAGATTAATGATATTTATACTTCTAAGAAAATATTTTACTCAAAAGCACAAAAATAGCATCAATATTAGATAAAACACACCAAAATAGATAAATATCTAACCACCTCACAAAGGTGGGCCCTCCTTCTATCACCAGTGGAACACCTCATGTTGATGTCTCTAAATGCACCACAGAGGTTCTTAGTGTTTAAATAACACTTCTCATTCTATAATTCCAATAATTCAAAGCATGAGTAGTAGGTTGTGGAAACTTGATGTCACCTATGGTGAAATAGTGGTAGAGATATGTATGAGTGTTCCATAAATTTATAATAAGTGATGGTTAGGAGCCATCATGGTCCATTATTTATGAATTATAAAGGATCTATGTTAATAATTAGTGAATTATGCCTGATTTTAAGCTACATATTAATCTATATGGATATTGACAATGAAATCTAAGATATAGTGATTTGGTATATAAAAAGAGCAAAGAGAAGGGTAAGGCAAAAAGAAACAAGTGATTGTTGATCTTGAACTCAAATATCATGACAAATTTGTAATTACAACTGAATTTTTATTTAACCAGTGTATGATGCAAAATAGCAAAGATCAAATTTCACCACATTCCAAGCATATTCCTAAAGATGATATGAAATTATGCAAGTAAAAACTAGATTTCACCTTAAGGGTTTGTTAACAAACTCAAATAGCATAATCACAAATTACAAACCCTATATCATAGATAAAAATTTAAAATTCAAAGAGTCTATTCAAATTTAAGCATTAGAATCAATAATTGAGAGAAGAAGCTATGTTAACAATTGACACATTCAATCTAGATAATCTTTTTAGAATTCCATGATTGCATTAATTGCTCAAAGTATAAAAAATTTCTCAAAATCTCCCCCACTTTTACAAATGGTAATACATGCCTTTTATAGAAAGATAAGGCAGTATACTGGTCAGCTATGAAATATAAAATACATAAAAGTAAGGATAGAAATCCTTTTTTATCAATTTTTAGAATACATTTACTTTTTAAATCTAGACTAACCTAGAGGCAATATGATAATAGACTATCATATGCCTCAAAAAATAATATTCCCTATTTTTGAATATTATAATATTTTACAAAGGAATATTAACTAGTGTGTGGGCCCATTGTTTTGGGACTCCCCTATTAATCCTACAATATCTCCATAACTTTTTGATGTTGATCCTTGATAGGCTCAAGGTCCATGGTTGGCTTCATGAGGTAGACTTCTTCTTGCTTGACTAGGTCATCCAAATCCTTGTTATCCCTAGCCATAGCTTATTTTATGTTCCTATCTTATGTAATATTTTCTTTAGAATTGAAGATCATGCCCAAAATCCTACCATTATCACTACCTAATATGCCCTGACTCTTACTCTTTACTTCATTCTTCACTAAAGTGACTATATGCTTATATTTTTCCCAATCAATGATTCCCAAGGTTGTAGTTTTTTTAGGATTAAGCAGCATGGTGCCTAGGAGCTACTCAATCCTAGTGATCAATCCCTATTATCTGGTAGGAGCCTATTCAAATTTTTTGTCCATACACCTAGGCTCTATATCTTGTCTACTATTATTCTCAATATGGCATTTAGATGAGATATAAAAATATATTTGAACTTAGGAATCTCATTCCTAATCAAAATTCTAATGAGGTCCCTTATCTAGGCCTTTATTTCCTACCATTATGTTAATAACCCCTCAAGTATCTCACCTTGTTGGCTTAAGGAAACCTACCTTAACTTTATTGATTTCAAATAATCATACATATCAAATAATGAAGCCTCAAACATATCATTAACAGCACCAAGTACTAATAAAATGGTTTGTGTCTCTAGGTTTTCCTTTTCCTTCTCCAAATTATAAATTCTTTATTTTATCCCTCTAATTATAGCCTAAGCTGATCGGGCCTCAAGTAAACTCTCAACATCCTCTTCATGAATGGGATGTTCACCTGGTTTTTGTCTTTTAACTAGGTTCAGGCCTACAAATGGTTCAACCTTCTAGAAGGTGAACTCCTTAGTTCCCACCATATCCTTCCTGGTGATGACCCTCTCTAATCTAACTATCTATGGATTGAATTGCACCATAGTGACTGGCTCTATGAACTTTGGAGGCTCTAAGACCTCAATTCTTATGCTACTGGATGCTCTTGAAGCATCCATTTTCTTGATCTTTGGCCTTACAGTGGCCATAATTATTCTTTCTTGTTATTGCTTCATTAAATACCTAATCCATGACTTGATTTCTTCATGAACATATACATTAATAGATTGGGTCAAGGTCTAAGAGTGTGAGTGGGAAGGTATTTTTGTAGCTTTCCATACATGAACCACTCAGGGATGATTGGTCCATAAATGGGGAATTCTTCACTGAATAGGATGATCTCACTAATGGGATGAGTGAAAATCAACCTTGGCTTCTTCCTTGGTCTAATAGGGACCAATGTCAACTTTGCCTTCCTCTTTTCTGGATATACTACTAGGACTATATCAAGGGCTATTTCTTTCCCTTTCTCTTGCTCATCTTTGTCTATTTAAACTTCTTCAGGTTATTATTCTTCTTCCTCAAAGTCATATGCTTCAATAAGGTCCTTGAGGGTACCTTTCATTATTTCATCAAGATTGTGGGAAATCATATCCAAGTACTCCACTAGATATGGTGGCCTTTGGGGCATGGCTAAGGATTAGGGTCCCTCTCTAGGTCTATCTTCTAGCTTTTCCTTGCCATGTCCTTGTTTAATTTATGTTTGGGGTTGTGGGAGTTCCATCTGAGGCTACTCTTGAGGAGGCTTAGAAGGGCCAAGAAACAAATGGTACTAGAGGGGATAAATCTACCATATATCCCCTTGTGGTTTGTTTTCACTAGTAATTTTATGCATAAGCTTGAGGTTAGTCCCCTTAAACCTAGCCAATACTTCCTCAAAGTTGTTGGCCTTTATATACAAAGTGTCATGAGGGCCTAGTTCATGCTCATATATTGGTTTTGGCAGTTACTTTTTCTTCAATTGTGGGCCAAAAACATTCTTATGATCCCACTATCTGATATCATCTAGTTGAAACCTAAAGGAGTCCTTATGCCTAGACATGGTGTCCACCTACTTCCAATCTTGCATAATTGTTCTTCATATGGTCAAAAGAAAGGGATGGAGAAGTCCCTTGCTTTTTTCCTTTCAAACTTCATCAACACCATGAATGATTTGGGATGCAATTTTTCATTCTACTAGCTTAATAAGAATGTAGATTGGCAACCTATAGGGTTGGGTTAAGATTCCCTCAATCCTAATAACTGTGTAATCTAGATAAAACCAAATATCACCCATTATCTCTATGTACTTCTTGATTAAAGGAACCCTAGAAATGGTGATATTTGTGATGGCCTTCACTAATGTAGGATAGACATAATTGCATATGAATTGCATATGGTGCTTATATTTGAATATGTGTAGTTTGGAGTAATGGTGGGAGATGGTAGTTCTACCTTCAAGAGACTATTTTTTGATGTTGGGGATCTTGATGAAAGCTAATAGGGCATCCAATAAGTAGGATATCATGTAAAAATATTTTATTGACTTCTTTTTTATTGTAGTGAATTGATTTCCTAAGAAGACAGTGATCATCTCTCTGATTGGTGGAGTAAGCTTCTTTTCCACCATGAAATGCATAAAGGACACCTAGGTTTTGTTGACATAAGTGGTGATAAGGGCTCCAGATAATCTATTTAATAAGGTCATGATAACCCTAATTCCTTCCTTAAAATATACAATAGGAATATTTCCCTCAAAATCCTGAAATACATGGTTTCCTTGGAGCAACCATGGTCTAAAGATGGTGTTTAGGTCATACTCAATGGTCCATCCTTTGATTGTGGGTAGGTTTACATAGGGTTTATGGAGATTTTAGTTTAACTCAAAGGCCAAAGGGTAAATTCAAGAAACTTTCTTAGAGATACCATTATGAATGATCCAATCACCATCAATTTTATAATCAATGAAAATTGGAGCAAGGACATTAATGTAGTGAAGTATGTCTAGTTTGGTAGCTGCATAGTGGAGGGTGGCCATTTGAACCACATCTAGGTCATAGTAATTTTTTCTTACTAAGACAATCCTCTACTCCTCCTTGGTGATGGGGTTTAGTTCCTCTATGGTGAAGAAGATTTTGGACCAATTCTTATTTCCTTTATTTAGGGTTATAACATCCAATTTAGTGTCCTTGAAGACTCTTCCTTCATTATCTATGGACATATATAGCTTTGTATCATCTCATAATTGTTATCTTTGAACTTCCATAACTTATAGGCTTGAAAATTATTCACAATAAAATATCAATTGATCACTATGAAATATCCTTTATGCTCAAAAATATAATTAAGCTTATATTGGATTGAATTGTAACCGAATGAATCCACTTAAGGTTTTTTATGTAGGGTTTAGGGTTTTGGAGCCTTAATGGTAGGATGTATCTGGACTTCAACCTATACATGGCTTGGATTTGATTTATACCTTTGCCTTTATACTTTTTCATTTTTGAGCCCACAAGATATTTTATTTTGTCCTTTTTTACTTGCATGGTGCCTATGTGGCATTGATCTGGACCTTTTATGGCATTTTTTTATAAATGCCTTTAAGCACTAGCCATTCACATTTAAAATGAATTATTTTATTTCACACCATTAGATGAAGATCCTATGATTAACCATGAGCCATTGATTTTGATTTGGGTCCTTGTTTTTGATTGGCTCTTTTAGTACTGAGCTTTGTGGTTGTGCCACTTGGCATCTTCACATGCCCTCCCAATTCTAAATCATTGGTGTTTTCACACTATTAGATTGAGGAGTGAAATGAATCACAAATCATTGGATCTTTTGTCAATTTTTCATTGAATGTGCTTCTACCACGTGGTGAACCTACAGGCTCTTTGGTATCTATTGAAAATTCTTTAGCATCCTCAAACCATCAGATCATCCTTTTGTGATGAAGCATGAGCCATGCATCTGTAAATATGCATGAGCTTTAAGTTAGCATATTATTAAGGGAGTGACTTAGGTTTAAACATCTTAGGCTAATTTTTATTTCATTTTTATTAAACATGAAATAAACTTTAGGATAAAGTGTTTATGCCTAAGTTTCTCTAGGTTCATTTAAAGGGGACCGTAGCTAAATGTTTTAGGTCAAAGTTTATGTTGTGTCTAATGAACACCATGTATACTTTGGGATAAAATATTTATGTTGAATCTATAAAACATTCTCAAAGGGGTCAAAATGATCAAATGTCAAATTTTGATAATAGATATTTATCGTAGTAATAAACATAATAAAACACTTTGGTAAGAGCATTTGGCCTAAGTTTTATGTAACAAAGACCCTTTTAAGACAAGTAGTATAAGTCTCTAGCCTAAGGTTCACAAAATTTAAACAAATATAATGAGGACCTTAAGGTATAGCCTTAAACTAAGTTTATTTTTCATGTATTTAGACCATAAGATCATTTCAATATTTGTAGATTAGATATTTCCAATGTTTGAGCATCTTCTAAGGGCTTCCACTAGTATGTAGGGTGGTTCACTAGATTTTTAGCAACATTTTAGAATGTATTTTATCCCTAATCAAGATAATTCATTAGATTAAATTTGAAAATCATGTAGATATCAAATATATCCTTAAAAATGATGAATAACGGTCACACAAACATCAAATTTAAGCTAGTAAAGCTTTTAATTTGAGGGGATTAAAGTTGACGGTCACATGTATATAAAATACATCTTCATGGATGTCAAATGATGGTCCTAAAATTTTCAAATTTAATCTCATCAAATTCCTATGACCTAATACAATAGTGTCACTTGGAACCTCCCTAGGCCTTCCCAAGATCTCAAACTTGATGCGCTTCATTAGATCAAGGTCCCATGAGTAAGCAAGAGTCATAAGATCATGATTTGGGAGCTTGTTCATGATTGTTTGTTTTTATATGTGGGACCCATTTTCTTTTAATCCTAAAATTTAAGGATTTTTCATGTCAATATAATGGGCCTTTCATGATCCTTTGGATTTTTAACTATGCTTTACTATGGATTTTTAACTCGAAGTGAGGACCATTGATCAAGACCTAAGAGCTTGAACATGATTGGTCCCAAGGATTAAGTGCTGGATTTTCTTGGGATTTGCTCATGATACTCAATAAAAAGGCTATAAAAAATGTAAATCATTAGATCTTGTAAGTTGGTCACCTTTTAAGTTGGAGTTCGGGTCTTCTTCGCTCCATTGAATTAAATACCATGATGACGTGAGGGTCGTCAAATCCTAAAAGATGCAAATAAGTTAAGTTAGATCCCATGGTAAATAAATGACTTAGGTTAAATTATTTATGCTAAGGTCTCATTCATATTAATAAATATGATGGGGCCTTAAATTTAAACCTTTAGACTAAGACATAAATCAAAGGGACCAAGTTTAGGAAATATTAAAAGGGACCTTAAAAAATGAATATTAGACCTAGTTGGAAATATAAATAACTTAAAGGTGGAAATAATAAAGGGGACCCAAGCATTTTTTAGGCTAAGCTTTAGTTGTGTTTAAAAAAATGACTAAGATTTAAACACGGAAGTTATGCTTAAGTCCAAAATAGGTTTTATAAAGTTCCCACCAATTTTAAAATTTGAATTGAGGGTTTGTGTTAGGGTTTTGGAATGTGAATTTATTAGGAAGAACACCATGGAATCTACAACTAAAATCCATGAAAACCACTTATTAGCAATGTTAAACAATATTAAAATAAAACATAATAAGTAATTTTTCTTCTCATAAAGTGGATGATCTTCAAATTCTACAAATGATCCTAACATGCCATTCTTTCATGTTTAATCTTCAAGGTTTCTCAAGGATCCTAATTTTCAGAAAATGGGGGTATGTTGGTCTCAATAGTATGATGTAGAAATCAAGACAACCAAGCTAGTGAAAGGGAAGGGATTATGTGAACAACTTACTTCAGATTTAAAGGAACAAAAGGAAGTTTTTTTAATCCTTCAAAATGATCTTATGACAGTTGCATCCTCACCAATGAGGAGTTGGACACAAGAAATGATCAATTTCATTCAAATTGGTGAGTGTCTGTAAGGCTTACATAGAGCCAAAAGAAGGTAATTCAGATTAAAATTTATTCCTTATGTACTTGTTGATGAAGTATTATTTAGGAAAGATTTGTCAAGTGTAATATTGAGATGTGTTGAATTAAATCAGGTTGAGAAGATATTGGTTGAGTTTCATGATGGACTAGTAGGTGGTCACTTTACTCCAAGGACCATATCTGCCAAGATTATGAGAGATGGTTATTTTTTGCCTCATTTTTTCAAATATATTCATGCTTAGGTAAGTAATGTCAAAAATATTCCCTTTTTGATGGAAAATAAAAGCTTGCAACCTTACCTCTTCATCCAATGCAAGTAAACCAACCTTTTATGTAATGGGGTCTAGTTTTCATAGGCTTAATCAACCCACCTTATAATGTTGGTCATAAGTGGGTATTAGTTGTAATATATTACTTTACAATATGGGTATAGGTTGTAGCTCTCAAGGAATCAAATGAAAGTTCAATTTTGGACTTTTATGAAGGCATAGTGATAAGATTTGGGGCTCCTTAAATAATCATTTTAGACAATGCATTGGCATTCCTTGGAATGAAGACAAGAGAGTGGGATTTGAAACATGGTATTTATCTTAGTAATTCCTTCAACTATTATACATAAGGAAATGGACTAGCTAAGTCCACTGATAAGAATATAATTAGGATTATCAAGAGAACAATAGAAGATAAACAAAGAACTTAGCATTCCAAATTGAAGATAACTCTTTAGGCTGATATAATCACCCCCAAAAGAGCCATTGAAAACTCACAATATATACTTGTTTATGGAAGAGAAGCTAGATTGCCTATTTCACTTGAATAACTAGCTTTAGATCTCACTTACTAGCTAGAGTTGATGGAAAATGAAAGCATAGATGTCAAATTATGTGAGTTGATGGAGCTTAAATAAATAAGGGATCAAGATATGCACACTATGAGAGCTCAATAAGATCAAAAAAAGAGATATTTTGATAAGAAATCCATGCCAATAATCTCCCAAGAGGGAGACATTATTCTAAAGTGGGATGAAGATAGGGCTAAGCCTAGAAAACACACAATGTTTGATGATTTGTGGAGTGGCCCTTATGTCATCACTCAATCCAAGTAATATAATGCTTTCCAACTCTCAAATGTGAATGGAGAGGAGCTTCATATCCTAGTCAATGGGATCTATCTTAAACATTTCTACTAAGGTTCTTCTCTCTCTTTGTACATAGTTGTTGTTTTTCTTATTTTCCCTAAGTGCTTATGCACATGTGTGAATCTTTTTGGTGTCTTTCTTTATTTTTTTTGCTTAGTGTGGTGTGGTTATTTTGTATGTGTTTTAGGAAATTATTTACTAGTTGTATTCAATAATTCATTAACTCCTTTGGCCCCTAGATAGGATAAGGCTATTGATCTTTAGTATAGCAGGCATACTACCCCTATGAGTTACCATTTTGTTGACCAAATTTGACCCTACTGGTCAAATTGGGACCCCTATAGGTAAAAACTTGATCTTTAGATGTTTTTCAGATCTAATATTTTTTCATAGGGTATGTTATAGTCTATTTGATGTAATTTAATGCCTTGTTAGCCTTATTCATGGATTGATTAGTTTATATGTCATAAATGCAAGTGGAATATTTTTTAAGGTGTCTAAGTGTCTTATTATTCTTTAAAACATCCAAAAAGTTAGATTCCCTATCAAGAATGTCAGTCTCATCTGAAACTTGCAAGTTAACTAATTGAAGATCAATAAATCAACTAAAAAGGGAGGAATTTGGCACTTGTATATCCCATGAGGGAATTTGACACATGGTAAATTGTCATGAAATTTCTCTTCATCTTCCTTATACTCATCTTAGTGCTTTAAATTCTTTGGAGGTTCTAAAAAAGGCACAAAAACATTATGCTCCTTCTTTGCCCTTTTAGATACACAGAACCAGTCAACAGGTTTGTGCTTAATAAGGCCAACTAAATAACTTCTAGTTCAAACTCATTTGTTGGGTGATAGTATAATTAAAGATATTTATTTCATAAAAAAAATTCAAACATTAGTCAACTATACTTTATGATTCATCTCTAACAAGTTGACTATGTTTTTCTACTCATTATTTCTTACACCGTATAGGTTTTGCTCTAATTTCAACAAGTCCATACAATCTAGCTGGTGATGTTGATTATAGATGATGTTTTCTCTCTCCTCAAATTCTATCTATTCTTTTTTCCATGTTTCATGGTGTTTCGATAGGCAAGTCATCTCATGTTGTAGGAAGGTGTCGCCATGTGAAGTCTTAATCAAATTTTTCCTTGATTACAAAATGCTTGGTTATCTAAAAAGGTCTCATGTGAATGTAATATGATGTTTCCCATGTCTCAATTTCATAATTATAACACATTTCCATGTTTGTTTTCATCACATTAGGTGTTAATCAAACTTGCAATTTTGTCATGTTCACAGTCATCTCTTTACCCAATTTCAATGGCAGTCACATATGTGAAGCTTGCCTAGCTTGTTCATGGAGTTTTAATGAATATATGTGAACTTTTTCAAGTCATTAGTATTTGAAGGTGGTTTATTTTAATTTTTTAATAAGATACAAGATTGGTTACAAGTCCATGAACTACATAAACTAGTCACTAGCTACCATTGTTTGTTCTGTAACAAGTGCTTGAAAGAGGATATCACATTAGACCATAGGTTTTAAAACTCATATCAATATCCCCATAGTGACAAAAACACAGTTGAGGAATTGGTAATGAGATTAAGTATGTTCATGAGACCATTCATCTATACGCATTTCTCCAATTCTATCCATTGCCTACATACAACTCAAATGCACTTATAGGAGTCCCTCCTTGATGGTGTCATGATGAGATGGGAGATTTGATAGGTGTTTCAATATTTTATAGTTATAATAATGAATTTTAAAACTTATTAAGGGCATATAATTTATCATAAACATATATATATATATATATATATATATATATATATTGTAAACTACCCAAATTTGCTTACTACCTATATATATATATATATATATATATATATATATATATATATATATAAATGCCCACCTACAGGTGGTACCACAAAAAGCTAAAGAGTCATTTAAAGCATTGAAACAACTGATGGAACCTTACTTGGAATCCTAGTATGTGTTTTGGATTAGGATAAACCATAATTGAGGTATCAAATTGACAAATGAAAGTATAGGTCACCTTCAAAAATTAGATGATTAAGTTCAGGGACTTTTTCCCTAAAAATTGAAAATAGAGGTCTGGGCCATTTTGTGGATATATAACAAGGATATCAAGATATTTGAAACATATAAATGTTTATACCTTAGAGCCTCTATGAAATAGAATACCTCTACAAAATATGGAGCCAAGAGGATTAGTGTAGGGTGGTTTTTGGAAGGCTCAAAGTTACCCATTTGAGGACTGAGTTTCTCCATTATCATCTATAGGTTTTGAATTCAAAGTAACCTTGATATCCTAAAGTAAAAACAAGGCATATTACCATGTTTGGAAGACCTTATTAGGTGAAGGGAATACCGATGGGAATAGATACCAAATAGGCAAAAATAAGTATATAATGGGCCAAAACAAGTATATAATGATTCTAAGGGACTCTAAGGTGATTTGAAGACATTGTCTCAAGCTTAAAATAGGCAAATAAACCTACAGGTACTCCTTCAAAGTAAGGTTGTAGTCAAGAAGTGCATATAGCCTTGTGAGTTCAAGGTATAAGTGAGAGGTATGTAGTAGGTTAGAATAATGAACAATATTATAAAATCTACACCATGATTTTTATTCCCCAAAATTATTTCACTAATGGAAATCATGAAGAAAATAAACTCTATGGTACAATATACAATTCACATGTGTTAACTCTGCATACAAGTTGCCCTTTCATTATCTATTTTGGAACTTGGGAGAGTTGGAAGATCAAATGAGATGAATAAGGGATAAATTTTTGTGTATAATGTCCTCTCCACTTGTTTACTATCCTATACCATTTGGTTTGTCTAATAAAATAGGGTAATTTCCCTCTTTTTTATCTCAGATAAAGGGCACTCCCTTTTGTGAACAAAACCTACATTTTTTGAGAAGGAAGGTGAAAAGGGTGGACCAAAAGCTAAATAAACCTTATGAAAAGGTGTGGAAATATGAATCACACCTAATAAAACATGTAAAACTAATCATAGAAGGGATAATCCTAAAAATGAGGTCTAAACCCTCAAGTTTGTAATCAGGACTGTTAGGCAGGGTTTAAGCCTAATATCCAAATGGGGGGTCAATGTCATTTATAACCTTAGGTGGAAATTATAACCTATTGGATAATTTTTTTGGGGTTACTACATATGTTATCAAGCTTTTTAAATGTAGATAAGTCATAAGGGAGGCCATTTTTGGCTCAAAGGTAACATTAGGGCTATGTAAATGAAAAGAAAAGCTCGAGTAAGTAGCTTGAGATTATCACATCTATTTTGGCACTTTACATGGAGATCCAAGAAGTTTAGAGGGGTTAACTATGGTATTTAACATCACTCTTGTGAAAAAAATTAGTATTTATAATTTCATAGCTTTATGAACAAAGTTTAAGAGCCTAAAAGACCTAAAACCCTTACAAACCCTTGGATAAGGACCTGATTGGGAAAATGAGGTTAGAGGGATATACAAGTGGGGAAAAATGACCATGAAAGTGGTTTTAGGTTGTATAAGACTCTTCAGGGTTCCTCTTCATCAAATTTTGTTACCTTACCTATAGGGATAGGGTATATAATTATTTTATTTAATTTTTTTATGCATTGTGCAAGTCTTAGGGACTTTAAATAGGAACAATAAACTTTGAGAGTGATATTAGTACTTTTTATAACTCACTATGTTCATTTAATATTACATAAAATATCTTAAGTGTTCATACAATTAGCTCCATCTTAGCTAGTCAAACTAGCATAGTTAACATGATAGTGAGAAGGGTGAAAAATTCAAGTGGGAGCCCATTTAAGTTATACATAAGAAATTTAAGGCCATGGATGGCCTTGACACATGTAATTAACCCCCTTGTGTGGATTTTCATGATAAACTAAATAGTTTTTGGAATCCAAGTGTGTGAGTTATGTGAAAGAGGAGTTTTCTTTGACTATAGGTAGTGATGTCTCACTTTTAGAGGTATTTAGGTGATTAAGAATGTAAATAATTAATGGAGAAGCATGTCTAAAACCCCTTCCTCTCAATTCAGTCATTAGACCTATCCTAATCATTTTTTGGATGTTGCAAAAAGGGTTATTGATTAATACAATTTTTTGAGCTAGTAAAAGGAATTTCATACCATATTTCAAGAGTTTCATGCCTTTTATTAACACTTGTACTTTATAAATTTTCATGATAAATTTCACATTCTCTTTTAATGCACATTTAACCCCTTCTCTTATCATGAAAAGTGTCCAAGTGACCTTTGGACTTCTCACTTCTCTCTCAAATGTTATAAGTAGTGACTTTTTGGTCTCTTTTGGGTAGCCTCCATTGGTTAATGGTGAAACCTTAGCCAATTTTGTATTTTAATGTCTCTTTAATCAATAATAAATTGAATTTTCCTAATTACATGCTACATAATTGAATCATGTTACAATATTATTGATCTTGTCTAGAAGAAGATAATCTTTTCTAGCATGTTATCCTTGATTGTTTACCAAGTGTGTAGAAGATTAATTGTTACAAGTCTTTGTTATTGTTATTTCTTAGTGTATAGGATTTTTATAAGTGGTTTATTAGTGTATTCCCCAATGTATCATTCATTATCCCTCTTAAACATCAATATACCTCTTGAACCTAGCATATGAAACATTGTTGTAACAATCTATCTTGAGTTGTGAGTTATGTGTGAAAGGAGATTTTATTTGCTCAAAGTAGTATAAGTTTAGTCAATAGGAGGAAAATCATTATTGGTGCATCACATTTTTAAATTTTTATTTTTTATTCTTCCCCCTTTTCATGCAAAGTTTATAAGTAAGAAAGTGTTTTCAAAGAGTGCATCAAGGAAACTAGCCATTCTAGAGATTCATCTCACCAAATGATTACCCAAAAAAAGTGAGATGTTTCCATTGTGTCACTTGGATGAGGAGAGTTGAGATATCTCCTCAAGGGGTGAAAATCCAAGTGAAAATAACTACTATATGCCTATTTTCTAAATGTATCTTAACATGACATGTGTATGCCTTACACTACATGTTTCATATATGATTTGATGATATATTAATACTATGATAACATATTATCCACACATTATCACATGCTTAAAAATGTTTACATATTTATATATAACATGATGCATTTAAATTATTTATTTTAAGATGAATAAATCACAAACTACATTCCTCATCTCAAAAGCGAGGCATATTAATTCATAAATATTCAAACCTCTATTTATAGATATTTCATATTGTTGGATAGATTACATGATTCAGAGTGTTCATATTGGTTCAAATTATGGGATATATATTTTTATATTGATACAAATTGTGGTGACATATGCAATGCATATGCAAAAAAATTATAAGAACATAAGTTATAGTTTTATGGTTTATAACAAAGTGGGATATATATGTATAACATTATATATTATTTTAGATTTTATTGGATCAAATTTGGGGCATGACCATTTTTAATGGATTCATTATTACATTTTTCCATGTTGGCACTGACTGGATCAGATTATGGTGTATGAACAGTGTTCATGCACACACTATCACATTTTTTTAAGTATGGCATTGATATGACATTAAAGGGTATCGAGAACTAAATTTTTAAACTTATAATATTATCTATTATTTTACCTTAAATTATCCTAAATTAGGCTCCCCCTTACATATTGGGTTTAAATATTATTTAAATGAATATTAGAGTTAAGGTTTAATGTCTCTCAATGGCTTAGAATTACTTCCTCTTCATGAGGGTTGGGAAATTTATTTTCCCAAACCATGGATTTTGATTTAGTATATTTCTCTAATATTTCATGATCATCCCCAAATATCTAATACTTCAATAGGAATCACACATTCCAATTATTTAAAATGAAACATCATCTCCAACATGTCATAGGGAAACACTTTACACACTTATAGGTGTAATCCTTCCTTGATCTTTGAATTTCAAAATATACATTAATATAGTTCATTTTGGATTTAATTTCACATGTGGACATTTATTTCTACTTGTTCATTATAATTTTTCATGGATCAAGTTGCACATTTAGATTCTTATCCAAAATATAAAGTGTGTTTACACACTAAGGTACATCTATTTATCCTTTTACCATAGAATTATTTTAATTTCAATACTAGAATAAAATAGACATTTTTAGATACTAAAATTTGGTATTAGACACTTTTAAATGTCAATACTGACCTACCTTCACCTTACATGACTTATGCATAAATATATGTCTCTTTCACACCCTTATCATCTATCCACATGTGTTCTATGGGTCTAGCCTTCTTGATTTGCTATAAGTCACCTACACAAATTTTATAGTATATGTTTAACTTGTTCATTATCATACTCGAACCATCTCTAGATCATCAAATCAGTATTCTTTAGCCATGGTGTAATGTGCTCAAAGAGTCTTTGACAATGTTTCTCCTTGTCATCTTGGCAATGTTGGGCTTGGATTTGACTTTGGTTTAGATTTAATGCTTTTCTCTCTTAACAAATGAGAATCATGACATTACACAAAGGGCCTTTTAAGGTATTTTTTTATGATAACATAACAAAAAAATATCTTTTTAAATAATGGGTGAAGCCTTGTATTTATAGCCTTTCACACTAACTCTAACCCAAGTATAGTTACATTAGAGTTAACTATGGTTAAGTTTAGTTTAATCCTAGTTGATTTAAGGAGGGGTAAAGTAATTAATATTTGGGATAGAGATCTCATTTATTAATTATGGCTCTCTATTTCTAAATTTAAGGCTTTAAGGGAGATATTTTTGATTCCTTGACTTTGAGGATGATGACATCATCATGACCTTATTAAAATTTAATTTTTACCAAATTTATTTTTACTAATCACAAATTTAATTTTTAACTTAAGAATTTAATTTTATTTTCTTATTTAAATCATTTTGCTTAACATTTTTGTACTTTAGGAATTATTTAAGTGCCTTGCTTAATGGGTCCAAAGGCCAAACTATCAATTTGCTAGTTCTTAAGTTGATTAGAGATGAATTCATGTGAGTTTATTATTGTTTACATGATAATACCCCAAATAGGAATGCCTCAACATGATTATAAGAACTAATGTCTGATGTGTAGATGAAATTGGGACATTCAATGATTCCTAAGCTTAATTTGCACTATTTGGTAGAAATCAATCTGAAGTCTAGTTGGAGCATAGTTGTGACCAAAATGGGGTGTCTATAATTTTCCCCTATTTGAGAAGATGTTGCAAAATATAGGCACAATAACATCTTATCAAAGAATAAAAATTCATTAATGCCTTGCCCAATGCCCCAGAAGGTGATGGATGAGCCTTCGATGTCCCCTTGAGGGAGTGAATAGCAAATAAGGTTGATGACTGTTTCTTTGAAAATAAAGAAATAATGTGATCTATAGATAAAAGGGATGGAAAAACTAATTTTTCCAAAGGTGGTTATAATCAGTGGCATAAAGAGATGCCTTAGTAGTGTAGATAAAAATAATGATTTACCTAAAGGTGGTTATAATCAACAATGCAATGAAAAATGCCCCAATAAGATAGAGAAGTGAATATAATGGTTTACCCAAATGTAGTTATAATCATCAGCGTAGTGAGGTGCCCCAATAAGAAAAGGGGGTGAAAATAATGATTTTCCCAAAGGTGATTATAGTCATTAGCACAATTAAAATGCCCTAGTAGGGTATATAGTTAAAAAAATAATGATTTTCCCAAAGGCATTAGGGTATATAGTTAAAAAAATAATGATTTTCCCAAAGGCAATTATAATAATTGGCATAGTGGTTTGCCCAAATAGGGTGGGTGGATAATTACAACAATTTGCCCCAGTAATTCTTATTATTTAGCACATGTATATCCATACTAGAAAGTATCCCAAATTCATGTTTATTCTATGGGTTAGCTTACTCCTACTCTGTGAGTACATATTTAATATATAATCCCCCTTTAGGAATACACTAGTTTTAATTATGTGATTAATATGATTCTAAGAAAAGAGTTAGTGTTGTGTTAGTATGATGAAAACCAAATTAAAACACACTAATAAAGGGGTAAATCTCAATCCTAGACACTCAAGGATTAAGATAAAAATACAAGTAATTACCAATATAAGATAAAATAAATAATATTTACCTTCCTTAAGAGAAATATTTGTATGTTGGCCATGGAGGAATGTGATAGATCATGTGATCAAAGAGTCTTTAGAAATGGTGTTGCTTGAATCATCTCTCCTTATCACCTTGATAATGTTGGGCTTGGATTTGGCTCTGACTTGCCTTTGATTCTTCTCTCTCTTAACAAATGAGCATTATAACATTACACAAAGTGTACTTGAAGGTATTTTTTCATGATAACATTACACCAAAATATATTATTAAATAATGGGTGAAGCCTTGTATTTATATCCTTTCAAACTAACTCTAACCCATGTTCAGTTAGGTTAGACTTAACCATGGTTAAGTTTATTTTAACCCTAGTTGAGTTAAAGAGGGGATAAGTAATTAATATTTGGGATAGAGATCTCATTTGTTAATCATGGCTCTCCATTTTTGAATTTAAAGCTTTAAGGGAGTTGTTTTAAATTCTTTGACTTTAAGGATGATAACATCATCATAACCTCATTTTTATTGAAATTTCTTTTTAACAAAATTCATTTTCCCTAATTACACATGGACATTTCACTTAAGCATTTAATTTGATTTGCTTAGTTAATTAATTTTGCTTAACATTTTTTCACTTTAAAAATTGTTTAAGTGTCTCATTTAATAGATACAAAGGCCAAATTATCAATTTACTAAGTCTAAAGTTGACTGGAGATGAATTCATGAGAGGTTACTATTGCATACAAGATAATACCCCAAATATAGATGCCTTAACATGATTCTAACAACCAATATCTGATGTGTGCATTAAATTGGGACATTTATAAATTTCTAAGCTTGATTTTCATTTTTTGGTATAAATCAATCTAAAGTTCAATTGGAACATAGTTGTGGCCAAAATAGGGTGTATACAATTTTCCCCAAATTTGGAAGATGTTTCAAAATATAGGCATAGTAACATCTTCTCAAAGAATGAAAGTTTTGTTAATGCCTTGGCCAATGCCCCAAAAGGTGATGGATGAGACTTGGATGGCCCCTTGAGGGAGTGGGTAGCAAATAAGGTCAGTGAACATTCCCTCAAAAATAAGTAAATGGTGTGACCTATAGATAACAGGGGTAGAAAGACTCAAAAGTGGTTACAGTTAGTAGCATAGGGATATTCCCTAGTATGGTAGATAAAAATAATTAATTTTCCAAAGGTGGTTATAATCAATAACACCATTAAAAATTCCCTAGTAGGATAAAGGAGTGAAAAACAATGATTTTCCTATAGGTGGTTATAATCATCAATATAGTGAGGTTACCCAGTAGAGTAGGAGGTGAAAATAATTATTTTCCCAAAGGTGGTTATAGTCATTAGTATAATTTAAAATGCCCTAGTAGGGTAGATCGATCAAAAAATAATGATTTTCCAAAATGTGGTTATAATCATTGTCAAAATGGTTTGCCCTAATAGGGCATATGGAAGCATCATAAAATTCATATTTTCCCCAGTAGGGAAAATTAAGAAAGGGGGATCACATACTAAATCCATACTCATGGAGTAAGAGTAAGCTAGCACAGAGGATAAACATGTATTTGGGCTACCTGCTAGTATAAAGATGTAGTACTAACTAGCAAGGATTGTGTGATTAATATCAATCTAAGAGGGAATTTAGTATTGTGTTAATATGATGAAAACCAAACAAAAATTCAATAATAAAGTTATCTCAATCCTAGAAAATCAAGGAGTAAGAGAAAAATATAATTAACTATCAATAGAAGACAAAATAAATAATATTTACCTTCCTTGAGAGCAAGTTTTATATGTTGGTCATGGAGGAATGTGCTCGATAATATGTTCAAAGATCCTTTAAAAATGGTGTTCCTTTCATCATCTCTCCTCACCTTGGCAATGTTGGGCTTGGCTTTGGCTTTGGATTGGTTTTGATGATTATCTCTCTCAAAAAATGGGCATTATGACATTACACAAATGGTCCTTGAAGGTATTTTTTCATGATAACATTACACCAAAAGACCTTTTTGAATAATAGGTGTAGCCTTATATTTATAGCCTTTCAAACTAACTCGATCCCAAGTGCAATTAGGTTAGAGTTAATCATGGTTAAGTTTATTTTAACCTTAATTGAGTTAAGGAGGGGACAAAAAATTAATATTTGGGATAGAGATATTATTTATTAAGCATGGCTCTCTATTTTTAAATTTAAGGATTTAAGGGAGATATTTCTAATTCCTTGACTTTGAGGATGATGGCATCATCATGACCTCATTTTTATTGGAATTTCCTTTTTATAAAAATCATGTTCACTAATTGCATATGAAAAATTCACTTAAAATTAAAATATATTTGATTATTTAATTCATTTTACTTAACATTTTTACACTTTAGGAATTGTTTAAGTGATCTACTTAATGGCTCCAAAGGCCAAACTATCAATTTTCTAGGTTACAAGTTGACTAGAGATGAATCTATGAGAGGTTACTATTGTGTATAGGATAATACCCATAATAGGGATGTTTCAACATGATTATGAGCACTAATTTATGATCTATATATGAAATTAAGACATTCAATGATTCTTAGGCTTAATTTTCACTATTTGGTAGAAATCAATTTGATGTCTAGCTGAAACATAGTTTTGACCAAAATGAGGTATCTATAGTTTGACCCTATTTTTAAAGATGTTTTAAGATTAATGCATATTAACATCTTCTCAAAGAATGAAAAATTCATTACTGCCTTGGCTAATGCCCTAAAAGGTGATGGATGAGCCCTGGATGCCCCCTTAAGAGAGTAGATGACAAATAAAGTTGACAAACATTCTCTCAAAAAGAAATAAATGATGTGACCTATAGGTAATAAGGGTGGAAAATTTGATTTTCCTACAAATGTTTATAATCAATGGCATAAGGAGATACCCCATTAGGTTAGGTAAAAATAATTATTTTCCCAAAGGTGTTTATAATCATTAACACCATGAAAAATGCCCCAGTAGGATAGAGGAGTGAATATAATAATTTGTCTAAAGGTAGTTATAATCATCAACATAGTCAAGTACCCCAGTAGGATAAGGGTGAAAATAATGATTTTCCCAAAAATCATTAGTATAATGAAAATTCCTCAGTAGGGTAGATAGATCAAAAAATAATGAGTTACCTAAGGTGGTTATAATCATTGGCATAGTGGTTTTCCTTAAAATGATTGATGGAAGCATGATATAATTCATCTTTTACTTAGTAGGGAAAATTGGGAAAGGGGGATTATGTACTGAATCTATATGCATGTAGTAAGAGTAAGCTATCATAGAGGATAAACATGAATTTGGGCTACCTACTAGTATGGAGATGCATGTCTTAACTAGAAGTGATTATGTGATCAAAAGGAGTCCAAGAGGGGAGTTAGTATTGTGTTATTATAATAAAAACACATTAATAAATCTAACACTTCAATCCTAGACACTCAAGGAGCAAGATAAAAATAAATTAACTATCAATAGAATACAAAACAAATAATATTTACCTTCTTTGAGAACAAGAGTTGTATTTTGGCCATGGAGGAATGTGTTTGATTGTATGCTCAAAGATTATTTGGAATTGGTGCTCCTTGTATCATCTTTCCTTATCACCTTGGCAATGTTGGGCTTGGCTTTGGCTTTGGCTTGGATTTGATGCTTCTCTATCAATAAATGGGCATTATAACATTACATAAATGGTCCTTAAAGGTATTTTTGCATGATAACATTACATCAAAAGAGCTTGTTGAATAATGGATGAAGCCTTTTATTTATAGCCTTTCAAATTAAATCTAATCCAAGTGTATTTAAGTTAGATTTAACCCATTTAAGTTTAATTTAACCCTAATTGAGTTAAATATGGGATAAGTAATTAATATTTGGGATAGAGATCCCATTTATTAAGCATGGCTCTCCATTTCTTAATTTAAGGTTTTAAGGAAGATATTTTCAATTCCTTGACTTTGAGAATGATTACATCATCATGACCTCCATTTTATTAGATTTTAATTTTTACAAAATTCAATTTCACTAATTACACATGGAAATTTCACTTAATCATATAATTTTATTTTCTTAGTTTATTCATTTTGCTTAACATTTTTTCACTTTAGAAATTGTTTAAGTGCCCTGTATAATGGGTCCAAAGGCCAAACTATCAATTTGCTTGGTTGCAAGTTAACTAAATATGAATATATGAGAGGTTATTATTATGTAAATGATAATACCCTATATATGGATGCCTCCACATAATTATAAGCACTAATG
The DNA here is from genome assembly GCA_037957365.1 of Torreya grandis. Lineage (NCBI taxonomy): Eukaryota > Viridiplantae > Streptophyta > Pinopsida > Cupressales > Taxaceae > Torreya > Torreya grandis. The sequence goes on along the minus strand of JARHVA010002708.1, from coordinate 956,404 downwards.
TCTAATGTGTGGATGAAATTAGGACAATCAGTGATTCCTAAGCTTAATTTACATTATTTAGTAGAAATCTATCTAAAGTCTAGTTAGAACATAGTTGTGGCCAAAATGGGATGTCTATAGTTTTCCTCTATTTGGGAAGATGTTTCAACATATAGGCATAGTAACATCTTCTCAAATAATGAAAAAGTCATTAATGCCTTGGCCAATACCCTAGAAGGTGATGGATGAGCCATGGATGCCCCCTCAAAAGAATGGGTGGTAAATAAGGTCTGTAAATGTTCCCTCAAAAAGAACAAAATGATGTGACCTATAAGTAATGGGGTGGAAAGATTAATTTTCCCAAAGGTAGTTATAATTAGTGACACAAGGAGATGCTTCAATAGGGAAAATAAAAATAATGATTTTCCCAAAGGCATTTATAATCATTAATACCAGTAAAAATATCCTAATAAGATAGAGATGTGAATACAATGATTTCCAAAAGGTAGTTGTAATCATCATCATAGTAAGGTGTCCCAGTAGGGTAGGGATGAAAATAATTATTTTCCTAAAGGTGGTTATAATCATTAGCATAATGAAAATTCCCCAATAGGGTAGATAGATTGAAAAATAATGATTTTCCCAAAGGTGGTTATAATCATTGACACAAGGGTTTTCCCTAATATGGTGGATGGAATCATGATACAATTCATCTTTTCCCCAATAAGACAAATCAAGAAATGGGGTTTACATACTGAATCCATACTCACAGATTAAGAGGAAGCTAGCATAGAGGATAAACATGAATTTGGGATACCTACTACTATGGATATACACATCCTAACTAGTAGGGATTACTATTCATTTTTAATGTAATTAGTCTACATTTGGGTAGTGTTTGGATAGGTCAAGGATTTTACCTTGTGTGAACAAGGAGAAGTAGTGCTTACCACATTGTTTGATAGATTCTTTGGCCTAATTTTATTATAATTTGTGATATAATGTATCATAATTATAGACAACTATAATAACAATGTGTATCCAAAGCATGGAAAAAAACTTATTTTAAATGTAAGTACAAATATATTATAATAAACTAAGTGTAAGAACATACACTAATTCACAACTTAAGTACAAGATATGGGTAATAAATATGCAAGTGTAAATAAAGTGTAAGAATTGTATGGCAACTAAGAAACAAAAAAGGCAAAAAAGACAAAACCAAAACAAATAAAAAATCAAAACACAATACCAAGAACAAAACTAAACACAAAAAAAACACCAATAAATAAAAATAAATAAACAACAAAACACCAATAAACAAAAATAAATAAACATGGTTGCAAACAAAAAAAATAACTGAAAATAAAGAATATTCCAAAGTAAAAAAAAGTGTAATAAATAAATTATTCTAAACAAACAAAGGTAATATACAAACAATGGTCAATCACAATGTTAATACAAATAGAAAACAAATTATTCATGCATGTGTAATAGAGGTGTTACTCTTGGCAATAGGTTGACCCCTAAGCTAGACAGGAATGGCATAGATAAAAAAACACAAGAACAAAGGACTAACAGTGTTGTCCCTAGGCTATAGGGAACAATGACACATAAAAAATTGGGGGAAATAGAAGAAAATAAAGGGGTAGCTGAGCTGATTCCAAATGCACTAGGCAAGTGGATGTTGTGTACATAGTCCTATGGACACAAGATCTAATATGAACTTTAGGCCAAATGTAGTTCTCCCAAGATATAGGATAAATTAAAATGATAAGCTAAAAAACATTATTGACATGTAAAGGAAAATGGGAATGGTCTTGTAAAATGTTGAGTGTATAGGAAAGAGAGGGATGATGTTTGCAATCATGAAAGAATCAACACAAATAAATCACATAAATGTGAGAGTATGGTTTAGGCTTAAACCATAATGAAATGCAAGAGAAAAGTAGCCACAAATGAAATAAAATGGTAATTCATAGTGTCTACTACATCTAAGGCTGAGAATGAGAATAAGCTCGTAAAATGGTCAAAGTGTTGGAAATGGTTACATGAAAAATGATGAAAACATAATAAAACTCAAGTTTTCATTAGTGCATTAAAGTTAAACACAGAATGCTTACAATATAGACTCATAATATGGTAATATCATATAGCTAAGGCTAATAAGGATGGGGAAACTAAAGGACAAGTGGTTACTTGTAAAATAGTTAGGAGTCCCAAAATTCTTAAGGCAAAGAAGTAGTTAAAAAAGAAAGGAAGGTATAGTTGAGCTAACCTAAAATATCCCATGTATCCAAGTACTACCTACATAATTTGCATGGACCTCAGGTCAATGTAGTTCTCCTAGAAATGGGAGGGAAAATACCAAGATGGTCTAAAAATTAACTAAATAGATAAAATGGCCCATCCCAGAACATTTTGATAGATTTATATCTCACATGGAAAATCTAATCCAATTTTCATGATTTTGTGATTTTTAATATTTTCTAAAAAATTTCAAATGTTTTTATAATTTTTTAGGCATCTCAACTCAATTAATAATTAAAATATACTAAATGGTCCAACACGTAAAATGAAGAGGGTGTGGCTTAAACATGCTTATAAAATGGTGAGAGTGTTCAAACTTAAATTGATCACAAAATGGTGAGATCATAGTAAAGGGGTGATTAAGTTAACCTCAATGTAAATTGAGTGTTTCTTACATAGTCCCATAATGAGACCTCAATTCACTATAGTTCCTCATTACAGTAAAAGAATTTGACTAAGTAATAACAAGTTTGTGAATAGGCAAATGGTAAAGTATAAACAGTGATGTAGCAATATGGATAAAAATGGGGTTGTTCCTAATTTTCCCAAAGTTAGTTAAAATCAATAAACAATGGCATAGCTCAGAAATACTAATTTTCCCAAAGGTGGTTATAATCAATACCACCAAGAATGAGATAGAACATGACAATAATGAAGAATGCAATTACCAAACCACTATCATACTACCCTAAAATATTACCTATTTATAAATTATTGAATTAACTACTAAAAATTCATCTGAATCCCCTCACTAAAGGTGCCCAAAGAACCAATGGAGTGGAACCAAGTTCAAAAGGGGGTAGGTAAGTGAGGGTAAAATAACTTCATTCAATGGGGAAGTTATGGAAGGAATGGTATATGGTATTCGATATGGTACAATGAAGGTGATATTAAGGTATGACATAAATGATCCTAATAGACAATACTTTAGGTATCTCAAGAGAAATAATTATTGAGATGTGTTATGTTCATGGGTTCATCAAGTTAATCTCCTTCCATTGTAGCTAACATGTAAGCTATAGAGCCATAATTAGAAACAATGACATAAGGGCCTATCTAATTAGGATTGAACTTGCCTTTCTTATTTTTATTAGTTGTGGTATTCTTCTAGTTTTCTTTGAGGATAATTTCACCAAGATTGAAATCTATGTTCTTGACACACTAGCTATACTGACAACATAACAAATTTTGATATGCTTGAAGGCTATTTACATTATTCATGCATTTTTTCTCCAGTAACTCTAGATCTTGCTGATGAAATCCTCATCATTAGATGTGATTAAATGAAATACGTAGAGAAGGAAACTCTAACTCAATGGTAATAATTCCCTTAGTTCCATAGCTAAGGGAATGTGGTGTGGCTCCTATTAGAGTATAGTAGTTAGTATGGTGAGCCTAGAGGACATAGAAGATCTGTAAGTGCTAATCATGTCTAGCATCATTGACAATATTCTTAATAATATTGATAATGTTCTTATTAGATGCCTTTACTTGGCCATTACCTTATGGTTAATATGCAATGGAAAAGTTTTGGATAATGTTAGAGGGGATACCATAGCATCAAATACGATGGTTGAAGATGTATTTGGGAAAAAAAATTTAGTCACATAAGGGGTATAACTTCAACCCACTTAGTGAAGTACTCAATGGTGATAAAGATATTTTTATGGCCATCAAATTAGGTAGGGTTAATTTTCCCTATGATATCGAGTCCCCAAATTTAAAATGGCCATGGTGTAGTCATTGGTTTTAGTATTCTAGCCAGAGCATGAATCAAAATTTTATGCCCTTGACATTTGTTACATCTTTCAACATAAGTAGTTACATCTACTTCCATGGTTGGCCAACAATAAATAGTGCATGTTGACACTTGGATTTTCACTCCTAAGGAGATACCTAATTCTCCTCATCCAAGTGGCACCATGCAAACATTCCTCTTGTTATGGGTGATAATATTGAGAAATGAATCTCTAGATGAGGGGCTAGTTCCCCTTGATGCACTCTTTGAAGTTATTTTATACCTATCAATTATAGATAAAAAGGGATTAGAAAAATTAACTATTTAAACCAAATATGGTGATGCACCAATATGTATTATCCTCTTACTTTGACTAGAAATCCACTACTTAAAGGTAAACAAGGATGTTTCACATAAACTCAAAACATAAAAGGTATTGTCACATCAGTATTTCATAAGTTAGATTCAAGAAGGTACTTGATACTTATGAGGGTGATGAATGATCCTTCAAAGAGAATACAACATATACCATTTCTAATACACTTATACACTTAGTAAAGAATAATAACAAAGACCTGTAACAACATCCATTTTGCACATTGGTAAGTGACCATAGATTGACATGCTAGAAAAGTAACTCTTTCACTAGACATTATCAACAAGATTCAAACCTATACTCAATAGTACAATATGTGAATGAAAACACAACTTGTATATTTATTCAAGAATCTTTAAAATATAAATTTGTCTATAGTTTTCCCATTAACTAATAGAGGCTACCCAAAAGAGCCAAGAGAATGCATATTTATAGCTTTTGAGAGGAGGAGCAAGCAAAGGAAGTTCAAGGGTCACTTGGACATGTCACCTTGAAATAATAATTTATATTTACATGTGGAAGAGAAGTGGGGTGAGATATTTCATGTAATATAGGTCAACTTGTCCAAAACAAGTCATAAGAATGGTGAAACGTGGCATAAAACCTATAATTCTAGCATAGGAAACTCCCTTCATGATTTACCTTAAAAAATGCCTTATCTTTACATATGGTTAGGTTTTATGGTTGGTCTGAGAAAGAGAGGTTATAAAAAATTCCCCACATTCATTGGATTTATCTTTGACCATCCCTATTCTTGTGGACATGCATAATCATCCTTAGCAATTTCAAAATGGCTCTTTTCCATGCACTTTCTACACTTGGCATTGAAAAACTCCCAATTTTACAAATTTATCCATGCACAAGAGGTAATAAAACTTTTAAAAGGTGATCCTAACATTATTTTCAAGAAATAACCTTTAAAAGGCTTCCTTAGTTGCTTTTCACCACTTTCCCTAAGTGTTCACTAGCTGGTTCACTAGACTAGCTAAAAATAAGAGAATGGTTGGGGCACTTAGGGGCTGATTCAACATATGAAATGAATTTTTAGAGTTATCTCAATTTTTAATCTTTACCTAAAATTTTGTTTCATTTCCTAACTCTTGTAGCTTGCACCCCACACAAAATGTCCAAAATAAGCCTTATTTTGGCTATTCCATACACATCCATACAAATGAATCACATTGTTGAAGTTATAGAGAGTCATCTACATCACCAAAGTGGTTTCATGGCTATTCCCTTACATATAGATACCTTATTTGCTTCCTTTTCCCAATCGGTTCACTGTAGAGGTTTTGTAAAGATTTTAAGTAGTTTGAAATCTTAACCTTTATTCATAAGGCTTAGACCTTTAAAACCCTTATAAATTCCATTGAGGGATCTTTAAAGACCTTCTATAATTCATCCAAATGGATTAGTGTCCCATGCAAACATTCATGAAAGATATGAGTGATGGAAGCTAACCTTTGAATTGCTTTCATGCTTCTTGTAAGGGTTTCAGTATGTCTAGGGTTAGAAATGGATTATTGTGGAGTTTCCTTGCCAACCAAAAGCTTATTCACCTCTTTATCTGACCTAAAAACATTTTCCAATCCTTGGGATAGATCACCAAGATCCCAAAATGGAGATGACCCCTATTTTAGGATAAGACTTATGCCTCGCCAATAGGCCTATTTTCACTTTGTGAACCAAAAGATGATAATTTTCACTTTAAATTTATTATTATATCATTAACACATCATATTTATCCCCATAGGCATCATAAAAAACACTATATATCTTAGATAAGGTTAGAACTTGGAATAACATCTCATTTGGGGTTGGGTTTGCATGCTTTCCTACTAGGTCTACCTGCAAACCTTAGTGTCTAGACCATATCATTGGTAATATAACCTTATAGGATGTTTTATTATGCTCTCCCATGTTCTCCCTAACTATACAAACCTTACCAAATAATTAAATTGACATTTGGTTCAATATCTAACACTTTTCCTAAAAATAGTCATTCTTGTACATGAAGAGACTACCCCTACTCTGAGACAAAATAAAGAGTATTAGGCCTATTTATTTGGGAAAATTGAATATTTTTTTATATCTACAAGGTCCTAATGAACAAATTTACCAAATGGTTTTGTCATATTCTATGTTTAAGAGGTCTAAACATCTCAATGTTTTTAAAAAAGGGGTAAAAACCTTATTTTTTGCTTGTTTTTGCTCAAATCTCCCTATAGCTACTACTTCCATAAAAAATTCATGATGATATGTTTCTTAAACATGGTTCTCATTATAATTTAAATCTCACTGAGCTTTTGTAACTATCTTAGACCCCTATTGTTAGTGAAAACACTTGTTTCCCCTTTGAGCCAAAGGTCTCCTAACATGCTTGTACAGATTGAGACATACCTTGTATAGGTGAAAAGGTATTTGGGCATGTGGTGAGTGTTATAAGAATGATAAAACATTAATTTTATACTAATGAAACATCATTCAATGTTTAAACCTTTCTCCTTCTTCCTTTCTCTATATGTAGCATCTCAATCATTTACCTTTCACTCTTGTCATTGCTTATTGAGGACTGAGACAACCTTAATGAACACATTAAGCTTGGTTAAGGATAATTTAAGTGAAGGTTAGAAGGGTTATTTTATCCATTTAATAGGCATAAACCTTCACTCATATTTTCACTACCTCAAGCTTCTTATATACTCCCATGACCTGACTGTGTCACCACTTTCTTACAAGACTGTAAGTACATACTTTGCCCTACCTGTAGGTTTCCAAGAGAGGTATTTAACCTCAAAATTTTATTCAACCCTTTATTTGTCCTATTATAATCATACTACATCATTCTATCCACTTGTATGCTCTATTTGAGTTCAAAACCCCCTTTGAAAACTGACTGAGTTCACACCCTCAATACCTTTGACTATAGGTGCATAATCCCAGTCCTATAGATTATTAAAGAATAATTTGGAGCATGTTATAACTGTATAAGGCTTATTGAGATTGAATTTATCTTTATAATACTCACACTAGGACCTAGTTCCTTCTTATTAATCCTTAGCACCATCTCTTTGTGTTAATCGTTGAAACATTTCCTTTATTGTATACTTTGCCCTGTGTACAAACAAGGGATAGGCCTGAAAGGTTATTTCACATAGCCATCTCTTTTCCCATGGCATGAGTGCTTAGAATTGATTATTTCAGCCTTTGGAAATATTTCTCCTTGCAAGAGTAGGTATAGAGTCTTGCATGCATAGTGTGAGTGTCAACTTCTTTCTAAATCTTATAGATAACACTATCTACTTTCAATGATTTATTAGCAACCTTTGAGGGTCTCAAAAACCATCTCATTCTTATCCTAGTTATCTCAAAATTGTCAAGTGCATTATTTTTAGGTATGACTACCAGGCCAAACAATTAGGGGTATTAAAACACCATTTGGTCATGATATATACTATCCCAAAAAACCTTAAGGACCTCTATTTGGTCTATTTAGGGACTGAGAGACCAAAACTTAGTCACTTCCCTTGCTTAGAAATTCTATCTTTTCCAATACTCTTAATGAGGAACCAAGGTTTGTCATGGTGAAGTCAATATATAATCCTTGAGAAGGGATCCTTAATACCACCTCCCATTCTTCAATGCTCCCCTGTCTCATGTCCATGACCTCCTATAGGTTGGAATGTGTTGAAGTGGGCAGTGAGGGAAAATAGTGGAGAAGATGCATAGTTTAGGCCTCATAAGAAGGCATATCTCACCACACATATGTTCATGACTCTAAAATATTTAGCACACATCCACTTCCCTCATGTTGACATGGAGAACCAATAACACCTGTATGTGTACCTTTTCAAAAATATGTAGTATACTGATCTAAAGTGGGAAACAAGCCTAAAAAATGATTTCTTATATGCTTTATGCCTTCCAAAACAAATTAAGAATGTATAACCTATAATAATACCTTGGAAAACATTTATAAACATTTTCAAAACATGAACTCATTAGACCAAAATAAGAAAATTTAGATAACTATAAATAGTGACCCCCCTCATAGCTACAAACCCAAAAAAGGCTACCTAGAGTGTTAACATTTGTTCATAAAGGATTAATCACCAAAACACAAATTCCTATTATGTATGTGAATTATACTCAAGTTAATATCCACCCCCAAGATCATATCCTCCAACTCAAACTATACAGACCATAGTGAGTACTTGAAGTTGACCTTCCTTTTCATGCCAAGAAGAAATGGAAGAAAAATGAGTTGCAGATGCATATTTTTGCATTCTCATTGAATTTAAAACATTTAAATTTGTGTGGGGAGGTGAAGAGACACCCCACCCACGTTTTTAGCTAGAGATCAGATAACAAGGACTGTGCAAGTGCCCAAAAAGGCCTAGAAATAAGGAAAAACTCCCATTTTCTAAATATAACTGAATCTTAAATTGTCACATACCTAAATTTGGCATTCTCTAACCTCTCCCATTTTAACCATATCTTAGTGACAATTTTATCACTTTATCCATCCATACAATTCCTCTTTCTTAGCTCAAAGTGGGCCCACAAGGCATTTTTTGCATATTGAATATGGTAAATGCAATTTAATGACTTAGAAAGATCTTAAATCACATTAAAAACCATATTTGGACTAGAAAAACATATTTTATGCCTTTTACCAAGTTTAACCCTATTTGACTAGGGTTTCATTGACTTGACTAGTACAAAGGGATAGACTTTAGACCAAGGCTAGGCTAGGGATAAGTGAACATCTAGTTTAAAATGAAACCCCTATCAGACATGGATAAACTTATAAAAAGTATTAAAAAAAGTAGGGGTTGACTCAAATTTTACCAAAGGCCAAATTTGGTCAACAATACAAATGAGATTTTTGGAAAGGATGGACCCACTAGTGTGGGCCCCAAAAACTCCTTCATGGACTTCCCTCAACGCTAATGTGGCTTCCACTAAATTTAAAAAATGAAGGAAAGTTTCATCAAAGCTTCTATGGTAATGGGTTTGGCCAAGTAGGGTATGTCAAGAGGCTTTGTGTGTGAAGGATTTTTGTTACCTACATGAAAGGTCCAATGGAAGGACTTGGTCATGAAGGTAATTATATAAGTCTAAATACCAAATAAAACTAGGATCAACAATGCCATAGATCATTTCAATGGTCAAAGGCTTATGAGTAGGTGCTATAAGATGTTCAATGAGGAATTGATAGTATATTTCCTTGTCTATGTTATAGATTAAATAACCAATGATAGCCATGTAATTTTGTATCCTATTATCGATTTGAGGTATGTGTTTAAACTGAATGTGGGCAATTTATTACTTGAGAATGTCCTCATGGCCTTGTTTAGTACCATCTTATCATCTTTGGTTTGGAACTAGTATGTAACATGATTGATGATTAGTTGAGAATCACCATGAACCTAAATATGTTGAATGTTCCATTGTACCACTTGAAGAAGCCCTACAATGAGTGATTCATATTTAGCCATGTTATTAGTACAAGAAATGTTGATAAGAAATGATTTGAGAATGAGATCCCCATGTGGAGTAATAAATAGAAATATGCCCCCTGATCTATGAGATGTGAATTACCCTTAAAATATAACTTCTAATGTTGTTCCTCAGAAGATGTTTCTATGATTATCATGATGTACTTGTTTGGGTATGCAAAAGTGAGTGGTTCAATATCTAAAAGTACTTATCCCTCAATGGCCTTCTTATTGACACACGCAATCTCAAACTCACTTAGAAGCATTATCCACTTAACCATGCACCCTATAAAGTTATTTTTGATAGTAGATACTTAAGTGAATCTAATTTAATAATGACTATGGTCTTATTATTAAGTATATAATGATGCAGCTTGTGGGCTACAAAGACCATAGATAAATAAAAATTTTCAATTGGTGTATAGTTATGTTCATATGTTACCAATGTATAGTTTAGATAGTAAACAACATGTTATTTCCTATGTTCATCATGCTAGGTTAAAAATTCCCCCAGGGCATTGTCAGTGGCAGATAGGTATAGTAAAAATTGCCTCCCTAACATTGGTGGTAATAAAACAAGTAGATTGGTTGAGTATTCCTTCAAGTGCTCAAAGGATTTTTGACATTCTTCATCCCAAATAAATGTAATACCTTCAATAAATGAGTGAAAGGATATAATTTATTAGCCAATTATGAAATAAAGCATCTAATAGACTAGATTTTACCTTAAAAATTATGGAGTTGCTTCAAAGTGGAAGGTGTGGCATCTCAATAATGCCTTGTACATTAGAAAGATCAACTTGAATGACTCACTAAGAGATAATAAAGCCTAATAATTTGCTTTAAGTAACACCAAAGATGCACTTATTAAGATTAATCAAACCTTGTACTCATAAATCCTTTCAAATATCCTTCATAGTATGGATGGATGATATTCATAGGTCTTATATTTACCTAATATGCCATCGACATAGTCTTTAATAATATCATGTATCATGTCATAGAATATAATGTTTATATCCCTTTGATATGTTATACCAACATTATTGAGGCCAAATGACATGACCTAATAGCAAAATGTTCCCTAAGTAGTGGTAAACATTATTTTGTGTTTGTCCTTTGGCATAATCGTAATTTGATTATATCCTAAAAATCCATCCATGAGAGAAAGCATTTCAAACCTAGTTCTAGAGTCAACAATCATGTCAATATTCAACAAAGGAAATTCATCCTTTGTGTAGGCCTTATTGATGTCTAAAATTAGTGCAAATTTTAATCCCTTCTAGTTTTTTACTGGTAAGCACAATGTTGGAGATCCATTATGAATAATAGATTGATCTAATGTATCTCTCTTCTAAGAGTTTTTCCAAATCTTAACTAACACAAAAATATGAGGATGTATCTTATGTAGTTTCTACCTAACAAGTTTGGCATCAGGATGTACAAGAAAATGGTGTACAACTAAGGTAAGGTCCAAACCTGGTATAGCCAAATAGTCCCATGTAAAAATGTCAACAAAATCCCTCAAAACGGTTGTAAAAACTTCACATTCCTCCTTAGTAAGGGATGTCCCTATTTTTTTCCAGTTTAGGTCTTCTATAGTCCCAATGTTGACTTCCATAGTATCCTCTACTAGGAGAGTCAATCAATCTTCTAGAATAGTTGGAAAAGATGTAAATTGGCTAGCAATGGCAAAGTCCTCTAGTCAAACTAGTTATTCAAGTGGTCCCAAATATGATGAATCTAAATCCTTTAATGGTAGCAAGGTCCATATAATAAACATTTTAATACATTCTCAAACAATTTGATCAAAGGCATGTTGTTCCTCTATACTGAGCTCAAACCCAAAATCAAGTTTGTTTTTAGTGGTCTCCTAAGCTTCATTAGATCAAGGGTGAACATCCCCATATAATGGCACCTAAAATATGTTTTCACCAAGAGACTGGCCTTTTTATTTACTTTTACCCTAGTCCAAAAGTGCCTCAAAAAGGTTTTCACTTTAGGACCTCAATGTTTTATTCTTTTGTTTTTGGCTATGGGTGTTGACCCTCTCTCTAAAATAGGTAGCAATATCAAATTTGATATAGAACCCTTGTTTATGGTCTCCCAATGGAACATTGTCTCTTAGGCTTAGAAAATCACAAAAGGCCTCATCATTCCCAAACTCGGCTAAAGGTATTGTGGATTCTTGTTGGTCCCAATCTATTAGTTGAGGATGATAAAGGGTAAACAGGGAATGTTGGATTATTAAAATGATGTTTCAAATGGTATATGGGTCAAATAAGTTGGTACTAGTAAGTTCTTCATATATTCTATGATCGAACTTTGCTTCATTGTCAGCATTGGTGTCACTATTCATTGGCATTGGAACATGAATAAGATATTTGGGGTTGCCCTCATATGGTTTAAATATTAGACCATGAGTTATTTTGTATCTAGTTATATAAATGGGCTTAAGAGCACCCAATGAATTTACCCCCATGTCTCTACATTCATATGCCAGGTTATCCATATCCTATTATGGTTGGGATACTTTGTACTTTAGTAGCAATTAGTCAATTTGTTATTATATAGCCAAGATTCATCACTAGCAAGTAGGTCCTATTATTTTCTAGTGGTCAGTGTGAAAAGTATAGGCATTGGGCTATGATTTTTTCCCTTTCTTCACCATTTCATATAAATTGGCTTAGCTTTGGGCCTTCCATAGGTCTTGTGATTTAGCAGTAGCTTAGCTATATGGAATGTGTCATGGGTAAAATACTCTCTTGGACCATTATTTGTGATGGTAAGATGATTAGACATTTCAATAGGATGCATATGTGAAGATTAGTCAAGGCTATCAGGGTCTATGTAATTGGTCTCTAGAAATTCAACAAGAATCTTTGTATTTATCATTCCTTGACACTGGGTCTAGACCAAAATAGTGATTGTATATTTCATATTCTATCTCCAAATGTTTGTAGTGTTTATATGGCTATAAATCTTCATGGATAGTTACCTCCATCTTAGAGTGAATATAATTGACACAGTGGTGCAATGTTTAAGGTATTGCACAGATTTCATGTATCCATGGTCTTCCAAAGAGAAAATTGTAGGATAAATCTTGGTTTAGAACATGAAAAGTGTATCATGGATCAAAGGTCCAATGATCACTAGAAAATATATATTTCCTTGTGATTCCTACTTTTCATTTTCATAGACCTTAATAGTAATAGTCTCTAATTAAAGGTTAACTTATGTATATCCCATATGCTTGATTATCTTGAGAGACATAATATTCAAGCTTGATCTAGTGTCTATGAGGACATGTTTAACTTTGTGTCACTTTATAAAAACTTCAATGTATAATGGGTTATTATGGAGAGGGCCAAGGAATGACATATCACTTTGGTTGAAGGTCAAATTTTATCATGGTTCTAGGTGTCCAACCAAAGCTTAAAATTTATCTAGTGTAATGTCATTTGGCACTTGGGATTGGCATAAAATTTCTATAAGGATATTCTTTTGGATGGTATACATATGAAAAAAATTCATAATATAAATTTGTGCAAGTGTCTTCTAGAGTTGTTCCATAATATCATATGTATTTTCCTTAACAATGGTAATTAGCTTACTCTTAGATGGAATAGTGGGTTGGATTGGCTCATTGGTAGGGCGTTGTGGGCCTAGTATGGTGTTTTTAGATAATCAAGTTGTAATTGCACAATATGGATTGGGTATAGGACCATCATAACTATAAAATGATGAAGATGGGCCAGAGAGGATAATTTTTAATTATTAGTGTACTTGGTTATAGTCATAGGGAAATGAAGAGTTATTGGCATAAGGTCCTAATATGTTAGTCATTTGTTGTTGTTGCACTTAGCTAAAAGCATAGATCAAGGAAGGATTACTAACATTGGTAGGTTGATTAGATTATTTAGTGATGTTATTTGTCCATTAGCACTTAGTCTAAGATTGACGGTAATGGTAGAAACATGACCACCTAAAATATGACCTACAATTTTATTATAGTCATGTGCAACTACATGAAAGATCTATTAGTTGTTGGGTTCATTTTGGACTTGGTTCCTTTTATTTTATGGTTGATGTTGTTTTTGTTTCTATTGTTGTTGTTGTTGTTACTATGGTTATGGTCTTCATTATTTTTATTGATAATTAACATTGTTATGTTGTGGAAAATAATTTTGGTAGATACCCATGTTTTGGTTGGAAGTAGATACTCTATTATCCAATTGAATTTCTTCATTTTTTAACATATTCTTAATGAGGTGCTTCAGTTGCACATAATAGCTTATATAATTTACATCAACATGATGGTATTCATAGAACTCATGCTCTTTGTACCAATCTAGATAAGGTATTCCCTTAGGAAAGTGTTTTGGAATTAGCCAACTAATCATATTGATCATGGATAATTTGTAAAAAACTACTTCAATAGGCTCACCAAGGTCATTGAAGAATCTAGGAGTGGGTCTTATTCTTAACAAATGGGTTTTCAAAGGTTGTTATTGTAGCATTTGAGGAGTTGGCCTAGTTTGAGGTATAGACTACACTTACTAGATAAATAGAATTTATGGAATAAGTTACATTTATAACATAGGCTATATAGATAGAGTTTACACCATTTAAACATGATACAACTTAGTGACTCCATTACTGACAGCATTCTTGTTGTGGTTTTATGGCTTAAGTTTTACATAATTATTAGCCTGAGTGGGTGTAGATGCTTGTACTTAGAGTGGGCTAGGGTTATGACTTGGACCTAATTTTTAGTTTTGGATCTGAATCTAGTTTAAAGAAGACAATTTGAAAATCCCTCTATTGATAAAGCATTTTTTAATTTGTATGCCTTTCCCAATGATATCCTTAAATGTGTGAACACACTCAAGCTTTGAGTGATAATATATTTTATTGTACATTTTTTTGGTAAACACAGTTACCAAATACTTATCTAGTAGATTATGGGTGAAGCAACTAGAAAGTGCTCTCTAATGTTGTAAGTAGCTCACAAAACTCTCACCAACTTTCTGATTGGCCTAACTTAAATCCACTACTAAAATCTCATGTTCAATATTGTAGTAGAAATGTTGTACAAACTTATCTAAAAGATCATCAAATTTAGATATTGAGTTCTTTAGCGACATAAGAAGCCACTCTAAACCCTGTCTAGTGAGACTTCAAGGAAAGAGAAGAAGCAAGTAGATGTTATTATAGGCCACTATATAGCAAGTGATAAAAAAAACTCTTTTATATGATCTCTAGGGTCTCTTTTTCCTTTGTAATTATCAAATTTTGGTAGCTCATAACCTACAAGAAATGATATCTGGAGATACTCCATGTTAAATGGATATATCACACATCATCCAATTTAAATTTCTTAATTTTTTTCCTATCTAAATGGTTGTAATTGCATATTTCATCTATTTTAATTATTTGGCTAAGAAACTTGATGGAATAGTCAGTTGTGGTTGTGGTTGGGTAGTCAAAGATGGATTACCTTGATCAGGGTATAATGGGGGAATGGAGTAATGTAGAATGTTGGTTTCATAGACCAATTAACAAATAATATACATTTGTGCATTAGGATTATGTTATTAATACTACTTGTATTGTTAGTAAATATGTTGGTTTAGATTCATAATATGGCCTTAGGTATAAGGTAATTGGGGTTGTCATGGAAGTATATGGATTTGTGGAAGGCAATGTGCCTACTAAGTTTGAGTATGAATGTGTCTTTACCTAGTCAAACCCAGCTATATAAATGGTATTTGTTGTTAAATAAGGTCTTATCTTTAAATATGTGGCACATGTTGGGTAAAAAGTAATGGTTGCCTAATAGGTACTTGTTATATGTTGGCACCTCTTTGTTTAACAAACACTTATTGTGAACTAGATGATTTTTAGGTGTTTAGTGTTTATCATTGACCAATAAGAATGTGTTGTTGATTAGATAATGTATATAATTATTAAGGTACATTAGTCTATGACTATTGAGGTACATGCATTACTACTTGTTGAGGTGGAACATTTATTGCCACCTATTGAAGTGGTATAGTATTATGCCTTTGTTGAGGTGGTAAATTATTATGTACCTATGGCCATAGAATATTAGTCATCACTTGTTGAGGTGAGATAACATTTTTTACTTATTTAGGTAAGTTTTGGCTGGATCCTGATTACTTATCCCCTAATGTTGCATGCTTTAAGATGAAGTTGATTAAGGTGTGACATTAACCTACTTTGGTTGGGAACTAGGCATTCCTGCCCCTTGTTGTTTTGAACCACTCATGGTATTGGCAAGAGGCACTTTTTATGGATTATTTTTTGGTGTATTTAACCCACCTTGGCATGAATGATAAGACAGGTGTGTGTTATCCATTATATTTAGCACGTGATCTTGATTATAAGACATAAACACTTATTCAATGAATAGGAAATTAAATGTATCATCTACTAAAGTAATTTTGGAAAATGGCTCCATACCCAGATTAGCATGACCCAATAAATCAACTGGCACTCTTGATGAAGGATTAACTCTATAAATGGGGTATTCAATATAGTCGTAGCATTGAAATTTTGTGCTAGATTAAGATAAGTGTTATATGCTTGTTGTATTTACACTAATTAGTCCACCATGGGGCCCTTTCCATTTGAAATCATATTATAATCTTGGTTTGACATTGGCATGAGTGCTTGAGGGTAACTAGTAGAGGCTTGTTTAATGGATCTAGTATAAGGTACATTTTGAGGCACTCTAACTAGACTAGGTAGATTTTCATGAGGAAATTCTTCCATAAAATTAGATCCTACCTCTATAGCTCTAACCAAAACCTAATACTTATTTTAAAGTAAGCTATGATCAAACAAGTATGGGTCATAGATCGATGGCATAGTAACATAGTAAGGCTACTTTTGGACTTATTCAATAACATATGGCACACTATCAAGGTATTGAGTTGTCTATTCTTGTTTCTAACTTAGATAATGAGGTGTATTAACTAGATAGTGGGCTAATGGATCTTGGCCTTGTTCTACATTTTCATTAGTGTAAGGAGGATATGGATCCATCTCATAAATTACGTCATCACCATATGGTTCTTGAACAAAGGCATCATTAATGACTACTTATTCATAATCTGGATTGTACATGATCCCATTACATGTGTAGTGAGGCATATCCAAACCCATGATTAATGTCTCAAAAATAAAAAGTTTTACAGTTCATAAAACACTTGAAATATGGTCTAAAGAGATTGGTCAATGTTTGGTACATCTTGAAACTTAGTCTAGATGGAAAACTAATTCTAATGTTTTAAATGGTTTAAACATGGCCTAGAATAGAGATCTTCTCCAAAATTTTGAATGGTAAGCTTGGTCTCAAATATCTCAAAGGTTTAAGGTCTTACACATAAATGATCAAATGAAAGGCAAATTTGAATCCTAATTTTATCAAAGTGTTTTGAACAAATATAATCTAGGTCTAAAATGAAAAAGAGTATTAGGTCTTTAGTCAAAAGGTACAAAGTTAGCTTCAAAAAGCATGAATTACATTTTAAAATTCCAAGGTAATGCTATGTCTTTAGTAACAAGGAAAAAATCTAGACTCAAAAGGCATGAACTAAATCTAAAAATTGAGGCAAATTCTAGGTCTTTAGTAAAAAATCATGAAGCTGGACTTAAAAATCATGAATTATATCTATAAACAGCAAGGGAATACTAGGTCTTTGGTAACAAGGCACAAAGCTAGACTCAAAATGCATGAACTAAATTAAAAAAATGAGGCAAATTTTAGGTCTTTGTTAAGAAGGCACAAATCTAGACTTTAAAAAAAACTAGGTCTAAAAACTTAAGGTAATGCTAGGTCTTCGATAATCAGGCACAAATCTTGACTTAAAAATAAACTAGGTCAAGGTCAAAACTTGTAATTAATCTAAGGAAAATAATTCAAAACACTTTGACTAAATCTTAGAATATGGATTATTAAACAAACTTGACCTTGGTATAAGAAATTCACTCTAGGAAAACGCCTAAAACTAATTGGGAAATTCAATCTCAAGTAATCAAAATAAGAGCGATGAGTAAAGAATTCAAGCCTAAGTGATAAACAAGGCTCTAATGTAAACTAACCATGCTTAAATTTATATTGAAAAATATAGTTTTGATCTTAGTTCAAGGAAACAAAACAACTTGAGGCACATATAAATATACCACATCTTAGATCTAGGCAAGATGGTCATCAAATCAAGCAAAGAATTAGTCCAAGTTGCATAATTCAAAAGTGTGAGGTAAACAACCAAGATAAATTTAAGTAAGACATAGGTGTAAACCGATCAATTTTGAATCTAAAATTCATAAGACCAATTCCAAACTCAGTTTAAAATACTTGGATTTTTCACATGGATAGCATCCTAGATCCAAATGGATGGCATAACAACACCATTTTTAGACCAAAGGCACACATGGTTTTGAACTTGGTTTGAAACAAGGCATTGTTTTTTGGAATAACATGAGTATATTAATGATGTTAATTCAATAAAAAGATATGATAATAGTTTTTAATTCAAAAATCGAAGGTATATGTTCACATCCACTTCACACTTAGACTAACATGAGATTGACCTATATGTTATGGGTTACTTGTTGTCTAGGCCAAATGTCTAGTTTTATGGGGTTAGATCCCCTGATTTCTCACCTGAATTCCCTCTCTAAATACCTAAATATATTGGGATGAAAAGGGAAAAGAGATTGAATAAAGTAAATATATTCTAAAGTGGTGATGTATCAATATGACAATTCCATCCACTCAACTTGAACTTAAACAACACTAATGGACTAATAAAACAACTAAACAACCACCTTCTAAAGTTCTTAGGCAAGAGGGCTTCATGTGGAGGCAATGTTTAGATAACTAGGCTACAAGGTTATGATAAGAAGGTTTGCCATGAGACTCTTACTAGTTAGATTACGCTTCAATCCTCATCACCAACACTTATACACACCACATAACCATATAAGAAATTTTATTGGCATCTAGGTGAACAAGGATTTCATAACATGTGTAACACACTAGATATCATTAGGAAAAGATCTACAATAGTCATTTATTAAGTACAAGAGGTTTCATAGAGTAAAAATATGTAGATTCTCCTCAGCCCAAGAGAGGGATACAAAAAAAGTCCATAAGTCTTCAATATATACCAGATGAGGAGATAAAGAGAGTTAAATGTGGCATAGAGGTGAGAGAAAGGGGTCATAAATTACCATGGTCCACTCAACCTACAATTACATCAGCTACAAAAATCCTTTTTCAACTCTCTCCATGCATTGGTCTTCCTTAATGATTTTTTTTTTCATTGAGATGAAGTGGGATATGCTAAATCAAACCTCTTCAAGATAGGGACATGCCAAAAATAGTAAATCACTCTATATGGTATTTACAAATTCCAATGAGGTGCAATTAGGCCTCCAAGAGATGTTGAGCATCCCACTAGTTCTTGTGCATGTTAACCAAGTTAGGTAACTATCCTCCTATCTCATGATGAATATGGAATGTGCACCTACCTCATTAAATTCATTAGTTACCAGGCATAGTAACCCTGCATTAACTCATTTCATTATCTTTTCTATGTCATTCTTTCAACTCTCTTTGACCAATTAGGCCAAGTAGGCCTAGTGGCTTAATTTTATGTATGTTGGATATCATGAAACCTATAAGGAACCTTATAAAGCTATATATAGGAATGTTTTATGTATATATCAACATCATCAACCATAGTATATGCTTATATAAGTAGTAGGCACTTGTAACTTCACCTTTCCTAGTTGACTAGTCCACCTTTCTCTAGTACTTCTAGATTGGATATTTTCAATGAACTTGTAGAGGAATTTATAGATGAATTATTTAAAATTTTATAACCTAAGAATATTAATTAATTCCTAAACCATCCTCTCCAAGTATTGGAATCTTCCCAAATAGCTTTGCACCATTCTTTCTAGTTATTTTCTTAGAAAAGTATAGATTTTTAACACTTTCATAAAGTGTTCATATAACTCAATGCCATGGATGGAGTCCTATATGAGTGTTTTAGTTAATCCAAGTGTTAGAAAAGCCAAAATAGTTCTTTAGATACAAATTTTTGGTGTTTTTTAGCATTGAGTCAACACTAGGGTTTAAGGGAGGTTTAAGGAGGTTTAACATCATAACAATGGTTCATAAAGATCAAGCCTCCAACCCAAAAATTATGGCCATGGATTTTTATTACATATACCCCCTTAAAACCCCTAATAGTCTTATTTTACCATGAAGCTTGTGTGGAAAGATATGAGCAAGAGATGGTAGACTTGTAGTCCTCTGCAAGCTTTCTAGATAGGGTTATATTCTTAGCATTTGTTCATAAACCTAAGCTCCTAAATATAGATAATTTTTTCATGAATATAAATTAAATATTTGTTCATAAAATACCCTATGGTAATTTTCCCTAAACCCCTCTATGATGAAATATCTAAGTTCTTTAAATGATGGGTTGAACTAGCTACCTGGACTACATAGTTTGAGTTAGATTTTGAAGACTCAAATTGGCATTTTCTACTCTTTTATATTTTAAAAATACTTTTTATGACCTGAATAATCATATCATACCTCATCATGGTGTGAAAATTTATTAAGGGGGTTTGAATGTACCCCAAGGTGGTATGAACCTTATAGGGTTCAAGACTAGTTTTAGGCCTGATTATCCTTTACTGAGTTTCATAGGTTTGAGTGACCTGTAGGTCACTTTATGGGATAAATATCATCATAATAAATTTATTAATAATTTCCCATCATATATATATTCTAAATTACATGTAATTTCACCCTTTCCTTTTCTCTTGTAGGTTGTCAGGAATACCACTATTGACTGTTAAGCCCAAGAAGCTTTGATAGGAGTATTAGGGTCTGAGTACCTTATTCTACTATTTAATAATAGTTGTGGAGTTTTAGGACCATTTAATATACCCAAAATACCCTAAAACATTCTTAGGCTCATACCATTTAACAACTCTACTACTACATATGACACCATATTTAGACTTAGGGTTTGATGAGAGTTATGCCTATGTAACCCTTGGAGTTGCTAAGTGTCTTCTTATTTTATTTTGAGGATTTAAATAGGTTTAAAACCTTATCATGTACCTTAAATTTCTTCTTATAATGTTTTTAAATTCTCAATAATCTTAAATCATGTGAATTCCCTAATTATCATGTCCAACCCTATGTAAACCCATTTTAGGTCTAAAAGGCCTAAAAAGCAATTAAGTTCCTTATCTATCTTTCAACATTGAAATATTATTATTAGATATTTGTGACACTTTTCTCACCTAATTTTTATTCATATTAAGACCTCTATAAACCTCCTTGACTGTTCAAATGTCTCTCATTTATATAGTTGGCTTATGGTTACTCAATTTAGGTCCATAAGAGTTAAGATTGTTAGGATCCTTATTTCATTTGATAAGTCAGAATTCAAGGTGAGTTGGGAACTTTAGGAGATATTTCAACATTTAATTTTACCCTTATACAATATCTCCACCAATCAAATTCTATCAACTAACCCTCACCTTCCATTATAAGACTCTACCTACCAGAAGATACTTAGGTATAAATAACTGAGTTGAAATCTCTTTTCCACATGACTAAGTATATTTAAGGTGGATTATTACTTTTTATGCCTCATTAACTCTCTTTTAATTTCTAGATACCCTCAAACATTCTCTCAAACTTGTATAAGCCTTTAACTAGCATGTACATATCTGTTTAGGTCTATTAGGACTAAAGGGCCTATGTAGACTTGTTAGGTTCTTCTTCATTTGTCTTGAGTGTATCAAAAGATTTATTGAAGGTTAAGAACTTAAGAAGACAAAGTTAACTTTCAAATTTTACACTTCAACTAATGCATACTCATCCATTATCATTTTCCTTTATAATAACCCTATCTATAGGTAGTCTTTCACCCTACCTATAGGTCTCAATTAGGTCTTTGACTTGATTATCAAGATGTGTTTAGTCTTTCCATTAATTTTTTGGGACCTCTTTCACCATGAAACCCATGTCTCATTTCCTCCATTTCTACTTAGATGTCTTCATCCCCTTAAATGACCTCAACACAATGCATAAACCCTTAATTGACATTTACAAAATTGTCTTGGGTTTGTTTAGGCCTAAAAGGTTTTTATAGGCCTATTGATCTCTCTCCATATCCATGTCTCCTTATAAAATATTACCTTCATCTCTTTATATTATTTCCATTTGAAATTTATTCTTCTCATTTTTATGTTTACATCCTTCCTGTGTTGATGATGCTCTATCTATAGATATCCATCTTTGCATTGGCATTGTGTGATGATTAGGTCTACTTAAGACATGGGTGGAGATAGCCTCCTTATTGGTGCCTTAAATAATTGTCTCATTTAAACCATAATTCAATGGAGTTTCTCCACTCATATCCACTTTGGAAACTCCTATTAGACTGTACTTCTCACTAAGTTGCCTTGTTTCTTTAGACCTACATATATAGGCATGTGTATGTGAGCTTTAGGCCTATTTATTATGGCTAGGTCATTTAGTTATTTTATCCACCTAAGGGTCCCATTATTTAGAAAATTTCTCATACCTTTTGACTTTCTCACTTAGGTATCTCTAACTCAGACAACCACTTAGGCTTGTAGATATTTTTGACCCTTGAATAGGCCTATTACATGTCCATTTAGGCCTATTGAACCATATCTTATATGGGCTAATGTTTATTTATCTATTGAATGAGATTAGTGTGTAAGGTATAAATGAATAGGTCATGAGGAAAAAAAGACAATAAATGACTATAACATAAATAAGGTTTTGCATTTATAACATTTCCATAGACCCTTTGTAGCTACCATAACTTCTTTTTGTAGATGAGACTATGTTTACCATGTCAGTCCATTGGGAATAGGACCTTGAAGGGTTACTTGATATGACTTGGATAAGCATAGAATGTAGAGTATATTTAAATGGATATAATTTCATTACTATCAAGACTAAGATATCATCAAAACACCTCAAATATATGCCACATACCTTGTAACTTGAGAAAATTACATGTAGACTACAAAACGAAGAAAACAAAGATTTTGGTTTGCTCCCAACATCTACATATGTGAAAAAAGAGTGAAAGGTATTGGAGATGGCATATAATGATATAATAAACACATACAAAACATTATTATTCACAAACTATTTGAATAAAGTACCAAAACCATTGCATTTCCTCAACCTTGCATAGATGAAAAGGTCATTAGAGTGGCCAAGTTATTGGTGATTGATATCCCAGCCCTTGACTTTCTCTCTCCTATATGGAATAAAGGAAAACCTGATAGACTACCTAGGCTACCAAGGAAGCTAGTGAATAAATAGCAATGGTTTTGGACCTGTTCTGACTTATTCAACCTTGAAAATTCTTCCATACATCTAAACTAAACTCCTTTGTATTACCTAACTCCCCCTTGTATGGACCTATCTATACTATTTTGTACAACATGTAATAAACACCTAAAAACACCATTTTTCACTCTTTTTTTCATGATTTGACCTTAAACCAACATTTTAGGTTAAATATGGGGGAAAAAACGTTATATGGCATTTTAAATTGATGGTATGGTAGAGGGATGTTCAAAGGACACCTAGTAGCACATTTGGGGCCCATTTTGCTAGAGGAAGGTGGAAAAGGATTTTAAAAAGGGATTTTAGTGATGTGAAACACCTAATGGTGACCTAAGGGACCCTTTTAAGACCTCTTATAATGTTATTGTAGTCAAACACCCTATCTTCAAAGGTTTACAAGAAAAATAGGTTTATATAAGGCATTTTGAGGGTGTTTGATGGTTTATAAGGGTTAACTAAGGTGTGAATTGGAATAGATGAGTGAATCATAGATAATGACCTTGAAAATATTATGTACCTTATGAAAATACTTAAAACAAGGTCCAACCACACTTACATCCCATTGGTAAAGTTCACTCTTCATGAAATCACATAAACAGGCCTAAAAATCTAAGGATTAGAAACCTTAATCTTGCCAAACTACCTTAATTTCTGCAAGGAGACCTTAATCTTTCCAAACATTATTTAGACCATACTCCTAGACTTGATAAGGATAGTGAAAACTTCCTACATATTCCATGATCACCATGGCACCTAATAAATCACCAAATAGGCCTAAAATAGTTGTGATATGTGATGACATAAATAGGCTCTAAGACAACATAAGACCTCTCACAAGACTCAAAAATTCTCAAAAGATATCCAAGAGATCATGAAAATATTGGACACTATATATAATCTAAAGGGGGGGTATTATGCAATTTTTTGATGGTAGGGGTTGACATTTTTCCTAGTGAGGCTAAAATGTCAACATTTTTGGTGACTATATGGGGTGACTAGCTTATTGGTCAAGAGAATCTTGTCCTTTCTCATGATCATGATGACTCAAACATAACATTATAACTTGAAATACACTTCTTAGACTACCAAGTAACAACAACAAGACATAATAAAGACAACAAATTACTAACACCTACACCTAAAAACACACTTAACACCTAAGAACAAACAAGACAAGATACCCAAATAACAAGGTAGAAGATAAGAGTACAAACTTATGTAGACATAATTATTAAGACAATACAAGAAACAAATAACTAAAATACACCTCATATCTCCTCTAGGGTCAAAATGGGAACTCCTTTGATCAAGTTGGATCCATGAAGTTGGTTTATTACATGATGATAGAATTGCAATCAAGTATTGTATGTTATATGAAGACTCCCACTTGCAGCTAAAGATATTGTGATACTCATGGCCTCCTAAGAAGGCAATTGAATCCTCTTCCTCAACTCTCATGTGTATGGATTGGCTAGGTGAGTCAATCACCCAATCATATTCCTCCCACACTAGTCTTCCTTGCATAAACAACATCAATTCTTTCTTAGTTATATACTGATCTTGATCAAGCCAAGTAGCTTGAAGTGGATTTTGTATTATGGCTACATGGTTGGCATATTTTTTCATGGTTCCTTGAAGCCACTTTAGTTGAGTTCTATCCTTCAATAGTGAAGAGGAATTTATAGGTGGAAGAAGGGGCTGGTAACCTTCTTTGAAAACATCAAATAAGTCATCTCCACATAGGATAACTTCTTAGAGTGGCATTACTGAAGGGCTTCCCCCTTCTTATTTGATGACATTCCTTCCTCAACTTGGACTAGGTCATAGCATGCTTTAAGGATATTCTAACCTACCTCTATGATATCAAACAAATATCTTGATTTATCCTTACCTAGCTAAAGTGTAATAGGACTCTCTTCAAATTGGATAGTAGGACTCTCTTGATCTTGTAAGTAATCTTCTATCACCTCTGATATATCCTTTAAATTTTCTTCATCTTCAACAACCACTTGGTTATTTTGAAAACTCTTAGAGTTGCCTTGTTCTCTACCCTCATTAACTGGTCTATAACTTTCTCTCACAACTGATATAATTTCTTATAGACTACCATGATGAAGGAAAGTTACCATGTCATTAGGGAGGTCCTATAAGTCATCCTCATCTTGATCAGCTAATGTGCCTTTCTCTTATGGTTCATCACACTCTTGTATCTCATCATCTTCTACACCTTTTAAGAATGAATGGTGTCCTTTCTTTCCAAGGGGTGTCCCTATGATAAGTTCCTC
The DNA here is from genome assembly GCA_037957365.1 of Torreya grandis. Taxonomy (NCBI): domain Eukaryota; kingdom Viridiplantae; phylum Streptophyta; class Pinopsida; order Cupressales; family Taxaceae; genus Torreya; species Torreya grandis. Next base: position 930,756 of record JARHVA010002708.1, on the reverse strand, counting down.
CTCAATCTCATTCAAGTCATCATCATCAGCTACAAACTTAATCTAATTTTATTTACTCACCTCTTCAAGGAGCAGTATATGATATTATTGGAGTGACTTTAAGAGAGATTACATGTATGCCTCATTTATTTCATTCAACTAATTTCTCTCAACAACCATCATCTCCTCCTTCTACACATTAATTTGGATGTATTGCCATGAATGAAATGTCTTAGACTCTTGAATGATCTTAGGCTTTCTTGATTGATATTCTCTCTCCATTGACTATAGTACTTATTTCCAAGTTGTAAACTTGGGTTTAGGAGTCTCTTGGATTGTGTGCACTATTACTTGGGGCATGAATAGAGGTCTTTACATTTGGGATTATTTAAATTTTATAGTTACCACTGATTGGTACAAGTGTTAGTCTATATCCTCAATTTGTTGAGAAAGGTAGGCTTCAAAATCAATCTTAACTGATCAATGGTCTACTCATGATAATTATATCCTTCAATGCATACCCTTTCCTCATCTTGTGCTCTCTTTTGGATAGATTTCCATAATAGAAAGGTTGGTAGGGCTTGTAAAGGGTTTTGAGGGATTTGACATTCATATAATTGAAATTTTTGAGGGGAGATAGGTAGCTTAATGGTAGAATGATATGCGATGGAGGAGCTAAGACCATGCTAAGGATAGTAAACCTGATGTGCCTCATATACTTCCAACTTATCCTTGATCTTTCAGATTAGACCGTTTATATTTAGCATGTCATTATTTCCCCTTGAATGACCCTCCCTCATAAAACATGACCACTTTCATTTGGCCTATTTTAATGAATTTATAATCCCCTTAATGACATACTTAGGTATCTCTTGCCCATACCCCTTTAGTGTATAAATGTTCACCATATGTCTCTCATAGTCCAATAGGGTCTAGTTAAGGCCAAATATGGATTAACTTGGGACATGAGTGTGCTGGTCAAAAACATCATGGTGTTACCATGACTAATAAAATTGATAATTAGACTACCAAGGAGGTAGATGAGGCTCAAAAAGGTGTTTATAGTAAGGAGATTCATCATGGGATTGACAAGGGTGAGTATAGAGCTGATAAGGGTCATAATAGGGATGGTAGGGATCATGATGGAGTTGGAAAGGATCATAGGGATGCTCACAAGGTAGCAGATGATAGAAATATGTCCCATGTACATCCATGACTCCTCATTAAGCACATATATAATAATGAAACTTTGAATAATAACATTTATTACCCTTGAAATAATGACTTGCCATGAACTTTGTTGTGACTCTTGACTATAACTCTACCATGTGGTGCTTAAAACTCTCTAAGATGACTACAGATGTTGCTAATAATTGTCCTTAGCTTCTATATGTCCTATAAATCTTCAAATTCATGTTAAATTAGGTCTTAAGGCACTTAATAATTGTCCCATTAGGTGTGCTAGAACTGTTAGCTACCCAATTTTCATCCTTGTTGAAGTAGAGTGTTCACATCCATCTCACACTTGGACTAACATGGGATTGACCTATCGGATGTGGGTTACCTATTGTCTAGGCCAAACCTATAGTTTTATGGGGATATCTCCCTTAATTTTTCTCTTTAATTCCCTCTCTAATTACATAATTCTATTGGGATGAAAAGGGAAAAGAGATTACATAAAATAAATCCACACTAAAGTGATGATGCACTAATATGACAGTTCCACCCACTCAACTTGAACTCAAACAACACTAGTGGACTAAGTAAATAACTAAACAACAACCTTCCAAAGTTATTATGAAAGAGTGCTTCATGTGGAGGATGTGTTTAGATAATTATTCTACAAGGTTATGACAAGAAGGCCTACCATGAGACTCTTACCAGTTAGATTACACTTCAAGCCTCATCACCAACACTTCTACACATCATATAATTGTATAAGGCATTCTATTGGCATATAGGTGAACAAGGATGTGCAAATGATAAGGATTTATCACATATTCAAATTACAATAATTATAAAACTCTATATATCATCAAGAAAAGATTTTTAATAGTCATCTATTAAGTACAAAAGATTTGATAGAGTAAAAATAGGGAGATTTCCTCATGCATAAGAGAGGGATAAAAAAAAAGGACATAAGTAATAAATATATAGTATATTAGGATATAATGAGAGGTAAATGTGGTGTGGAGGTGAGATAAAGGGGTCATAAATGACCATAGTCCACTCAACCTACAATTACATTAGTTATAACAATCCTTATTCAACTCTTTCCATCTGTTGGTCTTCCTTAGTGACTCCTTTTTGGCATTGAGATGAAGTGGAAGATGTTGATTCAAAACTCTTCAAGGTAGGGACATTCCAAAAATAGTCAACCACTCCTTTATATCACAATTACAAAGTCTAATGAGGTACAATTAGGCCTCCAAGAGATGTTGAGCATCTTACTAGTTCTTGTACATGTTGACCAAGTTAGGTGGTTGGCCTCCTCACTAATGATGACTATGGAATGTGCACTCACCTCATTCAATTAATTAGTTACCAAGCATATTAATTATGCATTAACTCATTTCATTAGCCTTTATATGACATTATTTCAACTCTCTTTAACCAAGTAGGCCAAGTAGGCCCAATAAATTGATTGTATGTATGTTGGATATCATGAAACCTCTAAAGAACCTTAGAAAAATATATAAATCCATGTCCAAGGTCTATATCAACATCATCAACCATATTATATGTTTATATAGGTAGTAGATACTTGTAACTTCACCTTTCCTAGTTGACTAGTCCACCTTTCTCTAGTACTTGCAGATTGGTTGTTTTGAGTGAACTTGGAGAGGAATTTCCAAATGAATTATTGGAAATTTTATGACTTGATAAGATTAATCAAGTCTAAAACCATCCTATTGAAGGATTAGAATCTTTCCAAACAGATGTACACCCTTATTTCTACTTATTTTCAAGAAAAAGTAAAGATTTCTAACACTTTTTTATGGTGTTTGTATAACTCCATGTCATGGGTGGAGTCCTCTCTAAGTGTTTTATCTGATATAAGTTTTATACAAGCCAAAATAGTGCTTTGGATGCAAATATTTGGTGTTTTCTACCATTGAGTTATCACTAAGGTTTAAAGAAGGTTTAAGGAGGTTTACCATATTAATGATGGTTCATGAAGCTCAGACCTCCAACCCAAAAATTATGGCCATGTATTTTTGTTACATATAATCCCCTACAACCCTTGATAATATTATGTTCCCATGTAGCTTTTGTGGAAAAACATGAGCAGGAGATGGTAGACTAATAGTCCTCTACAAGCTTTTTAGATAGGGTTGTATGCTTAGCATTTTTTATTAAACTTGAGCTCCTCAATATATCTTAGTTTTTCATGAATATAAATTAATATGGGTTCTTAAAATACCCTAGGGTAATATTCCCTAAACCCCTCTATGGTGAAAGAACCAAGCTCTTGAAATGATGGGTTGAACTAGTTGCCTGGATTGCATAGTTTGAGTTAGCTTTTGAATACTCAAATTGACCTTTTCTACTCTTTTATACTTGAAAAATATTTTTTATGACATAAATAATCATATCATACCTCATCATGGTGTCAAAATTTCTCAAGGGGTGTCTGAATGTACCCCAAGGTGGTATGAGCCTTCTAGGTTTCAAGACTATTTTTAGGCCTGATTAGCCTTTACTAAGTTTCAGAGGTTTGAGTGACCTATAGGTCACTTTATGGGATAAATATAATTATAATACCTTTATTACTAATTTTCCATCCTTTTATATATTTTTAAGTACCTAAACTTTCACCCCTTCCTATTCTCTTTTAGGTTGTTAGGAATGCTACTATTGACTATTAAGCCCAAGAAGCTTTAACAAAATTGTTAGGGTATAAGCACATTATTATACTATTAAATATAAATTGTGGAGTTTTATGACCATTTAATATATCCCTAAGACCTTTAAACATTATCAAGTTCAAACAATTCAATAACTCTACTCTTGCATATGATAACACAGTTAGACTTAGGGTTTGGTGAGAGTTATGCTTATGTAAGCCTTAGAGTTGACTAGGTGTCTTCTTATTTAAATTTGAGGATTTAAATAAGTTATAAACCTTATTATTTCCCTTATATTTCTTCTATTTATGGTTTCAACTTCTCAAAAATCTTAAATCATGTGAATTCCCCCAATTTTCCTTAGTAGGCCTTTATAAAGCCATTTTAGGTCTAAAAGGCCATTATGTTCCTTATTTGTATTTCACCATTGAAATATTAGTATGAGATATTTTTAAAAAATTTATCACCTATTTTTTAGGCATCTTCATACCTCTATAAACCTCCTTAACTATGTATGTGTATCTCATTTATACAGATGGCTTATGGCTGCTCAGTTTAGGCCCACAAGAGTTAGACTATTAGGCTCCTTATTTCATATTCTAAGTCAAAATTCGAGGTGAGATGGTAAATTTATTATATAGTTCAAAATTTCCTCTTACCCTTTTGTAATATCTCCACCAATAAAATTCCATTAACCAACCCTCACCTTCCATTATAAGACTTTGTCTACTAAAAGATAGTTAAGTCTGAATAGCTAAGTTGAAAGCTCTTTTCCACATGACTAAGTATATTTTAGGTGGATTGGTAATTTTTATGCCTCCTTAACTCTATTTTAATGTCTACATACCCTCAAACATTCCCTCAAACTTGTATAAGCCTTTAAATAGTATATACATATTTGTTTATGTCTATTAAGCCTAAAGGGACTATGTAGACTAGTTAGGTTCTTCTTCATTTGTATTAAGTGTATCATAAGATTAATTTAAGGTTAAAAAATTAATAATTTAAACCATAATATTCAATTTCAACTTTTACACTTCAACTCTTTCATACTCATCCATTCTCATTTTCCTTGTTAATAACCTTGCCTATAGGTAGTCTTGCACCTGCCTAAAGGTCTTAGTTGGGTCCTTGACTAGACTATAAATATGTGTTTAGTTTTTTCATTACCTATTTGGGACTTCTTTCACCATTAAACCCCTATCTCATTTCCTCCCTTTTTCCTTATATGTCTTTATCCCCTTAAATGACCTCAACACTATGCATAAACCCTCAATTGACGTGTACAGACTTGTCTTGGGTCTATTTAGGCATGGAAGGTTTGTATAGGCCTATTGAGATTTATCCATGTCCATGTATCTTTATATAATCCTACTTTAATCTCTCTATATTATTTCCATTTTAACTTTATTTTTCTCATTTTTATCTTTACATCCCCTCTATCTTGTTGACGATTTGTCTGTACATATCCATATTTGTATTGGCACTGTGTGGTGACTAGGTATTCTTGAGACATGGGTGGAGACAGCCTATTTATTGGTGCCTTCAATCATTTCCCATTTTTAACCATAATTCAAGGGATTTTCTCCACTGATAGATATTTTTTAAACTCTTATTAGACTGTGCTTCTCACTAAGTTGCCTTGTTTCTTTAGACTTACTTGCATACACATGTATATGTTAGCTTTAGGCCTATTTAGTTAGATTAGGTCATTTAGTTATTTTATCCACTTTAGGGTCTCATTATTTAGAACATTTTTCATACTTTATAACTTTCACACTCAAGTGTCTCTAACGTAGATAACCACTTAGGCTTATAGATACTTTTGATCCTTAAACAGGGCTATTACATCTCCATTTAGGCCTATTAAACCATATCTTATATGGGTTGATGTTTATTTATCTATTTAATGATCTTAGTGTGTAAGGCAGATATGAAGATTCAATGAGGGAAACAATACAATAAATGATTATGGCATGAAGAAGGTTGTGCATTTCTAACATTGTCATAGACCCTCTATAGCTACCATAACTTCCTTTTGCATATGAGATTGTGTTTACTGTGACAGTCCATTGGGAATAAGCCCTTGAAGTGTTACTTGATCTGACTTGGTTTATCATATAATGTATAAGATATTTAAATGGATCTAATTTCATCAATATCAAGACTAAAATATCATAAAAACACCTTAAATATATTCCACAGACCCTGTAACTTGAGAAATATGCTTGTAGACTGCAAGATGAATAAAATAAGGAGTTTGGATTGATCTCACCATCCACATGTGTGAAAAAATATTTTAGATTGTTATAGAGGGCATATAATGATCTCATAAACACATACCAAACATTATCTTTCAAAAATTATTTTTAAAAAGTACAAAACCATTGCATTTTTTTAACCTTACATAGATGAAGAAGGTCACTAGAGTGGTCAAGTTGTTAGTGATTTTTCATGAATATCTGACCATGAACCTATACACAAAATAAATGGATAATAAATTCAAGGGACATATTTTATCTCCCCAAAATCCTATTTCTTGATTTTTTCTCTTATGTATGGAATAAAGGAAAACCTAACAGACTGCCTAGGCTACCAAAGAAGCTAGTGAAGAAAGAGCAATGGTTTTGGACCTATTATAACTTATTTAACCCTAAAAATCTTCCATACATAATCATTAAATTCTTCTATAATAACTGACTCCCCCTATATGTACCTATTTGTACCATTTTATACAACATGCAATAAGTACCTGAAAACACCATTTTTCACTATTTTTTACATGATTTGACCTTAAACTAATATTTTAGGGTAAAGAGGGGGGTAAAAAAGTTAAATTTCATTTCAAATTGATGGTATGGTAGAGATAATTTAAAGGACAACTATTAGCATGTGTGGGGCCTATTTTGCTAGTAGAAGGTGGAAATGGGTCTTAAAAGGGGTTGTTAGTGATGTGAAACACCTAATGGTGACTTAAATGACCATTTTAAGACCTCTTACAATGTTATTTTAGTCATACACACCCTATATTCAAAGTCTTACATGATAAACATGGTTATATAAGGCATTTTGAGGGTGTTTGATGCCTTATAAGAGTGTACTAAGGTGTGAATAAACATATATGAGTGCATCATAGATAATGACCTTAAACATAATATTTACCTTATGACAAGACTTAAAATAAGGTCAAACCACTCTTACATCCCACTGACAAATTTCAATCTTCATGAACGCACTTAAACAGGCCTAAAATTCAAAGGATTAGAAACCTTAATCTTTCCAAACTACCTTAATTTATACAGGGATACCTTAATCTTTCCAAACATTTTTTAGACCATACTCATAGACTTGAGAAGGATAGTGACAACTTCCATCATATTCCATGATCACCATGACACCTAATACATCACCAAATAGGCCTAAAATAGCTGTGATAAATGATGACATAAACAGGCTCTAAGACCTGACCCAAGTTTTCATTAAGATCAAAGAGGCATACACGACATTCTTTCTGAACAAATTTACAAATAATGATGATAAACCAAGAATTTTTGGTCATTTTATTTCCCTAAAGGGGATGGGGGAGGATATACATACTAAATTTTGTGTTTGCCAAAATCAAATAATCTAATCTAAGTAACGAAAAACCAACTAAAGAATAAACAAGAATCCAAAAAGCCCTTAGGAGCTCTCACTAAAGATGTAAGTGCTTTCTACTAACACCAAATTGAAATGTGTTTGAAATTTTTGGCCCCTTAGACATGTTTTCACTTGTATAAAACATGGAAAATGCTAAAATACAAATTGTTAAGTGATTTTTAAGCATGTTTAACCAAATGTGAATGATTTTTAACCTTTTTTGTGAAATTTAACTTTTTAAAATGAAAAATTAATTAAAGATCACCCAAACTTCTTTCTTTGTTCAATTCTCTACAAAAAAGTTAGTGGATTAATTTGTGTTTAATCTAAAGTTATATTCCTACATGTTATCCGAATAAAAGCACAACATTTAACTCTCAAGTTTCTTTAAAAAAACATAGAGAAATCATCAATTATTACTATAGGGATCATTATTGATTTTTATAATCGACATCAATTCAATTATGATCATCACCAATTCCTACAATCACACTAAAGATAAACATGTTTTTAAATAAAAACTCTTGATAAATAATGTTTCAAAGTCAAAACTTCTTACTGCCCTACAAGAAGAAGGTTAGATAGGAAATAAACAAATTTTTAGGCACCAAAAAAAGTAAGAAATAGTTGATTTTTATTATGTTTTTGGTTTTCTATGTTTTTGATGTAAAGATCATCTATGATTTCAGTGATCATTTTTTATTTTAGAAATCATTAGTGATTTAAACCGATCATCATTTATCCCTGTGACTCTTCCAAGAGAGAAAACTTCTTCATTTTTGGGTAATTAGATCAAAAACATGGAAGAAAAATGGTTAGAAAAACATTATAATAAGTAACTATTGTGTAAACTTATTACCTAGTTAATACTAGATTCTTGAGTCTGATTAACACTAATTGTCAACCCAGGGTATGTAGGTTTTTCAAAGATGTTATCACTATATATAAATTATTGATCCATAGATTATCTTGCTTACTAGTTATATTACAATAAACTTATAATGAATTCACCAGATAGTTATACTATGAAATTATTATAATAGAAATATATAAATATTTTACACTTATGAATCACACATGCATCACACTTTATATAATCAAAATAATAATGAAATCAAATTACACAGCACACTTAAACTAAGGAGGGTTAGGATCTTCACTATAACTCCTTCTAAGGGGGGCCTTCCTTGTTTAGAACTAAGTTCCAATCTTTCTCTGAGAGACTTACAAAATCTTCTTATAGAATAAACCTTCTCATTACTCAGATCTATAGTACTTAAATATTACTACAAAAATTATAATAATCAAAATGTAATGATGTATATAATTCTACTACTTTGTTATAATCTATTCAACCCTTAATCTAATCTAGGTTTTGCCATTAAATACATAAGGTAGTTTTATTAGTTTTAACCAAAAACACTAAACTAGGAAAGGTAAAAATACTTTAGGGATTGCCCCAATCAACCTTCAAGTGGTTAGTTTTGACCAAATTTCACCTCAATACAATTTATTCAACCATTTTCATGGAGATCAAAATAGTAGTTACAAGAACATGTCATTTCAAAGGTCTAAAATTGTAGATCAAGGAGGCTAAGGTGTTTTGGCTCCATTATAATATATGTCAGGTTCTCCACAAGTCAAGCCTTGGCCCCTCATAAACTTGACTTACTCATCAAGACCAAGTCAAGTTCTTTAAATAGCTTGACTTGTAAAAATTTCATGAGTAGAAGTAATATAGGTTTACGAACCTAAATTACTCCTTCCAATGCTTTGCAGGTTTTCAATGATGCATGACTTCAGGTTTTCCAAGGAGCTTTTCTTATGACTTTTATAATCAAAATCAATCAAAAAACCTAAAATGGTCTTGACAATGTTCCCCCCCCAAGTGTCCCTTCAAAATTTTCTAAAGGGCTCTTTGTTTTCCCAAGTGTCCCTTCAAACTTTTCTGGAGGACAATTTTCTTTCTAAGTGACCCTTCAAAAAAGTTATGAAGGGCATTTTCCTTCTTAAGTTCCCCTCTGAACTTTTTTGAAGGGAAATTTTCTTCCAATTGGCCCTTCAAAAAAGTTTTGAAGGGCAATTTTTAACCCAAGTGTCCCTTCAAACTTTTCCAAAGGGCACTTTGTTATCTAAGTGACCCTTCAAAAAAGTTTTGAAGGGAAATTTTCTTCCGGAGTGACCCTTCAAACTTTTATGAAGGGCACTTTGTCTTTGAAAATTCCCTTTGTAAAAGTTTTGAAGGTACATTTCTTTTGTAAATTCCCTTCATGATTTTCTAAAGGGACCCTATGCCTTTCCCAAGTGTCCTTCAAAAAAAATTTGAAGGACACTTTCCCAAGTGTCCTTCAGGAAAATTTCCTGAAGGAACTAACCATTGCCTTTCAAGCAAAACCCATGAAAGAATTCCTTCAAAAAAAAATTTAAGGAATTACTTTAGTAAAATTTCCCAAAACATAAACCTAACCCGATGGATCCCCATGATGTGTCGCAGGATGACAATTTTAATACAGCCAACTAGCCATTGGGATTAAAAGATGACATGACATAGGATATCAAATTTAGGGTGACCAACTAGCCATTGGGATTCAAATATGACATGTCATACGACATGAAATTTAGGGTGGACAACTAGATATTGGAATTCAAATATGACATGCCACAGGATGTCAAATTCATGCCTAAAGTCTTCAAGCAAAAAGTAAAGCCATTCAGAGAACCCAATAGGGTCTTAAGCAAAGATAGTGCAAATTGGGTTTCCTAAAAAGATTTATTTATGAATTTTAAAATTAAAAGAAATCAAAAATACCAAAAAGAAGAGACATTTCTTTACAAGTTTTTAAAAGAGCTTTGCTTATGAATTTTACAAGTAAAAGCAATCAAAGAACCTAAAGAAGCAAGTAGAAGTAAAGTCACTTGAAAAACTTGAATGGGTCTACAGTGCAAAATATGGGAGATCTCAAGAAGAATATAAGTTTTTTAACATTTATTAGATCCATTTCTTGTGGATGGTCATCTCACCATTGATTTTTTAGTGATCCTAGTAATTTTAAGAGGGTAAATTAAAGAGAAGGACAAACTCCAACTGAATGAGAGAATAGCTAGAATCAGTTTCACCAAGATGGTGATTGCAAACCATTTTGGAGGCTTCTATTTTGGTACCAAACATCTCTCTCTTCTCTCCCTATTTTTTTATAAATAATACCCTTTGGCTCTTATTTTATCATCCACAGATAGTATGGTGAAGCCCTGTTGGAATGTTTTGCCATTTTCTTGCCTTTGAGAAAAATAGCAAAAGTCTATTTTCTTTCTAAGTTCTAGACATTTTCCTAGGCATGCAAGAGACATAGAGTGATAGCAAGTGATTTTTTATCCTTTTTTTCTCTATTTTTCATATTTTTGAGCAAATATTTGATCCAATAGGTCATGTGGAGTGCATTCTAGTTGTATGAGATTTTGCACATGTGTAACCTTTTTTTTGGACTATATAGTTTGTCTTTTCCAATTATTTACCTTGTGTGATCTCATTCATTTTGTCTCTACATTTAAATAATTATGTTGGAATCTTCTAGATCTTGATTTATATACTATATTCTATTTTATTGTGCATAAGTATAGGGTATACATGTGGATACTAATTCTTGGTGTATCACCATCTTAGACTAGGCTTTTTATTTATTTAACATTTTAACTCTTTTCACTTATACAAATTAGTTCAAAAGTTTTATTTTACAAAAATATAATATAGGGAGCTATCCCTTTCAACCTAGAGGTTCATTTCCACTTATAGGCACACCCATAGGCCTAAAAATGTCACAACATTGCCCAAATCTGGAGAAAGCCTGAACAGCCCTCTTCTAGGGTACAAGATTTGGAAACAATAGTTTTGGCACACTCGATGGGACCTAAATTATTGCTAAGTCAAGGTGAATGTTGGCCTTGATAGGCCTAATTAGTTAAAACACCCCTAACCTAGAATTTGGTGACTCTAAGAGGGTGTGAATCCCTAGTTCTAGACCAAGCTTTATACATTATCCTACATGGTCCTCAAAAGGTCTTTAAGATTGTATGACCAAGCCCCCTTAGCTGAAGCTTTTCTTGAAGAACAATGCCTTGAACCACTCCTATCCCTATTAAATCCTTGGTAGGGAGGTTTTGGGGAAGAAGTAGAAGAGGTTGAAGAAGTTCAAGGAGAGGAGGAAGTTGAAGAAGAAGAAAGAATAGAGGATCATAAAGGAAGAAGAGAAATGGGAGAAAAGGGAGAGATAGATAGGTGTCAACCTTTCCATACTTTTAATCCCTGAAACCTTATAGATATTCCTACATATGACCCCATCCCTCCAAATTCTACCAAAAATCTTCCTAATTTCAATGGAGAGGGTCATATTACCTCATCTGAACATATTAGAGACATCTCTAATTTTAGTAATTTATGTAATGTTACTAGGACCAACATAGCCATCAAGTTGCTTGCTATGTATTTAAAATTCAAAACACTTGACTTGTATATAATTTTGAAATGGGGTTACATTATAAGTTGGGATGGTTTTGGAGACCTATTGGTGATAAGATTTGAAAATAAGAGTGATCATGCTTCCCTAATACATCAGTTGAATGTAATAAGAAGAGGTCCAAATAAATCCATAGGATATTTCAATGAGAGATTTCAAAGAACATGGTATAGTTTGCCACCAATCATGAGACCTCATCCTAGCTTTATGTTCCCAACATACCTCAAAATGATTGATATTGATGTTGTTGTTATGTTGCAGTCAATGGGAGGATTCACTCTTCCAAGAGCATATGAGTCAGCAATTGAGGATGAGAATAGCTTGATTCAAGCTATAACACTCTCTCCAAGAGTTTCCATGCCTTTTTTATCCCATAATTTAGTTAAAACTCCAAGCATGTCTCAAGTTCCCAATGCCAATGTGAAGCCAAGATCCTTTCTCAAGAGGTGGATAACATTATGGACAAGGATGAAGAAATTAAATCATTGAGAGCTCAGCTCAAGCAAAGCTCAATATCAAGAATGTACTCCTATTAATGAACAATAATATCCTCAAAAATGATATATATCTCCATCCTAATACAATTATCAAGGGAAAGGACAAAATCAACAAGGTTACAACAGGCAGCCTAATGCATATAATCCAAATTCTACTCTTATAAAGGTTGTTGTTCTAGTTCATTCAAATAGAGTGTAAGGAGAAGATCATGTGGACCAATGGAGGTAGCCTCAATGTCAGATTGCACATGATGATGGAGAAATAAGCTATGCTTTGACAACATAAGAATAAGCTACTCCTTACGTGATAGTAGAAGAAGCATGTCCCAGCCAAAGAGATAATCATGGAGAAGGCAGCATCCCAAGTATGGGGATGTTAAACTTTCAAAAAAAGGATGATTTAATGTTATCTCAAGGAATCTCAATTGTAGCTAATACAAGGTCTAATAAGAGAGCCTTGGCAAGGCCAAGAACCATGAATAGTTCCAAATGATGCCTCTCTAAGGCCACAAAATGCCAATTAACGTGTTGCACCTTCTACAAGCCATGTTCCTCAATAGAATCAGAATGTAAATGCAGCTACCAATATTGTAATACAATAGGATATAGCTCCTTTATTACCATAAAAAATGTAGGAAAAAGTGAATAATCCATCTCTAAATATTGTGGAATCATTAAAGAGAGTTAAGACAAGCATATCCCTTTGGGAGGTTCTACATATACCTAGTCAAAAGGATCTTTTGCAAGATCAGTTAGCAAGTATGTAGGTGGCTCCTCAATATTCAAGGAATCATAGTGTGGCTCTCACAAATTCTATAAATAATATTTTTTAGCCTTCCACTAAAGCTGAAAATCATCCACCCTTCTACCTCACACTCATTATAGGAGATAAGTTGGTCCACAATTGTATTGTGGATAGTGGAGTAAACACTACTATTATGCCTAAAGCAATGGCTGATAAGTTGGGTTTGAACTATGAGCCACATAGTAAAGGCATGTTGCATCTAGATGGAAATCCAACCAAGATGGTAGGATTGGTCAAAGGTTTGAAAGTATTTTTACTTGGCTACCCAAGCTTCCCTATCATGCAAGATATTGTGGTGGTGGACCTTCCAGAACACTTTGCTAAATGCTTGTCTAGGGAATTTATGACCAAGATAGGAGGATACCTTTCAACTAATTGGTCCTTTATAGCTTTCAAGACAAGGTATGGGACCAAGGTAACCATAAAGACTCATCCCTTAGTATGGTTCTATATTGAGCCATACTTGGAAACAATGACAAATCAAAATTATCTAATCAGCAAGGAGGAAGAGGTAATCCTAAATAGTGAAACATCTTCTCCTCTTGAAGGTATTTTCAACCTCTATCTTGACAAGTACAGCACTAAAACACATGGCCTTGATCCTTACACTTTCATTTAGGAAACTGATTTTAGATTTTACTACATGCATTAGAAAAACATCCTAATTCCTTCACTCACCAATGAATATCATGATGGTGTGTGGGAAATGTTCTTTGATGGTTCAAGGAGAAAAGTAGGTGCAATAACTAGTGTCATGTTGGTTTCCCCATCAAATAATTATTACTACTCTTCTTATAGGTTTCATTTTAGCTACACTTGCAATGTGGCAGAATATGAAGGCTTAGTTCATGGTCTCCAATGGGAAAAGAGGAGAGGAATCAAGATTTTGAAAGTCTATGGAGATAGTGAGCTAGTCATTCATCAAGTGAGAATTCAAGATACAGCTAAAACCCCCTTACTAAAGTCCTACAATCATAGGATATGGGATCTACTTGAGGATTTTGATGCCTTCAACATCTAACCCATACCAAGAGACTTGAATAAGCACATTGATAGACTGGCTACAATAGGAGCATGTTTTGACTAGATTGCTAACATTGAACAAGAAAAATATCAATATCATATCAAGATCATTGTGAGACCTTCCATTTTGGATAATGAAGTGTCATGGCAAGTGTTTAAAAGTGATGAACACATTACACACTTCTTGCAAAATGAGGTAGGCTTCTCTTCAAGAAATCAAAAGAAGTTACATGATCATTATGAAGAGCAGATTATACAGCTAAAGACAAACAAAATACCCAAGGGGTTGATTACCTTGGAGAGTGTCTTCAATGAGGATGATCAAATTAAAAACCAAAGAATGAGCATGTCAATAAAATAAGAGAACTATGAGAGAGTTCTAATTTTCAAGGACAAACTTTTGAAGATTGGCAAGGCTTGTTCTCAGCTAAAAAGGCAAGATTTTATTGCATTATGCAAAGAGTTTCATGACATCTTTACCTGGGAATATAAAGACTTAAATGGCTTTGACCTAGGTCTACCTCATCACACCATTGAGTTGAATCATGGAGCTAAACTAGTAAGACAAAAGAAAAGGCTTATTAACCCTAAGGTAGAAGAACTCATGAAGAAAGAGCTAACCAAATTGATTAAGTATAGGATTATCTTTCCTATCAAGCACTCAACTTGGGTAACCAACCTTGTGTTGGTTCAAAATAAGAATGGAGAAATTAAAATTTGTGTGGATTTTCATTATTTAAACAAATTATCTCTCAAGGATCATTATCCACTCCTTTCCATGGAACAAATTCTACAAGTTGTTTTAGGTTCTCAACGTTTCTCACTTCTTAATGGATATTCAGGGTATAATCAAATATTGATAAATGAAGAGGATCACTTCAATATAGCCTTCACCACCAAGTGGGGGACCTTTTTCCTACAAGAATATGTTATTTGGTTTATCTAATGCTAGAGTAACATTTAAAAGGGAAATAGACATGGCTTTCAAAGGTTTGATCAATAAATTTTTGCTTGTTTACCTTGATGATATAACTATTTTTTCAAAGGTTTTTTCTGATCATAAGGGACATCTAAGGCAAGTGTTTGAGAAGTGTATATATAATGGCATATCCCTCAATCCAAATAAATGCATCTTTGCTATCCATGAAGGCAAGCTTTTGGGTAATGTTGTTTTAAAAGAAGGCTTATCTATTGACCCCAAAAGGATTGAAGCTATTCTAGGCTTGTCTTTGCCTCAACACAAGAAATGGATACAAAGTTTATTTGTAAAAATAAACTTTATAAGGAGGTTTAACCCAAAATTTACAACTGTGGTAAATCCTATCACATCCATGCTAAAAAATAACCAAGTTTTTACTTGGAAAAAGGAAGGTAAAGGTAGCTTTGAGGCAATAAAGTAAGCAATTGTAGCATCTCCCACTCTCTTAAATACAAATTTTTCTAAGGATTTCATTTTTTTATACTTTTTCTAACCTAGACACAATCTCAGCCATGCTTATGCAAAAGAATGATGAGGATGTTGAGTAGCCAATTGCTTTATTTAACCAAGGCTTAGAAGACTATGAAGTGAGATATTATTTTGTTGAGAAACAAGCTTTAACCATCATTAGAGGCTTGAAAAAGTTTAGGAATATGGTTTCCAATAACAAGATCCATGTCATGGTCTCCCATCCTAGCACCAAGGAGTTTCTCCTAAGCAAGGATCTCAATGAGAAGAGATTTGGATGGATCATGAAGGTAATGAAATATGACATTGACATCAAGGTAACCAACCTAATAAGAGGAAAAGGTTTATGTGAGCACTTAGCATCTAACTTTCAAGAGCCAAAAGAGCAAGCCTTGGTGAATCAAGTTTAAGACCAATCAGTTGATCAAATGTAGAATCCAAGTTGACACAAGACATCATTGGTTTTCTTCAAAATGGTGAGTGTCCCAATGGATTGAAAAAATATCAAAGAAGTTATTTTAGGCTATAATCTATTCTTTTTTCTCTTGTGGATAGCATTCTCTTAAAGAAGGATGTGAGCAATGTGTTGCTAAGATACCTTAATAATGACCAATTTGATATGCTACTAGAAAATTTCCATAATGGCGCAGATGGTGGTCACTTCTCTCCTAAAACAACAAATACAAAAATAATGAGAGTTGGTTACTATTGGCCTAGTCTTTTTAAAGACTATTATCATTGAGCTAAGGTTTGCCCTCAATGTGTTTTCTTTATTGGCAAACAAAAACTTGTTGCCCTTCCATTGAATCCTATCCAAGTGGACCAGCCTTTCATGCAATGGGACCTTGACTTCATTGGCATGATAAACCCTCTATTAAGTGTTGGACACAAATGGATATTAACTACTATAGACTACTTCATAAGATGGGTAGAGGTTGCTTTGAAGGAATCAAATGAAAATGCCATCTTGGAGTTATATGATAGCATTATAACAAGGTTTGGAGCTCCTCATGTCATCATCTCAGATAATGCACTTGATTTCATAAGTGTTAAAACTTTTGATTGAGCAACAAAGAGTGGAGTTCATTTGAGTACCTCATCCAACTACTACCTTCAATGCAATAGATTAGCTAAGTCTACCAATAATAACCTCATCAAGATCATCAAGAGGACATTGGAAACCAATCAAAGAGCATGGCATAGCAAGCTAAAGATAGCCTTATGGGTAGACAAAATCACTCCCAAGAAGTCACTTGGTAATTATCCCTTTGTACTTGTCTATGGGAGAGAATCTAGGCTATGCATATCATAAGAGCTCCTTTCCTTGAACTTACACAATAGCTAGAATTACATGAAAACACTCCCATGGAGTTCAGATTAACAAAATTAATGCAGATGTAGGAGGTAAGAGATGATGCACATAAATCTTTGGAACACCATCAAGTCCTCATGAATAAATCCTTTGACAAAATGTCAAGGGTAAGAGTGTTCAAAGAAGGTGACTTGGTCTTTAAATGTGATGAAGATAGACAAAAAATAGGCAAACATACAAATTTTGATACCTTTTGGAGTGGTTTTTATATCATCAACAAGTGCAAGCAAATAAACTCCTTTCAGTTATCCAAAATGGATGGAGAAGAGTTGTTTATTCCATTGAATGGAATCCATCTGAAGCCTTGTTTTTGACCCTTGATGGCCATGTCTTGTATATACTTTATTTTGGTGTGTTTCCTTTGTTTTTTTTGTTTTCTAAGTTCTTTGTAGCATAGGTGTGTTTTCCTACCCTTTGTTTGGTGTGTGTCTATGCCTTGTGTGTGTAATAAACCTAGTTAGTGTGTTTTTGAACCAAAACTTGCTTAGTTCTCTTTGAAGTGCCTATATGCATGACTCCATTCCCAATGTAAGGATTTAGGTGATTTGTATTTGACATATAAGGCATGCCTCCCCTCAAAATCACCAAGAATGTTGACCAAAATTCACCTCAGTATAATTTATTCAACCATTTTTATAGAGAACCAAACAATAGTTGCAAGAATAGGTCATTTCAAAGGTCCAAAATTTCAAGTCAAGGAGGCTAAGGTGTTTTGGCTCCATTATAGTGTATGTCAAGTTCTCCACAAGTCAAGTCTTAGCCCCTCATAAACCTGAGTTACTTCTCAAGACCAAGTCAGGTTATCTGAAGGACTCGACTTGTAAAAATTTTATGAGTAGAAGTAATCTGGGTTTATGAACCTAAATTACTCCTTCCAATGCTTTACAAGTTTTCAATGATGCATGACTTTAGATTTTATAAGGAGATTTGCTTATGAGTTTTATAAGCAAAAGCAATCAAAAAACTTGAAATGGTCTTGATAATGTTCCCCCCAAGTGTCCATTCAAAATTTTTTGAAGGGAACTTTGTTTTCCCAAGTGTCCCTTTAGAATTTCTTGAAGGGCACTTTTATTTCTAAGTGACCCTTTAGAAAAGTTTTGAAGGGCACTTTTCTTCTTGTGTACCCCTTCAAACTTTTCCAAATGGCACTTTTCTTCCAAGTGACCCTTCAAAAAGTTTTGAAGGGCACTTTTTAGCCCAAGTGCCCCTTCAAACTTTTCCAAATGGCACTTTTTTGTCCAAGTGACCCTTCAAAAAAGTTTCAAAGGGCACTTTTCTTATAGAGTGACCCTTCAAACTTTTTTGAAGGTCACTTTGTCTTTGTAAATACCCTTCAAAAAATTTACAAAGGGGCATTTCCTTTGGAAATGCCCTTCAGAATTTTCTAAAGGGACCCTATGCCTTTCCCAAGTGTCCTTCAAAAAAAATTTGAAGGACACTTTCCCAAATGTCCTTCGTGAAAAGTTATCAAAGGAACTAACCATTAATTTTTGGGAAAAATCTTAACATAACCTTACTTGATGGATCCACATGATGTGTCATAGGACGTCAAGTTTAATACAACCAACTAGCCATTGGGATTCGAAGATGACATGTCGCATGACATCGAATTCAGGGTGGCCAACTAACCATTAAGATTCAAAGATGATGTGTCATAGGACATCAAATTTAGGGTTTCAAACTAGCTATTGGGATTTAAATATGATGTGCTATAAGATGTCAAATTCATGCCTAAAGTATTCAAATAGGAAGTAAAGCCATTCAGAGAACTTGATAGGATCTTAAGCAAAGATAGTGCAAATCAGGTTTCCTAAAGAGCTTTGCTTATGACTTTTACAAGTAAAAGCAATCAAAAACCTTGAAAAGGAAGAGACAATGCTTAATGGGTTTTAAAAAGAGCTTTGCTTATGACTTTTACAAGTAGAAGCAATCAAAGAACCCAAAGAAGCAAGTAGAAGTAAAGTCACTTGGAAAACCCAAATGGGTCTATAGTGTAAAACATGAGAGCTCTCAAGAAGAATATAAGGTTCGTAGTAGTGATCTAATACATTTCTTATGGAGGGTCATTTCACCATTGATTTTTCAATAATCCTAGTCATTTCAAGAGGCTGAATCAAAGAGAATGACAAACTCCAACTAAATGAGAGAATAGCTAGAATTAGTTTTACCAAGATGGTGACTACAAGCCATTTTGGAGGCTTTTATTTTGTTTCCAAAGAGCTCTCTCTTTTCTCCCTTTTTTCTATAAATAAGACCCTTGGGCTCTTGTTCTATCATCCACATATAGTATGGTGAAGCCCTATTGGAATGTTTTGTGATTTTCTTGCCTTTGAGCAAAGAAGCATAAGTCTATTTCCTTTCTAAGTTCTAGACATTTTCCTAGGCATGCAAGAGACACAGAGTGATAGAAAGTGATGTTTTATCCTTTTTTTCTCTATCTTTTATGTTTTTGACCAAAGAGTTGATCCAATAGGTCATGTAGAGTGCATTCTAGTTGTATGATATTTTGCACATGTGTAACCTTTTTTTTAGACTATACAGGTTGTCTTTTCCAATTATTTACCTTGTGTGATCTCATTCATTTTGTCTCTACATGTAAATACTTATGTTAGAATCTTCTAGAGATTGAGTTATAGACTATATTGTGCATAAGTATAGGGCATACATGTGGATACTAATTCTTGGTGTATCACCATCTTAGACTAGGCTTTTCATTTATGCAAACTATTGACTCTTTTCACTCATACAAATTAGTTCAATAGTTTTATTGCATAAAAAGCTAATACAAGGAGCTATCCCTTCCAACCTAGAGGTTAATTTCCACTTATAGGCACACCCATAGGCCTAAAAATGTCCCAACCTTACCCAAATATGGAGGAGGCCTAAACAAGCCTCTTCTAGGGTGCAAGATTTAGATACAATAGTTAGTAATTAAAGTTACTTGTTTTAAGCCAAACTGGGTTAAGGATAATATATATTATTTTTTTGTTTTACTTTTTTTGTCTCCTTTACATTGTCCTTGCCTTACTCATCTTTTGCAACACATACAAAATTCTTTACATGTGAGGAGTCCATATAATAGCTATGGAGGATCCTCTTAAATAATATACTTAGTTTATAAGATAGTTAGATGTATCTTTAAGAGGTAACCACATCTAATCACAATAATAGGTTTGTTTTACATAGTGGTTGTAGGCTTCTATAGGTGAATGCCTATAATTTTTGGAGGCAACCTATAGGTAAAAACTAGTAGTTGTTATGGGAACCCTATAGGTGGAAGCTAGTAGTTGTTATGGGCAACCTATATGTGGAAGCTAGTAGTTGTTATGGACAACCTGTAGGTGGAAGCTAGTAGTTGCTACATGCAACCTATAGGTGGAAGCCATTAATCACTATGGGCACCCTGTAGGTGGAAGCTAGTAATTGTTATAGACTTATTTATAAGTTTTGTGCCCAAATAAGATTCTTGTAATCTTATGTTACCTTTAAAATATTTGTTAAATAAGGTTACACAAGTATAATTGAATCAAATAAAAAGCATCATTAATTCATAGCATTATATATATATATATATATATATATATATATATATATATATATATATATCAATGCACACATAAATTCATAAATTCATTCATTCTTTTGCATGAGTCATGGAAGGTTATGGGGATTTACATATAAAAATATATATAATAGGTATGGATGAGGCTATAAAATAAATCAATTGGTAGCCTCATCACACCCCCCTACTTAACCTCTTGCTCAACCTCGAGCAAGCCTTGGCTACATTTTGAAACTACAAAATTTTATGAAATCTAGGGGCTTATTGTAGCCCATCCCTTCAAAGATATATAAACCTTTATCATCATCAATGTTCTTCCATTTTTTCTTATCTACCTCTCTATCAGTTGGGACATCTCCCTCCTAGTCATGAATTAGGAACCAAAACATAGGTGGTTGAAACATCAACCCCAACCATTTTATCCTTCTCCTCCTAACAAGCTCAATATACATGTATACCTTGTGTATGGCCTCCCTAAGGTTTTGAGGGGAATAAGGTTCCTTTATTTTCAAAGAATCAAAGAGTTTTACCCATCTATAAGAATAAAAAACAAAAATTTGTTTTCCATCTCCCTCCATAAGACTCAAGTAGTGATTTTAAACCTCTACTTATTTCCTTATGACCCATGTTTGTGGAGTACCTGAGTTTATGAAGGAGATTCACTCTTCTATTATAGCTTCTAGATTACTCAATTCACCCCTAATCATTAGGGTAGCTTATTTTTATTTTTATTGATACTCATCCACATATTTATTTCATCATGTTTCATTAAGGAAATATGAAGTAAATGCATTTAGTTTGACATCCCCCAAGTATATATTTGGATTCTAATTTGTATCACTGGGTACAGCATACTGGTGTATGTAAAACTCACTTAACTATGTTTAGAGTTCAAGGTCAGCATATTTATAGACTTTAAATAAATATTTAAGGTCACAAACCATGTAAGACTAATCATTGTATATATTGTCATATTTGAATTTAAGCCATCTTTCTTCTAAGTAGACAATATGCACTCCATTAACAATTTATTGGTTTCATACATTTTTGTAATCTTTGATTTCAAATAATTGATCCTATTTTTAGCCTTTTCCAGGCTTTTTTCTAAGTCATATTTTTGCTCTCGTGTTTTATCATATAATTTAAATATTAATACCAACTCTTTGTGGTAATTTTCATCATCACTGAATTTTTCTTTAATGAAATTCAAGAGGTTATCTTGGCATAGAAGCTGAAAAATCCACATCAATTACTTCCTTTGCTATAGGTATTTTTGAAGTGGTCAATGGAGGAGAAAATATATTGTATAAAGGTACCAAATTCAGAGCCTTATCTTCTATAGGTGTTTTTGAGAGTAAACTAATGTTATCTATGGAAAAGGGAGATGAAGTTGTTGTAGGTTCCTCCAAGGAAGTTATTATAGGTTCCTACAAAACCTTTAGTTTTTCATAGATGGTTCTATAAATTCTACTACCCCCAGAAGTGTTTTTAAGCCTCTCTTAACTTTCAACTCTGTTATCTCATTCCTCAGCCTATACATTTCTATCATAGATTGTTCCAAGGTTTGGAACTCCTAGTCATAAGGAACTACCTCTTATTATTCATCTTATTTCATAGTCTATTCTTCAATCAATTATTATTCTTCAATAGGTTGATCTGTCATTCTCAAATCTTCTTCTATGTACCTAATGTGTCTAAGGAAATCCATGTCTTTTTTAGTTAATATAGGTGGCTTAGGTGACTTTACTTCTTTTTTGGTAGATTCTTCTTCAGTAGATCATTTTGCAATCTCAAACCTGTCAAAAGTATTTCAAATCCTGGGATCTTTCTTTTCATTTTCATTCTCACTGATGTTTATGGGTGAGGATGTAAGAGTTGTCTTTTGTTTCTTAATTCTCTAATATCTCCTAGGAAGAGGTCTCCTTCTTCTTGATACATGTGGTTTCTTTTCTTTAGTCTTCTTCTTAAGAAAGATGTTTGTTAGAACTTATTCTTCTTATGCAACAGTTGATGGAATAACTTCTTCTTCCCCTAAAGGAGCCATGGTGAAAGAATCAATCCTTGGTGAGGAGACAGTTGGAATAATGGGAGAAGGAATATTCTACCTAATTTGTGTGGGTGGATTTTACTCCTCTATATCAGGAGTTAGGACTAGTTTCCTTCTCCTTCTTCTACCAGTAGCAGTTTTAGATGAACCCTCAATGGTTATAGGCTATCCAATGCACTAGTGCCCATAATACCTTATTATGTATTCTATTAAGCCTACTCTTTAGAATATTTCTTATCATTATTTCCTTCTTCTTACTAAAGTTCATCAGTCTCTAGGGTTAGAAGGTGTTCCCAATTAAGGTCAAGTCTAACAGTGTTTATTTCATGTTTAGTTATCAATCATATCATGCAATGATGATATATTTCTTTCTCAACCCCCTTTAAGTATTATTTGGACATATTTTTTATAATTTTCCATAGGTGATTTGGAATATTAATGATCCTATCATGCCTTAAGTGATTCAAAAATTTCAACTAGAGAGTATAAATCAGAGAGTACCTTCCTTCATAGGTCATATATTTGATGATTTATGAGGCTACTTCCCTCCAGGTTGTAGATAGGTTGAATCTCTCCACACCACCTTTCTTCAATACTAGCCTTTCCTCTCCCTAACATAACTACTGTCTAACTTCTTGACCATTGGGTTTATCCTTATAATTTTATCCTATATTTGGTAGCCCAGTTGTCTAGCTTATTAGTTCTTTAGTGAATAGAAATGTAATGCCATGTATAGTACATTTCTCTCCTATAAATGACCCTATAAATTTCCTTGTAAGGGATTCTAAGAAATGTTGTAATTTCTCAAAATAAATGGTCCATCCAACTCTATTAAAGATAGCCCATCTGGCTAGGTCTCCTTGAAGTTGCCTATGATCTGTAGGTTCCTGTCTCACAACTAATCCTCCCATTATGTCTAGGTTTAGTTTTTTGACAACCCTTCAATCGATAATTATCATCATACTCAGTTTGGATTCTATATTTGTACTTGTAGCAAAGCAGGGTTTTTTCAATAATGGCAGTTTGTGGTTGCAGGTTATGTCATGCTTTAGCTTTTCTTAAATGGGTTGTACTCATAAAGAAAAACAATAAAAGTGATTATTTTCCTTATTTATTGTATGTTTTCATCATAAGCCTTCAATTTTCACATATGGACTATCCCATAGTATGTCAAATTGATTGCCCATAGAATTCTCCCCCTCTAACATGGGGTGTCACTTGTCCCCAAGTGATGTGGAATGAGTAGGATGGGATAAGAGAAGATGGGGTCATGATGAGGATATGAGTGTGAGTGGATAAAATAATTAATGAATGACTTGTTAATGATTAAATATGTTTTTCAATTTAATACATGCTATATTAAGAATAAAAAATTCTTTTTTATGACCAAAAGATATGCCATACCTTTTTGACAATTTGTTATGGTTATGCAAAGGAAAGTTACATGCGAGTGTTTACCAAAATGAAATGATTATCCTATTAGTTATAACTTGAATGAAGTGGTCCCCTTGAGTAATCATGATATCTTAAGATGTTAGCCTTCCATGATTCCCTCAGCAACCTACATGCAACATGACAGCATGCATGGAACTGGAGCAGGGGTCTTGTAGTGGGATGATAGATTATTTCCCTCCTACCACAAGGTGGTCATTGTGTATCTTTGTGATATCCAAGTAGTGTGTCTTATAAATATGGAAGAGGGAGATGAGGGTTTGTTTGCTTTGTGATCTTCCTCTACATGACCCTACTAATGATTTGTCTCTATACTATCTTACTCCCTATGGATTTTGTGCCTAATAAAATTTTCCTTTAGCAACCAACAAGGTTTTCAAACTTGGGATCTGTGCTCCAAAAAATCTTAGATCTCACTATTTGACATAGTGAAATCATCTCCATGAAATGATTAAAAGCTAAAAGTGGTTCATGTGTGTCTTTATAGCCATAAATTCTGGTCTACCACACTCTAAATGGAGATTAGAAGTGTATGCATTTATTGCTACTCTTATCTTGTTAATCAGGGGTATTCCTTAGTAATATTTTGATTTTTATACTCTAATCCTCCTTCACTTCTCCTCTATCTTGTCTAGTGTCTTCCATGTATTACTCAAAATCTCATAGTCAAAGCCATAGCTTAGAGTTTGTGAAGAACTAACTTGCATGCACTAGAGAGGTGTATATAGGTGTTAGGGTGTACCTATATAAACTATAGGTGGAGCCCATAGAAACTAAAAAGTTGTGCCTAAATGTAGGGAAGGTGCCCATAGAAACTAAAGAATATCCCATAGTAACTAAAGGAATACCTTCATTGACAAAGGTGCCTATAGAAATAGTGAGGGAGGTGCCTATAATAGCTACAAAATAGCCCATGGAAATTGGAGGAAGATGAATAGTTTTGCTCAAAATGATTATTTATTTTTCTTTTTTAGTTTTTACCCCTAAATAGTCAGCAAGCTAGTTTTCTATTTAGGCCCATTTTATAGTTCTAGGTAGCTAGCAAGCTAGTTTTCTACCTAGAAACTACCAACAACATCCAAAAAAGGTTTTAATTATTTTATTTACTGTAATTACTACCTACAATAAAATATTTATTCTGCATCTTTGCCAATTCAGTTGTGAGGGTGACTGGTCAAGCACCATGTGAAGGTATCATCCTTCATGCCAAAGGAGGGCCAAGATGTCCTCCTCTCCTTCTTCACCTATGTGTTGGTTGGTTCTCCCTCTATCTAGTGAGACATCATGTTGATCTAGTACATCATTGTATCTATTTTTTAATTGCTTGCATATGTGCTTGGTAAAATCCTTCTAAGTGAATAGCCTTTTGTATAAATTTAGTCTATGGCCATTAATTAGTAAATGGAATATTACCAGATCAATGGTTTGGAGTTGCATTGATCCATTGTCATAAACATGCTCAATCTCAAATAGATCAAGCCATCTAGTCTAGAGTTTGCCCTTTTGATCCTCATATTTTAAATCAAAAAGAAGGGTCCAATCTCTTGCATTGAATTGCCCGTTATTAATGTACCTGTCATGCCATCCAATTTACTACTACTATATAAGTTTTATGTTCTACAATTCCTATTATTTGTATTCATCTAAAGTATTTAGTTGTATAAACCTTTCTTTTTGTGCTTCAGATATATCCATCCTAAGTTCTAGTGTTATACATAAGGTCTTATGCTCAAATTCAATTATCAAGATAGATTTATTCTCATAGAAAAATTCATATAGGGTGAAGCTTGTAGTGGTCCTCCATGTGATTCTATAAGCCCAAAAAACTTCAAAAAGTCTATCCTCCTAATCTTTATAGGATATACTAATAGTCTTGATCAAAATATTTTCTAACTACCTGTTGGTAACTTTAACCTATACATTAGACTGTGGATGATATGAACTTGATTTCTTATGCCTAATCTTATATTGTTAGACCAAGGTAGTAATTAAACTAGAAATTAATTGGGGTCCTTGATTAGTGACTATTTCTCATGGCACACCATATCTTTTGAATATTTCTTCATAGAGGAAAGTTGTCACTTTCTCATCCTTGATGTGTGTAAGATCCTTTAGTTTTACCCATTTAGTGACATAGTAAGTACATATAATGATGTATTTTTGTTGTTATATTTTGAATCAAAATGTCCTAAAAATTCTAGGTCCCATTTTTCAAATGGTTCAAGCACCATTTGAGGCTATGAAAGCATCTCATCTGAATGTGTGGGTTTCCCCATACGTTGACATCTATCACAATGAGTAGTGTACCTAATGGCATCTTAATGGAGTGAGGGTTAATAATATCTTGTATTTAATAATTTTACCATTGTACACTTAGCTACAAAGTTCCCTCCACAAGGTTCATCATGGTAGGATTTAAAGATATCTGGAACTTCATCTTCTCTGAGACATCTAATTATTATGAAGTCAGGCCCAATATAGAAAAATAATCCAAATAGTGATGAATACCTACTACTTTTTTGAATCAAAACTCTTTTTTGTTAAGGAATTACTATGGAAGTAACTTAGTTATAAGGTAGTTAGCAACATCAACATACCAAAGTGTGGTAAGGGTGAGGGAGAATAGGTGCTCATCTAAAAATGAGTCATCTACTATGGTATCTTCTTGAGGGGATTGTAGTCATGATAAGAAATTAGACATGACATTATCCTTACCAAGCTTATCTATAATAGTTAGATCAAATTCTTATAATAAGAGTAGTCATCTTATCACTCTACCTGAGATAGTTGATTTGTTCATAAGGTACCTAATGGTTACATGGTTTGTATGTACAAAGACTTGATACCCTATTATGTAGTGATAGAATTTGTTGATAGCATAAATTAATAACTCCTTTTCAGTGATCATGTAATTTAATTATGCTACCTATAGGTTCTTGCTTTAAAAATATATGTCATAATTGAGTACTTCCTATTTTTAACCTAACACAACTCCTAGGATAGTATATAAAGCATATGTGTGAATATGGAAAGGAAGCTTCCAATTAGGGCCACATAGAGTAGGGGTGGTGGTCAATAATTCCTTCAATTATTTGAAGGTTGTATCATAGGTAAGACTCCATATGAATTCAGCATCTTTAGTTAGGAGAGTGAACAATGGTGCTACTACTTTGCAAAAATTATTGATAAATCTCCTATAGTAACTAGCATATCCTAAAAAACTCTTGACATCTTTTTGTTTTTGAGGAACAAGCAAATTTTTTATGATGCTAATTTTTGTAAGGTCAACATTAATTCCTTCAGTAGATATATGGTGGCCTAAGACAATGCCTTTGGTCATAATCATGTGGCATTTCTTATGACTTAAATACAAATAGTTATCCTAATAGTGTTGCAACACTTTATCCAGTTTCTTCAGGCACTCATCAAATATTTCTCCATAAACAATGAAGTCATCCATATAGATTTCTAAACATTCAATGGCCATATTTGTAAAAATATTCAAGACAGCCCTCTAGAATGCTGCAAGAATTTTACTTAACCCAAAAGGTAATACAACATAAGAATAAGTACCCTAGGGACAAGTGAATGTGGTCTTCTCTTGGTCCTCAGTAAAAATTATAATCTGGTTGTAACCACAAAATACATCCAAAAAAGCAAAATATTTATTTCTTGTTAGTGTGTCCAACCCCCGATCAATGAAGGGTAGAAGAAAGTGATCCTTTTGGGTTGCTATATTAAGTTACCTATAATCTATGCATACATATCATTCTCCATTTTCCTTTAGTATGATTACCAATGGTGAAACCCATTCACTATCTCAGATGGGATATATAAATCCAATAGTCAGGAGTTTTTATAATTCCACTTTGACTATTTCTCTAAGAGTTGGATTCATCCTACATTGTGGTTTTTTGATTAGTTGGCACTCTTATTTAATATATATATGATATGTGCATATTTCTAGGTTGATTCCTTATATATCCTCATAATCCCATGCAAAAGCACATTGATTTGTACGCAACATGTTGACTAGGTGTTTTTATTCATTTAACTTCAACTTACTATTACTAAGAAATGTTTTTTTTGAAGATATTTCAATTTACGTGAGAGTGCTTTCATCATTTATATATTGCTAATAGATCTAGTTTGATTGTAGATATGAGGTAGCAGCTGGTGGAATATTTCTTATACAGATGCATTAGAATTATGTTCTTGCTAAAGGTTGGAAAATGGGCACTCAACACATTACAAGTGGTTGAGATCTATAGAATAAGTTTGGTAATTATTTTGGAGAACATTTAAGAGAATTGTATCTTCTTCCTAATCATCCAAGTTATATGCATGGTTTATGGTGAATACAGCAATCAAGGAAGGTTAGTCTACCTCATCTTCTTTAGTCCATAATGTATACTCTAGTGTTAAGGCCAGCTATGTTAAAGGATAGAGGACCAATTTCTTAGTGTGGTTGCCATTAGACATCAACATATTACCTGATCTACAACTGATGAATGCATCAGCTATGATAAGCCAAGGTTATCTTAAGATAAGAGGGTATCCATTCAAATTACACTTTTATTGCAGCATAATGAAATTTGTAGGATACTCCCAAGAATCTATAATAATGACAAGATCTTCAATGATTCTTTGTGGTCAAATTATAGACCTATCAGCCATTTACAACATTGTAGATGTGGGATGAATATTATTCAACTATAGTTTGTTCATGGTTTCAGTTGTCATCACATTTATTTTAGCCCCTAGGTCTATCAATGTATTGGGCAATTACTGGTCATGGATCTAGATTGTTACTACTGGGCATTCTAGATCTAAATATTTCTTTGGTAGGGTGTTTATCAGTATAATGTCTACCAGTTAGCCAATCATATGCACTATATTGGGATCCTTCTTCTTATTTCTAAGTTTACATAGACATAAGTCTCTATCAGCTTTGAAATATATGGGCACATCCTTGATGGCAAAAAAAAGAGAAATTTTAACACAGAGATTCTTTAGATGTCTTATGAAATCAAACTTAGACTCAATTACATGGCACTGAAGGCTAAAATATTCTAAAAATGGTGGGGATATTTCATTAATAGTTTTATTTATTGGTTCAGAGTGTTCTTGTGGTAGTGAAGGTGGGTTAGCATGATCCTCTGGATTTTCTTGATCTAACTACATTATTATGGGTGGGATGGGGGTGGTATAATTTTCCCTAAATGTAGGTGAATGTCATAAATGTTCACCATGTATGTTGGGTACTGAACAAGTTCAATACTAAATGTCAGTTACATCAACTTATTTACAAGATTATCCACAGGTTGGGTAGAGAGATGGTTAGGCTTAGGTGTAGCTTGTATATTGGGCATATGAGTAGGAGGTTGTTGTTTTTATTATGGATGGAACCCTCTTTGATGGTTTTCCCAAGGCTAATTGGGTCTCTAAGACACTACCCCTAGTTTATGAAGGGTGGGCCTTGGGGTGGTTGTCAAGCTTTTATCCAAGGTGGGGATAGATTTTATGGAGGCTTCTAGGAGGTGGTGGGGTAGCTTGTCTAAGGTGGCTACCAGTTGGAATTAAGAGGTGGGACTTTCATTCATAGACTAGTCTAATTGGGAGTACTATTTACAAAATATGAATTAAAGGAGGTACAATTTACAAAAGGTAGATTTTGTCCCATACTTGAATAATATGGTCATTAAACCCATGTTTTTATTTGTGCAACATAGAAAACCTGGTCCCCATCTCCTCTTACAATGTGTATCTCTACTATTTCTAGTTATCTAGTTGTGATGTTAGTTACTTTAGTCTGAACCTCATGACACTTACAATATGTCTTCTTCTTACAATCCAGATAATAGATAGTCAAAGCTTGATCTAAGGCTACTTACTTTTACCTTGAGTGTAAGCTATACAATTGGGTGGCTAAGTGACTAATGATATCCTATTTCATATCTTGTAATAGGTTACTAATTTTATATTTTGATAGGTCATTTGTAGCTACCAATGGAAGTTTGTTTCCCTTGACTTTATTTATGTCAGACCTAGAATACTTCTTGCTCAACTCCTTGATGTTTGTGAATGGTAGGTGGGAAATATCTCCCCCACTCATTAATTTCAAGGCTTTTATATAATCTTCTCTAACTCATTTCAAGAAGATGATTTTTATAGGCTCTTCTCTTAGTGCACTTTGCTTGAATTTTTGTACACTGAACATAGATCATTCAACATATTCTTCCAAAGATTCTTCCCCTTCTTGATTCATCCTGAAGATGTCATTTCTTATATAATTTCTTCCTCATCCATATTCTTAATACTTAGCCAAAAAAAAAATCATGTCCTCCTAAGTGTGGACTGAATTACTACCTAGTCTCATGAACCAACGAAGTACTGAGTCTTTAAGGGTGGATGGAAAGAGTTTCAATTTCTATGCATCCTACCTATAGTCATATCTTCTATAGAGGATATAAAATTCAAATAAAAATGTGTTTAGGTTTGTTGATAATGTACATATAAAATTGGGCAAGATTGAGGATGAGATATTTTTCATTTATGTTACACATGTTGCATCTAGAATAGGAAATTCAAAAATAATTATCTAGAGTCCTATTGTCATCCACAAAGTCTCATTCTCTGTTCATGATATATTTTCTTGTGATATGGATACCAAAGGTAATCAGGATCACATCTTCAAATTTTGTATCAGTCCCTTCATTACTATGATAGTAAACATTTATCTGATGATCCATAGTCTTTTTACCAAATGAGAAATCTAAAGATTCTCCTGAGCTTTCTTTGATTTCTTCAAGAAATCTTGTTGGAATGTTTTTCTAATGTTACTTTTTGGAGTGTTTAGTTCATGAAGTTATTCTCCCTCATTTAATCCTACCAACTTAGCTAATGCTTCATCTACTTTTGTTTCCTTTTTCAAAGCCAATAGTACTTCTTCTATAATTTGCCTCTTTTAGTTTGTAGTGTTCCCTTCTTCAAAAGCCTTCTTGATTATGGTATATTTTTCAACAGGATTCTTAATTGATGTAAGTATTTATGTTTCTTTCTCAATAGCAATTTTTTGTTTATTTGTCAAGAATCTGCCTCAAGAATATCTTTCTCTCTACATAAACATATGCCACTCCTTTATATGTCTTATCTATTGTGCAACCTAATTACCCAATGATTTATAGATTCTTGAGTCTGATTAACATTAATTATCAACCTAGGGTGTATACACTTTTCAAGGATATCAACATTATATATGCATTATTGATTTAGAAATCATCTTATTTTTCTAGTTGTAGTATAATGAATTTGTTTATAATTCATCAGATAGATATACTATAAACTAATATGATAGAATTATAGAATTACTTTTCACTTATGAATCATACATGCATTAGACTTATATAATTAAACTAATTAAAATCAACATACACACCACACTCAAAGCTAAAGAGAGTTAATATCTTCACTAAAACTCTTTCTGATGGGGCCCTTCCTCATTCAAAACTAAGTTCTAATCCTTCTCTGATAAAATTCACAAAATTCTCAAAATATCAATCTTCTCATTACTCAATTATGTAGTAATTAAAGATTGCTACAGAAAGTTACAATATTTAGAGTGCAATGTTGTAATTCTAATACTTATGCTATTATCTATTTAAATTAACTAACTCCTAATTTGATCAAGGTTCTATCATTAAATATAGAATTTAGTTTATTAACTCTTAACCAAAAAACACCAAACTAATAAAAATATAAATACTTTAAAACTACCTCAGTCAACCTTCAAGTGGTTAGTAACCGAAGTTACCTATTTTAGGTCTGACTAGGTTAGAGACAAGGCATATTATTTTTTTATTTTATTTTATTGTCTTTTTCTTATTATCCTTGTCTTTCTCATCTTTTGTAGCACATATAATAATTCCTTACATGTAGGGAATCTGTATAACAACTATGATTCTTTCCAATCATCCATTTGGTTCCCAAGATAACTAGATGTGTCCTTAAGATCTCCTCAACAATAGATTTGTTTTACATAGTGGCTATGGGCAACCTATAGGTAAAGCCTATAGTTTATATGGGCACTCTACAATGGATGAAAGTGAAGTCTAAAATTACTACAGGCACTCTAAAGTGGCTACAGACAACCTATAGGTGAAGCCTACAGTTGTTGTAGACACTCTACAATGGCTATGAGAAACTTCTAGGTGAAGCCTATAGTTGCTATAGGTAGCCTATAGTCACTATGTCTTATCAAGATTATACAGCCTTTTATGACTCCTCAAATGCTTATTAGATAAATCACACCAATATAATTCAATCAAGGAAAAAGCATCAATAATTCATAACATTATATATATATATATATATATATATATATATATATATATATATATATATATATATACTATGTCTTATCAAGATTCTACAGCCTTTTGTGACCCCTCAAATGCTTATTAGATAAATCACACCAATATAATTCAATCAAGGAAAAAGCATCAATAATTCATAACATTATATATATATATATATATATATATATATTAGTTATAGGATTTACATGGAAAAAAGCATATACTGAGCATGGATGAGGTTATAAAAGTAAGCAATTGGTGGCCTCATCACTCCCCCTTACTTAACCTCTTTCTCAACCTCGAGCAAGCCTTGGTTGCATTCTAAAACCATAAAATTTTCTAAAGTCTAGGGGTTAAAGACACGCTGACCCTTTAAGGATGTAAAATCTTTTCTTCTCTACCTCTCTATCTGCTAGAACATTTTCTTCCTAGTCAATAAATGGGAACCAAAATATATGGGGTTGAAACATCAATCCCAACCATTTTATTCTCCACTTTTTGACAAGTTAAATATATAAGTATACTCTATGGATGGACTCTCTAAGGTTTTGAGGGGAGTACAGTTCCTTTCTTTTCAAGGCATCTAAGAGTTCTACCCATCTGTGAGAGCAAGCAACAAAAATTTTCTTTCTATCTCCTTCTATAAGACTCAAATAGTGGTTCTAGACTTTTACCTACTTTTTGAAAACCTATTTTTGTGGAGTGTTTGCGTTCATAAAGGAGATCCATTCATTTATTACAGCATCTAGATCTCTTGATTCACTCTTGATCATTAAGGTAGATTATTTTTATTTTTCTTGATATTCTTCCATTTTTTCCTTCTTATTTCCTTCAGAATATATGAAGAAAATGCATTTAGTAGGACATACCCCAAATATATTTTTGGAATCCATTCTATATCACTAGGCACAACATATTGGTGGATGTAGAACTCACTTAGCTGAGCTTGGAGGTCAGGATCAGCATGTCTATATTCTTTAAAGAAATATTTTGGGTCATAAACTGTGTAAGATTGATCATTATAAATCTTATCATACCTAAATTTAAGCCATTTCTATTCTTATTACATAGCATACACCCCAGAAGGGGGTCTACACTCCATCAATAGTTTAGTGGTTTCATGTAATTTACTAATCTTTTCCTTTAGATATCTAATCCTAAATTCAGCAAATTCCAATTTTTCTTGTAATTCATCATGTTATTATTTTAATTCAACATATCCCTTGAATCTCTAAACCAACTCTTTGTGGTAGGTTTCATTATTATTGAATTTTTCCTTCATAAAAATCAAAATATCATCAGTCTCTACTGGAGTAGTGGCTGAGAAATCCATGTCAATAACCTCTTCTACTATAGGTGTTGGTGTAGTGGGAAATGGAGGAGTAAATCTATGATAGAAGGGTACCAAAGCTAGAGCATAATATACTACAGGTGCTTCTATGGTCAAGGTAAATGAGGATGTTGTAGGTTCCTCTAAGGAAGCTATTGTGGGTCCCTCCAATCCCTTTTCTTTGTCCATAGAAGGCTCTACAAACTTTAATGCCTCCAAAAGTGTTTCAATGGTTATCTTTCCTTTTAGTTTTTTTATCTCATTTCTCAGTTTGTATATTTTTTTCAAAACTTGTTGTTATGTCTATAACTATTGAGTATAAGGGAGTATTTCTTATTCTACTCCTTTGTCCATAGTTTATTCTTCACCCAATTTCTCTTCTACTACTTGTTGCTCTGTCATTCTCAATTCTTCTTCTGTATACCCAATGTTTCTAAGGATATCAATGTCGTCCTCAATGAATCTAGATGCTGAAAGTAATTTTTCTTATTCTATTACCTTATAAAATTTCTCATTAGTAGACCATTCTTCTATTTCAAATCCATCAAGGGTCTTCCTCACTCTAGGCTCCTTCTTTAGTTTTTCATCATCATTGATATCTATTGTTAGGGAAGTTGTAGTGGTCTTTTGTTTCTTCACTCTTTGAGATCTCCTAGGAGGAGATCTCCTTCTTTTTTATATCATGGATTTCTTCCTTTTGATTTTCATTTTTCTTTCAGGAGGGGTGACTGATGAAATTCATTTTTCTTGCACAACAGTTGATAAGGGAACTTCTTATCCAGAAGGAGACAATATGGAGGAATAAATCTAAGGTGAGGAAATAGTGGAAGGAGGAATATGTTATTGTGGGATTTCCTCCCTATGTCAAAAGGAATTAGGACTAGTTTCTTTCTCTTTTTCTTTCCCATAGCAGTCTCAGATGGACCCTCAGTAGCTACAAGTTGGCCAGTAGCACTAGTGCCCACAACATCTTCTTGTATAACTTGTTGGGCCTAGTCCTCATGGGATTCCTTCTTATTAATGCCCTCTTCTTACTGAGGTTCATTATTTTCTAGGGCTAAAAATTATTTCCAACTTAGGTTAGATCTAATAGAGTTTATTCCTTGTTTAGTTATTAGCCATATTAGGTAGTGATGGGATATGGTTGTTTCAATACCCTTCTGATATTCTTTGGATATCTTTTTCAAAATATTACATAAGAAATGTAGAACATTAATGACTTTGTTATGCATTAAGTGATTTAAAAACTTAAACTAAAGAGTATAAATGAGGGAATACCTTACCTTTAGGTCATGTACCTAATGATGTATGATGTTATCTCTCTCCATGATATAGGTAAGCTAAGTCTCTTCACACCTCCTCTATTTAATACCAATTTTTTATTTTCCTGATGAAACTATTGTCTAGCTTCTTGGCCATTATATTTATTTTGCCAATTTTTTTCCATACTTGGCAGCCCAGTTGTTTGGCTCACCAAGTCTTTAATGACTAGGAATGTGATGCCATGTATAATGGCTTGGTTTCCATCAAAGGAACCTGTAAATTCTCTAGTAAGAGGATTTAATAAATTTTACAACATCTCAAAATAAATGGTCCAACTCACTCTATTGAAGACATCCCAACTGGCTTGGTCTCCCTGAAGTTACATATGATGTGTGGGTTCTCTCCTTAAAATTGGCCCTCCCATTTTAGATTCTTGGGTAGCCCTTTCAACCAATAAGTAGCAACACACTCTGTTTATCCTATGGAAATATGTCTATAGCAAAGCAAGTTTTTGTTCAACAATGATGAATGTGAGGTTATAGGTTGCAGGGTTTTATTCAACAATGGTAGATATGAGGTTACAGGTTACAAATTGTGGTATCTAATTTCCATACATAGGGTTTCCATAGTGCATGGGGTTTTAACCCATAGCATCCTCCCCCCACTTTATTTGTCACATGTTCTCAAGTGATGTGGAGTGAATAGAAAGGAAGGAATATGATTGGTCATTATTAAGAGTATAATTACAAGTTTAGAGGTGACGTGATGGACATGAAATGAATGATGTAATTCATGATTTGATATTATTATTAATAGTATACACACTATATTAAAACAATGAAGACTTTTTCAATGAATAAATATATGATGTACCTATTTATTAATGGTATTTCTGAGGTGATGTCAAGGATTCGCATGTGTGTTGGCATACAAGTGTTTCCATGTGAATGATTGATGAGACATAATGATTGGGTTAGTAGTTGTAACTAAAATTAATTAGACCCCTTGTGGATTTATTATAAGATCACCAATGGTTAGGTGTTGATGATGCCTATAGCTCACATGCACGTAATGTATGACATCCTGCATAGAATAGAAATAGAGGTCTAAGACTTGGATGAGAGATGATTACTTTCTTACCACAAGGTGATTATTGAAAAGCTAGGTGATCCAAGTGATAGGTTAGATTATCTTGAAAGTAGTTAGATAAGGGTGTTGTTTTTTAGTGACCTTCCTCTATAGGAACTGGCTGATAACTATCTTGATGTTGCTTATGCCTTGTAGGCTCTGTACCTAGTGGACTTGGTTATAGTAATCAACAGGGTCTTCAAACATGGGACCTATGTGCCAAATAAATATGAAATATCACTAGTCAACATAGTGAAATGATCTCTATAACATGATAAAAATTGAAACTGAATCATGGGTATCCTTATAGGCATAAATTCTAGTCTGTAACACTTATAAATGGAGAGAAAAGGTGTATGTTTTATTATGGCTTTGTAGCTTGGTATTCAGGGGTTGTTATAAGAAATAGATGTGAAATTTTCTACTCTAATTCTCCTTCATTCAACCACAATGTTGTATGATGTCTTTCATGCAGTGCCCAAAATCTAACAGCCAAGCCATAGGTGAGAGCTGTAGGAGGATTTATCCTACATGTTTTATAGAAAGGTGAGAATGGGCATGAAAAGGTACCTATAATAGCTATAGGTGAAGCCCATATCAAGCTACAAGGTGATGCCCAACTATGTAGAAGTTTTCTATAGTAGTTATAGAATTACCCATAATAATTGGAGTGAAACCTTCAATGGCAAAAGTACGTATAGCAACTACAGAAAACCCATGGTGACATGAACAGTTATGTTCTAAATGATTGCCATTTCTTTTCTTTCTTTCTCACCTTTTTATTTAACCCTTAAATAACCAGCAAGTTTGTTTTCTTCTTAGGCCCATTCTAAAGATCTAGGTAGTTAGTAGGATGATTTTCTACCTAAAAACTACCAACAATGCCCAAAGACTGGGTTTTTATTGTTGGTTTTTTTTTTTTACTCTAACTACTATTTGTAGTAGAATGTTTATTTAGGGTCCTTACCAAGTCATCTCAAAGGATGACTAGTCAAGGACCAGGTTAAGGTCTCATTCATCATACCAAAGGAGGGAAAGGATGTCCTCCTCTCCTTCATTTGAGTATGGATTGGTGCTCCCTTTTTTTGGTGAGATAGCATGCCTATCTAGTACATCATTGTATCCATCTTGTAATTATTGGTGTATGTGACTAGTAAACTCTTCTTGAGTGAGTGGTTTTTTGTACAACTTAAGTCTATGGACATTGAATAGTAGATAGATTCTTATTGGATCAATGGTTTGGTTTTGTACTGCACTATTTTCATAAAAATGATCAATCTCCAAAGGACCAAGCCATCTGATCTAGAGTTTGCCCTTGTGATCCTTGTATTTGGAGTCAAAAAGAAGGGCCCAATCTCTTATATTGAACTACTTGGTCTTAATATACTTATCATACCATCCAATCTGCTACTATTGTATAAGATATGTGTCATGTCCCCTTTTTAGTCGACATGTGCAGAGTAGATGATTAGCCTATTATGCGACCCTCGTAGGCTGATGAGGTGGATAGAGGGTCTTGATGGAGCTGGGCTTGGCTTTCGTTTGGGCTCTTTAGGACATGAATTAAATGAGATATTAATATTTGATTGATTTAATCAAATATTAATTATTTGGTCCAATTTTAATTAATTATTAATTATTAATTATTAATTAATTATTAATTAGTTATTATTGGGTCTAATTTTAGGATCCTCATTCTAATTTAAGAATTGGTCTAATTTTAAGACCCTAGTTCTAAATTAAGGAAGCCCCAGTCTAATTTAAGGGAATCTAATTTTAGCAAGCACACCTTTGGAGGTGTATAAGAATCTCTCATGAGAGAGAGTTTGTATCCATGCTTATTATTGATATTGATTCTTGTTAAGAAATTCTTCTGTGAAGACTGAGCCAAGGGTTCTAGGATTCCAATTGCAGTGAAGAACGTCAACTCTTCATTGTGTGCGATTCAGAGGTTGTGAAAGATCAGCCGATCTATTGCCGAATTGAGAGATAACTTCACCCAGAAGTTATCATAGTATTACAGGTATTTGAGAGATAACTTCACTCAGAAGCTATCACAAGGGTTTACAGGTATTTTCTTTATTTTGGGTTTTTGATTCAAGAATTATCCAGATATAGATCTTTTGTGTCAGCCCATAATTCTACAGATCAGGATCAGGCATACAGGGTGTGTTATATCAGCGGCCGTACGACTTCCGTACAGATCTGTGAAAAATCCGTACGCATCTATAGAAAGTTCAGGTACCGACATCGGCGAACAGAAACTTACAGAGACCGACATCGGTCGACTCATCACCGACGTCGGCAAGGGGACCACTACAGGTCGACCGACGACGGCAGTATAACCGACGTCGGCGACTGTGTTTTTTACACAGCAGGCCGAGACATGCCAGATTCAACCCAGTTCGCGGAATATTCAGGCTATAAGGCTGAACTTTCGATATTCTTTGTATACCTGACAGAGGATCTCAAATTGTAAGCTTATGAGTAAATAAATAAGAAATTATACTGTGATTTATTCATCTATTTGAAGATATTTTGCAGAAATTCAGATAAGCAATTTGGAGCTTTGTTTTGATATTCGAAGGGATATTACAGTGGTATCAGAGCTAAATCCTGCCATCTTGAGGGTTTAGAAATTTTATGCAGCGACAAGAGTTGCGACCACACGGGTATTACACACGCAGTAAAGCTTTGCTTGAAGGTACTCAAGTTCTAGAACAACCGCCGGAAGACATGGGTGATGATATTGGTAGGGCCCGTATTCCTCACCATCCGAGAGACCAAGATGATCCAGAGGTTTTACTTACTCTTAGAGAACTACGAGAAGGGCAAAGGCAGAATAACCAGGTATTACAGTAGTTGGCAGCAGCACTGCCAAGATTGGGTTCTCTGAGGAGACATTCCCCACACCGTGAAGATGTCAGGAGTGTTGCAGGATCACAGCGAGGCCATGGGACTGTTTCTCGTACAGCGAATAGGCCTACTAGGCCTATCTTTGTGAGACAGGAAGCAGAAGAGGTTATAGCAGGTGAAGAGCATGAGGAGGAATTTATAGACACATTCAGGGCAGCAACTGACGAGTGGGAGTCATTACCACCTGTGGTCAAGGAGATGATTACTTTTGATCGATTCCTCACACAAAGGAAAGAACATTATCGAGGTCGACAGAATGGGAGACCAAGGCCCCAGAACAATGATCTGAAGCAGGCTACGAGTAGGCTCACTCTAACAACATTTGACGGTAGTGGTAAGGTGACAGCACAGGCCTGGGTTAGTAAGCTGGATACATTTCTCACATTGCGACCGATGGATGAGGAAGATGCTATCAGATATGCGACACTACATCTTGAGGGAGTAGCTCACGATTGGTGGCACCATGGGATGGTGACACTCCATCATGATCGGATCACTTCTTATCAGGAGTTTGTGGATAGGCTGGTGGAGCATTTTGACAGGAGGGATCCAGAGTCCTATTTCTGAGAGTTGGCACAGTTGTGCCAAAGCGGCAGTCTAGATTCTTACATTGGTGACTTCCAGAAGTTATCAGTTATGGTTCCTGACATTTCAGAGAGGCGACTAGTAGTACTCTTCATGGAGGGCTTGACAGAACCATTGAGAGGTTGGATCAAAGGCTTTGATCCTCCTTCATTACAGGAAGCTATGAAGAAGGCGCGCAGTATGGAGATGGCAGCCCCAACAAGTAGATCTAACTCCAGAGGTACTTCTTCATCTAGAGACCATAAGCACTCCAACGGGGATACAGAGAGACCGGATTTTAACATAGATAAATCTGGGGTTAAAAATGATTCAAAGGCCAATCCAGCAGCACCACCTTTGGATCGTGAGGCACTTAATGATCTACGCAGGAAGAAGCTTTGCTTCTACTGCAAAGGTCCATATGATATCCATCACGATTGCCCTTTGAGGCCTAAGGGCAAAGCAAATCGTGTGATGTGGGCGTATTATGAGGATGCGGAATCAGAAGATTCCGAACAGCAGGGTAGTTTTGAGGAGGCAGAGGCTTCAGAGCCTAAGGCAGATGCAGATTTAGAGCTTCATATACAGGAGGCACGCCTATCCAGCATTCAATCGGATGAGTCATTCAGACTCCGAGGAGTTTTGGCAGGGCAGAAGGTTACCACCCTTCTTGATACAGGAGCTACACATAATTTCATAGATGCTAGATTGGTGGAGGAGCGTGGACTCACTACCGAAGATTTTGAGGGGATTAGAGTTAAGGTAGCCGATGGTCACACTCTTAGGTGTGAGCGCATGATTAGAGATCTCCCATTGCGCTTGAACAACTATGAGTTCAAGGCTAATTATTTTGTAGTGAACATGGGGGACATAGAATTAGTCTTGGGTATGAAGTGGCTTCATTCATTTGAGGAAGTTACTCTTCATCTCAAAGATATGGAGGTTCATTTTCAGGTTGATGGGAAAACATATATTCTTAAGGCAATACGGGGCAGCAGCTTCAAGCATATGTTTTTTCATCGGATGGAGATGCCTATACTACATGACATGATAGAGTGCGATGATGAGGGCACATTGGCACCAACACAGGAGAGATATGAGGACGAGCTTTGTCTTGAGGTAAGTTCAGTTCAAGAGTCAGCACATGTGGTAGAGGCTCAGCTTTCTTTTACAGGGGGGTCACATGTTGATGACGATATGCGTACAGGAGACAGAGGTGATGTGACGCCATTGGATGAGAGTGGTGATGGACAGGGCCTAGAGTTTGTGTTGGTTGACAGCACTGTAGATCGAGACTTCATTTGGGATCCAGGTATTCAGCGATTGCTTGAGGGCAAGCAATTTCAGGGGGGGCGGATTGTCATGTCCCCTTTTTAGTCGACATGTGCAGAGTAGATGATTAGCCTATTATGTGACCCTCGTAGGCTGATGAGGTGGATAGAGGGTCTTGATGGAGCTGGGCTTGGCTTTCGTTTGGGCTCTTTAGGACATGAATTAAATGAGATATTAATATTTGATTGATTTAATCAAATATTAATTATTTGGTCCAATTTTAATTAATTATTAATTATTAATTAATTATTAATTAGTTATTATTGGGTCTAATTTTAGGATCCTCATTCTAATTTAAGAATTGGTCTAATTTTAAGACCCTAGTTCTAAATTAAGGAAGCCCCAGTCTAATTTAAGGGAATCTAATTTTAGCAAGCACACCTTTGGAGGTGTATAAGAATCTCTCATGAGAGAGAGTTTGTATCCATGCTTATTATTGATATTGATTCTTGTTAAGAAATTCTTCTGTGAAGACTGAGCCAAGGGTTCCAGGATTCCAATTGCAGTGAAGAACGTCAACTCTTCATTGTGTGCGATTCAGAGGTTGTGAAAGATCAGTCGATCTATTGCCGAATTGAGAGATAACTTCACCCAGAAGTTATCATAGTATTACAGGTATTTAAGAGATAACTTCACTCAGAAGCTATCACAAGGGTTTACAGGTATTTTCTTTATTTTGGGTTTTTGATTCAAGAATTATCCAGATATAGATCTTTTGTGTCAGCCCATAATTCTACAGATCAGGATCAGGCATACAGGGTGTGTTATATCAGCGGCCGTATGACTTTCGTACATATCTGTGAAAAATCCGTACGCATCTACAGAAAGTTCAGGTACCGACATCGGCGAACAAAAACTTACAGAGACCGACATCGGTCGACTCATCACCGACGTCGGCAAGGGGACCACTACAGGTCGACCGACGACGGCAGTATAACCGACATCGGCGACTGTGTTTTTTACACAGCAGGCCGAGACGTGCCAGATTCAACCCAGTTCATGGAATATTCAGGCTATAAGGCTGAACTTTCGATATTCTTTGTATACCTGATAGAGGATCTCAAATTGTAAGCTTATGAGCAAATAAATAAGAAATTATACTGTGATTTATTCATCTATTTGAAGATATTTTGCAGAAATTTAGATAAGCAATTTGGAGCTTTGTTTTGATATTCGAAGGGATATTACAATATGTGTTCTATAATGCCTATTATCTACATTCATCTAAGGCATTCAACTGTAGAAGCATTTCTTTTTGGGCTTTAGATATATCCATCCTAATTTCTAGTGTTAATTGTAAGGTCTTGTGCTCAAATTCAATTGGTGAGATAGGTTTATTTCCATAGACTAACTCATATGGAGTGAAACCTATAGTGGTCTTCCATGTGATTCAGCAAACCCACATAGCTTTAGGAAGCCTAGTTTCCCAATCCTTATGATATAGACTAATAGTCTTTGTCAAACTATTTTCTAACTCCCTGTTGGTGACTTTCACCTACCCATTAGACTGTGGATGATATGGATTTGATTTTTTATGCCTGATATCATATTATTGGACTAATGTAGTAATTAAATTAGCAGTGAATTGGGGTCCTTGATCAGTGACTATTTTTCATGGCATGCCATATCTTGTGAATATTTCTTCATAGAGAAAAGCTACTTCCTTCTCTTCCCTAGCATGTCTAAGAGCCATTACTCTACCCATTTATTGACATAATTAGTAAAGATAAGGATATACTCTTTATTGTTGGATTTTGGATCAAAAGGTCCTAAAAATTCTAGGCCCCACTTTTTAAATGGTTTAAGCACTATTTGGGGCTACAACAGCATTTCATCTAAACATGTGGTCTCCCCATATGCTAAAATCTATCACAATGAATAGTATATCTTATTACATCTTTATGGATTGAAGGCCAATAGTATCCTATATTTAAAATTTTAACTATTGTATGCTTGGATGCAAAGTAGCCACCATAGGGTTCATCAAGGTAGGCTTTGAGGATATTTGGAACTTTATTTTCTCTAAGAATCTTCTAAGGATGGAGTTAGGTCCAGTTTAGAAAAAAAAATCAAATAGTCATGAATATGTGGCACTTTTGTGAATCAAAGCTCTCCTTTGTTTAGGGAGGAAGTGTTGTGAAATTAGCCTTATTACAAGGTAGTTATAAATATCAGTATACCAAGGTGTGGTAAGGGTGAGAGAGAATAGGTGCTCATCTAGAAATGAGTCATCCACAATGGTATCTTCTTCAAGGGTTTTCAAGCATGATATAAAGTCAGCCACCACATTGTCTCAATTAGGCTTATCCACAATGGTGATATCAAATTCTTGTAATAAGAACAACTAGCTTATCACTCTAGCTAGAACAA
This sequence comes from Torreya grandis, assembly GCA_037957365.1. Classification (NCBI taxonomy): domain Eukaryota; kingdom Viridiplantae; phylum Streptophyta; class Pinopsida; order Cupressales; family Taxaceae; genus Torreya; species Torreya grandis. Next base: position 887,314 of record JARHVA010002708.1, on the reverse strand, counting down.
CTAGTTTGTTTATAAGCTACCAAATGGTCATATGGTCTGTATGAATAAAGACCTGATACCTTGTGATATAGTGATAGAACTTATTGATAGCATAAACTACCACCAAGAACTCTTTTTTAGTAACTGTGTAATTTAATTATGTTACTTGTAAGTTTTTGCTTACAAAATATATGGTATAATTGAGTGCTTCCTATTTTTGGCTGAGCACAGCTCCTAAGGTAGTATCTAAAGAATTTGTGTGAATGTGGAAGGGAAGCTTCCAATTAAGACCATGAAAAATAGGGGTAGTGATCAATAATTCCTTTAATTATTTTAAGGTTGTATCATAGGCAGGAGTCCAAAGAAATTTAGCATCTTTAGTCAGAAGGGTGAATAATGATACTATTACTTTATTGAAATTATTGATGAATCTCCTGTAGTAATTAGCATGTCTTAAAAAACTCCTAACATCTTTCTATTTTTGAGGAACAAGCAGATTTTTGAGATGCTTATTTTTTTAGGGTCAACATTAATTATTTCAATAGATATGTGGTGGCCTAAGATAATACCTTATGTCATAAACATGTAGAACTTCTTATGGTTGAGAGACAGATGGTGCTCCTAACAGCATTGTAGCACTTTTTCTAGGTTTTTGAGGCACTCATCAAATGTTTCTCCATAGATAGTAAAGTCATCCATATTGATTTCTACATATTCATTGGCCATTTTTGCAAAGATACTCAAGACAACCCTCTAGAATGTTGCAAGAGCATTACACGGCCCAAAGGGTAATATAGTAGAAGCATAAGTACCCCAAGCACAAGTAAAGGTGGTCTTTTCCTGATCCTTAGGAGTAATTCTAATCTATTTATAACCATTGAAGCCATCTAAAAAGGCAAAATATTTCTTCCCAGCTAGTGTGTCCAACACTTGATCAATGAAGGATAGAGGAAAGTGATCCTTTCTAGTTGTTGTGTTGAGTTTCTTGTAATCTATGCATACATGTCATTCTTCATTTTTATTTGGTACAATTACCAATGGTGAAACCCATTCATTGTCTGAGATGGGATATATAAATCTAACAATCAGGAGTTTTTGTAATTCCACTTTGACTATTTCTTGAAGAGTTGGATTCATCCTACGTTGTGGTTATCCAATTGGTTGACACTCTTATTTGATATAGATATGATATATACATGTTTTTAGGTTGATTCTTTTCATATCTTCATAATTCCATGTAAAAACACATTGGTTTGCATACAACATGTTGACTAGGCACTTTTCCTCATTTAACTCTAACTTGTTATTAATAAGTAATGTTTTTCTTGGAGAGATTTTAATTTATTATGAGAGTGATTTCATTATTTCTATATTGCTAATGGATCTAGTTTGGCTATAGATATGATGTAGTAACTAGTGAAAGATTTTTTGTACAGATTCATCAAAGTTATCCAATTACCAAAAGTTGTAAAATGGGCACTCAACACATTACAAGTGGTTGAGATCTGTAGAAAGAGTTTGATAATTATGCTAAAGAACATTAGAGATAATGGTATCTTCCTCTTGATCAGCCAATGTACATGCATGGTCTATGGTAAATACAAGAATCAAATAAGGTTTCTCTATCTTATCTTCTTCAGCCCATAATGAATACTCAGATGTAAAAATTAACTATTTTTGGGGATAAAATACCAACTTCTTAGTGTGGTTGCCATTGGAGATCATCACGTTACCAAATCTATAGTTAATGAAGGCATTAGATATGGAAATCCAAGGTCATCATAAGATAAGAGGATATCCACTCAAATTAGACTTAGGTTGTAGCATAATGAAATCTACAAGATAATCCCAAGAGTATATAATAATGACAATATCTTAAATGATTCCTTTTGGTCTGAATGTAGACCTATCAACCATTTGCAGCATTGTAGATGTAGGATGAATATTATTTAGTTGTAGTTTGTGCATAGTTTTGATTATCATTACATTTATTACAGCCTCCAAGTCTATCAATGTGTTGGATAACTATTGGTCATGGATTTGAATTGTTACTACCAGGCATCCTAGATGTGAATATTTCTTTGGTAGGGTGTTCTCTAACATGATGTCTGCTAGCTGGCTAATCACATACATAGTATTAGGATTTTTTTCTTCCTTCCTAGTTTTCATAGACAAAGATCTCTAACAACTTTAGAATATATGGGTACATCCTTGATGGCCTAGAATAGAAGGATTTTGACATATATTCTTGATCTATCCCATGAAATCAAACTCAATTTTAATTGTATGGCATTGAAGGCTAAGACATTCTAGAAATGGTGGGAATGTTTCATCAATAGATTTATTTGCTAGTATACAGAGTTCTTGAGGTGATAGATGTGGGTTAGCATCTTCTTCTAGTGTTTCATGATCTAACTCCCTTATTATGGGTGGTGTTGGGGGTGGTATAAATTTCTCTAAATGGAGGTGAATTTCATTGATATTCACCACATATGTTAGGTATTGAACAAGCTCAGTACTAAATGCGAATTGCACCAATTTATTTACAAGATTTTGTACAGATTAGGTATGCAACTAGTTAGGCTTAGGTGTAGCTTCTACATTGGGCATAGGATCAGGAGGTTGTTGTTATTGTGGAGGGAATCCTCCTGGAGAGTTTTCCCATGGTTGATTAGGTCTCCAATGCTATTTCCATTAGTTTTTGAAGGGTGGGCCTTGGGGTGGTTGCTAAGCTTGTATCCAAGGTGGGGATATATTTTGTGGAGGCTACCAAGAGATGGTGGGGTAGCTTGCTTGAGGTGAATTCTAGATAAAATTAGGAGGTGGAATGTTTATCCAAGTACTAGTCCAATTAGGATTAGTATTTACAATTATGAATTAAAGGAGGTAGAATTTACAAAAGGTGGATTGTGTCCCATACCTTGATAAGATGGTCATTAAACCCATGGCCTTCTTTGTGCAACATAGAAAACCTAGCCACTATCTCTTATTATAGCATGTAACTCTACTATTTCTTATTCTTCAACTATGATGTGAGCAACTTTAGCCCAAACATCATGATATCTACAATTGACCTTTTTCTTCTTATAGTCTAGATAGTAAATAGTCAAGGCTTGATCCAAAGCTACTTGATTTTGTCTTGAGTGAAGTCTATCTAGATGGGTGGACAAATGAATAATGATATACTGTTTTATGTCTTATAATAGGTTACTAACTTCAATTTTTGATAGGTCATTTGTAACTACCAATGGGAGTTTATTTCCCCTGACTTTGTTTATGGCAGTCTAGAATAATTCTTGCTCAGCTCTTTGATATCTGAGAATGATAGGTGGGAAATATCCCCTCCACTCATTAGGACCAAGGCTTCTAGATAATCTTCTCTAAATCCTTTTAGGAATATTATTTTTAAAATTTCTTCTCAAAGTGTACTTTGCTTGAATTTTTGTACATTGAACATGAACCGTTCAACATAGTCTTCCAAGGATTTATCCCCTTCTTGAGTCATCATGAACACGTCATTTATTCTATAAATTATTCTTCTATATTCCTAATACTTCACCAAAAATTTCTTTTTCTTGTCCTCCCAAGTGTGGACCAAATTACTACCCATTCCCATGAACTAACGAAGTGTTGAGTCTTTGAGAGTAGCTAGAAAAAGTTTCAATTTTTGTGCATCCTGCTTGTAGTCATAGCTTCTATAGAGGATATCAAATTCAAACAAGAATATGTGTAGGTTTTTTGATAATGTACCTTTAAAATTGAGCAAGGATGAGGGTGGAATGTTTTTCATTTGTGTTACACCTATTACATCTAGAATAGAAAATTCAAAATTAACTATGTCTGGATTCCTATTGTCATCCACAAAGTCTCCTTCTCTACTCATGATGGATTTTATTTTTATATGGATACAAAAGGTACTTAAGATCTCATCCTTAAATTTTGTATCAATCCCTTGGTTAGCATGATAATAAACTTTTATCTACTGATCCTCAGTCTTTTTATTAGATAAAGGGTCTAAAGATTCTCTAGAGCTTCATTTTATTTGATCAAGAAATCCTTGTTGAAATATTTTAAATATGTTACTCTCTGGAGTGTCTAGTTCATTTAGTTCTTCTCCTTTGTTTCTTCTTACCAGCTTACCTAATGCTTCCTATAATTATATTTCCTTTCTTAGAGCTAATAATGCTTCTTCTATAAGCTTCCTCCTTCATTTTGTAGTGTTCTCTTCTTCAAAAACCTTCTAGTTTATGGTATATTCTTTAACAAGATTCTTACTTGTTACAGGTATTTTTGGTTCTTTCTCAATAGCAACTTGTGGATTGTTTGATAGGAATCTCCCTTGAAAATCTCTTTCTCTCTACATAAATGTTATACCACTCCTTCAGTTGTTCTATCCCTTCCTACACAAGGTTAGTTCTTTTGTTTTTCATGTGTTCTAGGGGTTTGTTTTAGACTAAAAAATAATGAAAAAATAGAGTATAGAAATCAAAACAATAGGAATTAAAATTCTACTTCTAGAAAGTAGTAAAAATTATCTATTGAAAGTGGGGAAATTATTCTAGAAAGTAGGAAATGAAAGAAGGAAAATTATCCTAAAAAGTAATAAATAAATTGTAAAAATATGAATTAAGTAACTTTTTCACTATTTACTTCTAGAAACTTAGACATCTAGCATAAGACATTATAGTGCCCTCACTCAACTTTTCCAACTAGAACTATATGTCTAGGAACTTAGACATCTGGCATAAAACATCATAGTGTCCTCACTCGACTTGCCCAATTGGGTAGAACAGTGCATTAACCAAATTTTTTTTAATGATTGATTTTAGAAACAATAATTGACACCTTCCTTGATAACAATGCTAAAATGTTGTGCAGACTAATTACCCAGTGATTACCAAATTCTTGAGTATGATTAACATAATTATCAACCTAAGGTGTATATGTTTTTCAAGGATGTCAACACTATATATGCATTATTTATTCAAAAATCAACTTGCTTTTCTAGTTAAAATATAATGAATTTATGTAGAATTCACCAAACATATATACTATGAAACTACTACAGAACTATAGAATTACTTCACACTTATGAATCACACATACATCACACTTATATAATCAAACTAATTAAAATCAACTTACACAACACACTCAAAACCAAAGAGAGTTAGGATCTTCACTACACCTCTTTTCGAGGGGGCCCTTCCTCATTCAGAACTGAGTTCTAATCCTTTTCTAAGAGAATTCACAAACTTCTCACAAAATTGATCTTCTCATTGCTTAATTCTATATCAATTAAAGATTTCTATAGGAAGTTAAAATATTTACAGTACAATGTTGTAATTCCAATACTTCTACTATTATCTATTCAAATTAACTAACTTCTAATCTGATCTAGGTTTTTCCATTAAATATATAAGGTAGTTTATTAACTCTTGACCAAAAAACACCAAACTAAGAAAAATACAAATACTTAGAAACTACCCCAGTCAACCTTCAAATGGTTAGTAATTGAAGTTACTTGTTTTAGGTTTGATTGTGTTAGATACAAGGCATACTATTTTGATATTTTATTTATTTTTGTCTTTTTCTCATTATCCTTGTCTTTCTCATCTTGGGAAGCACATCCAATATTTCCTTGCATGTAGAGAATCCATACAATAACTATGATTCTTTTCAGTCATCTATTTGGTTACCAAGATAATTGAATGTGTCTTGAAGATCTCCTCAACAATAGCTTTGTTTTTCATAGTGGTTGTGGGCAACCTACAAGTGAAGCCTATAGTTATTATGGGCACTCTACAGTGGTTATAGGTGAATCCTAAAGTTATTATGGGCACTCTACAGTGGCTACAAGAAATTTGTAGGTGAATCTTATAGTTTTTATGAACACTTTGTAGTGGCTATGGGTAACTTGTAGATGAAGCATATAGTTATTTTAGGCACTCTACAGTGACTATGGACAAACTATAGGTGAAGCCTACAATTTCTACAAGCATCCTATAGTAGCTATGGATTAGCAAGATTCTATAGACTTTCATGACCCTTCAAATGCTTGTTAGATAAATTCACACCAATATAATTCAATCAAGGAAAAAAAACCAATAATTCATAACATAACACACACACACACACACACACACATATATCAATGTACATAAAAAATCATAACTTCATTCATTCATTTTCATAAGTGACAGATAGTTATGGGATTTACATAGAAAAAGATATATACTAAGAATGGATGAGGCTATAAAAGTAAGCAATTAGTGGCCTCATCATTGTCCCTTCCTACACAAGGTTAGTGTATTTTTCATGTGTTCTAAGGGGTTGTTCAGAATAAGCAAAAATAAAATGCATAGAAATAAAGGAGTGGAGAAATCAAAATGACTAGAATTTAAATTTCACTTCTACAAAGCAGTAAAGTCATCTACTAAAAGTGAGTAAATTACTCTAAAAATTAGGAAAATTACTCTAGAAAGTAGGAAATGAAAGCATAAATGAAAGGCACACTTTGTGAAAGTAAATCACTCTTACAAGAAAGTAAATTCTAAAAAAAAATTATTAAGTAAATCAAAATATTGTAAAGAGGCATTCAAAGTTTTGCACCATCAACATCTAGGAACTTAGACATAAAGCATAAGACACCGTAGTTCCCTCACTCTACTTGCTTGACTAGGTAGGCTAGTGCATTAAAAATTTTGTGCACCATCAACATCTAATAACTTAAACATATGGCATAAGACAAGATAGTTCCCTCACTTGACTTTCCAAATTGAGTAAGATAGTACATTAATCAATCTTGAAAAGTAATAATTTTTCTAAAAATTAATAATCGACACCCTCCCTAGTAATGGCACCAAAATGTTGTGCAGACTTATTACCGAATTAATACCAAATTCTTGAGTTTGATTACTATTAATTGTCAACCCAGGGTACATAGGCCTTTCAAGAATGTCATCACTATATATGCATTATTAATCCATAGATTATCTTGCTTACTCATTGTATTACAATGAATTTATAATGAATTCACTAGATATTTATACTATGAAATTATTATAATAGAAATATATAAATACTTCACACTTATGAATCACACATGCATCACATTTTATATAATAAAACTAATAATGAAATCAACTTACAAAACACAATTAAACTAAAGAGGGTCAGGATCTTCACTGTAACTCCTTCTGAGGGGGCCCTTCCTCATTTAGATTTGAGTTTCAATCCTTATTTGAGAGAGCTAAAAAATCTTCTTACAGAATCAACCTTCACATTACTCAGATCTATATCAATTAAATATTACTACAAAATATTAAAATATTCAAAATGCAATGACTTCTACAATTCTACTACTTTGTTATTATCTATTCAACCCTTAATCTAATCTAGCTTCTGCCATTAAATACATAAGGTAATTTTATTAGCTTTAACCAAAAACACTAAACTAAGAAAGGTACAAATACTTTGGGGACTACCGCAATCAACCTTCAAGTGTTTAGTAACTGAATTTACTTGTTTTGGGTCTGATTGGGTTAAGGATAATATATATTGTTTTGTTGTTTTACATCTTTTTGTCTCCTTTCCATTGTCTTTGTCTTACTCATCTTTGGCATCACATCTGAGATTCTTTGCATATGAGTAGTCCATACAACAACTATGGAAGATCCTCTTCAATCATCCACTTAGTTTCTAAGATAGTTGGATGTGTCCTTAAGATCTAATCACATCTGATCACAATAATAGTTCTACTCTACATAGTGGTTGTAAGCTCCTATAGGTGAAAGCTTGTAGTCACTACAGGTAACCTATAAGTGGTAACCAGTAGTTGCTAAGGACACCTTATAGGTAGAAGCTAGTAGTTACTATGAAAAAATTATAGGTGGAAGCTATCAGTTTCTATGGTCAACCTATAGGTGGAATCAAGTAGTTGTTATGGGCAACTTGTAGGTGGAATCCAATAGTTGCTACATGCACCCTGCAAGTGGAAGCCAGCAGTTGCTATGGTATTCTCTATAAGTATTATGCTCAAACAAGATTCTTGTAGTCTTATGTTACCTTTCAAATATTTCTTAAAAATATTCTTTAAATAACATTACATAAGTATAATTGAATAAAATAAAAAGCATCATTAATTCATAACATAACATATATATATATATATATATATATATATATCAATGCACACATAAATTCATTAATTTGCATGAGTCATGGATGGTTATGAGGATTTACATATAAAAATATATATATTAGGTATGGATAAGGCTATAAAATAAATCAATTAGTGGTCTCATCAGTAACTATACGAGTTTTATAGGGTGTGTGTCCTACCGAGTGTGCCATTATGTGATCAATATAAATTTAAGAGGGGAGTTAGTATTGTGTTAGTATGATGAAAACCAAATAAAAACACACTAATAAAATTAACACCTCAAGCTTAAACACACAAGGAATAAGATAAAAATACAAGTAACTATTAATAAAAGATAAAACAAACAATATTTACCTTCCTTGAGAACAAGAGTTGTATGTTGGCCGTGGAGGAATGTGCTTGATCATGTGCTCAAAGAGTCTTTGGTAATGGTGCTCCTTGCATCGTATCTCCTTGTCACCTTGGTAATTTTGGGCTTGGATTTGGCTTTGGCTTAGATTTGATGCTTCTCTCTCTCAAAAAATGAGCATTATAACATTACATAAAGGGTCCTTAAAGGTATTTTTTCATGATAAAATTACACCAAAAAATCTTGTTGAATAATGGGTGGAGCCTTGTATTTATAGCCTTTCAAACTAACTCTAACCCAAGTGTAATTAGGTTAGATTTAATCATGATTAAATTTATTTTAAGTCTAGTTAAATTAAGGGATAAATAATTAATATTTTGGATAAATATCTCACTTATTAAGCATGGCTCTCGATTTATGAATTTAAGGCTTTAAGGGAGATATTTTCAACTCCTTGACTTTGAGGATGATGAAATCATCATGACCTCATTTTTATTAGAATTTCCTTTTTATAAAATTCATTTTTATTAATTTCACATGAAAATATCACTTAAGCATTTAATTTTATATACTTAGTTAATTCATTCAACTTAACATTTTTGCACTTTAGAAATTGTTTAAGTGCCCCATTTAATGGGTCCAAAGGTCAAACTGTCAATTTACTAGGTCACAAGTTGACTGGAGATAAATATATGAGAGGTTACTATTGTGTACAAGATAATACCCCAAATAGAGATGCATCAACATGATTCTAAGCATTAATGTTTGATGTGCATATGAAATTAAGACATTCAACAATTCCTAGGCTTAATTTGTACTATTTGATAGAAATCAATATGAAGTTTGGTTTGGACACAATTATGGCCAAGACAGGGTGTCTATAATGAGTATGTCCTATCAAAGTCTGAATCATATAAACCAATCCAACCTTTCCATTTTTAAGTGTCAAAAGATAGATTACATTACTTTCATAAAAGGAGCACTATTGCACACACACCTAATAAAGATAATTATGTGCATTTTTACTTCCCTCTTTGGAGTATAATATATTTAGGTATTTCTCATCCATTCCTTTGGTAGTTGTTGAGATCAAATTAACTTGTCTCTTTTCCCTAATTTTATGGGTTAACCTAGTGTCTAAATTGGAGCTAGGGTTTCGAAGTGAAGGAGATTTCTTTTATAGATTTTCACACATAATGAAAAACTAATATCACATAATAAAACATTTCTCAATTATGTGTAATGTCTTGTGCCAAAATATTGAGGTAAAAATTCATAATACAAAGCTGAAAACATCAGACACATGAGATGATAATATCAAGATCCTAACAGACTCATCCATGTATATCGAGACACTTTTATTCTTGATCTGAGATACTTATAATAGATTTCTAATTATTTGAATAAATTATATTAATCTCATATATACATATAATAGAAACACACTATGTATCTAAATCCCTTGAATTTTGTCTATTTATAATAAATACAATTGTGAAATCAAACTCTACTTTTACATTCAACTCAATGTTTTATTGTAATATATTAAATAATTTGAATTAGTATAAAATTTCTTTCTTATTAGATCACATAAATAAAAAAATAAGGTAAAAAAAAATTTACACACACTCAATAACATGCCTACATAACACATTCAATTATAGAATCCCAATATTCTACTCAGGTGTGGATATTCCTTGTCTTTTGATATTTATTTTAGTCATTTACATGTTTTATAATTTCAATTATGCTTGTTCACTATTTATGGCCACTGGGGAATATCTAGACTTATTTTTTTGCATTTTTAAATATTATATTTCCCATGTGAATCATGTTTTATCAATTATGCTTAAATTAATTCATCTAAAACACAAAAAAATAAAGGAAAAATATATGCCTCAAATTGGTGAACATAGTTTGACATGCAGGTGTCTAATTGAACTTATTATCTTTATGTAGTAGTGTATTCATGGTTTTTTGATATATATATAATTATGATTGAACTTTAAATGATACCCCATAGTTCCTAGAAAAAAACATGCTTGTATATTTATTGGTAGTTTGAGCCCAATAATGACTATGATCTTAGCTTGATCTACTAAAATTAAATCACTACAAACTAAGTGTCCCAAAATCACTAAAAATGGAATGAATAACAAGAAAATTTTCAAGTTTAATTCAATTCACAAGGCTCTACACCATTTTATCATTAGTCACAAATTTGAAAAATGTTTTTGAATAGTAATAATACATCCCAATCATCTATATATACCTATAAAAATTTATGGATGAAATATTTAAAAGTGGTCACTACTACTCTCATAAACACTTTGGATGCAATCCTAATGGCATTACCTTGTAATAAAATGAGCCAATTATATTTCAAAATTTATTTTGGAATGATCTTTAGTTGTAATCAAAATATGATTATATCTACTGAAACCATCTATAAAATAATAGACCTTGCATCTTATGATAGTTTCCAAAATATCATATGTGAATGGTTTTGGAAATGGATCATGTTAGAGGTATAATAACTTAGAGGGGGCATGAATTACTGAGTCCAAATAATCCAAATTAAATTCTAATCTATACAAACACTTAATCAGTTACCACAAGCATTCATGAAGCATACACAGTATTCATAGCAATGAGTAAGAGAGATAATGCAAGATAAATCACATAGCACATGACATACATGGGAAAACCTCTTAGGGAATAAAACCCACTATAAATTACAATTTAAATACTATCCTATAATAACAAGATCCAATTTAGACTAGTGACTACTGATCAAGGAACTACAATCCCTATTTAGTGAGACTACAATCCTACAAGGTGCTACGACACCTATCTAGCTAAGCTGCAACAATATATATACTTTTATCAAGTTTCACCTTGTAAGGAGGCTATAACCACCTTAGATGTTGAGATACCAAAATAACACCTATGAACAGATCCACCTTTGCACTAATGTCTCCAACACCTAATTATGGACCTCTGATTATCACTCTTCACCTTCACTCATACTCAAATAACAAGAGCACTATTCTACCAATAGAATTATGACCATAAGTCATAAAAATAGTCCTCAAATTGATATTATCATCAACTCATCCATAGGAAACTCTACCCCTTATTCTCTACCCCTTATTCTCTCCCCAATTCACGCCCACAATCCTCTCTCAAAACTCTCCCAAGTCTCTCACTCACAAGTCTAGGAATCAACATCTTTGATTTCACTATTTATAGAGAATTTATGATCAACACCATCTTGGTCAGCCATTAGGTATGCCTTAAACCTTAAATAATATATCTCATTGATACATAACTCAAAAAAATCTTTATATGTTTTCCATAGCATCTATGGGTCACCCTTAAGTAGCTACACCTTTTAATAAGGCCTTCGTAGCTCTTATAGGTCTCATGGAAACCCATTCACCCATTTATCACTTTATTGATTAAAAAAAGAACATAGGACCACTTTAAAAATACATGGTTCCACTCCTTATGTCTCTTTTTACATCTTAAAATTATCATATTCATTTTATCTCACATCTGTGTATGCTCAAACAACAAAAACATTGACCTGGTGTACATGAACATTATGAACAAACACACAGTCAACTTCTTAATATTTGTTCATATAAAATATAAATTGTTCAAACCTAAAAATACCATAAAGAGAATACTCATGGATTCTAAAACATTCCCAAATATCTAAGTCATCATGAGACATCAAAATAACATCAACTTAAGCTCAAACATCCTTCTCGGGTCACTTGCAGAACATAGTCAAAAATAAAGTCAACTTTAAGCCTTAAAATATTTGATTATACACACTTAAAAATATTTAAATTAATATTTTTATATTCTTCTTGGAGTCATCTACCACTTTTATTTTTACATCATTATCAAATTCTATCTAGATCAAAAGATATGGCCCAAAGACTAGACACTAGTTTTTCCCATGTTAAATTTAAATATTTAAATGACAACAATCATAGTTAAACTTTGACAAATTTTCTTGCATCTCATGTCCTCACTACTCATATGAATTATGCACCATTTTACTTATCCAAACTTTTACACATAGGTTCCAATACTCAAATTTTAAACCTCGGTTAATTTGACCTCATCTCGTTCACCCTTGCAATGTTGACTCAATATGTATCATCGATCTTTGTGGATCAACCAAGTATTTAACTAATAATGCTCATCATTAGATAAATATATATTAACACCCACTCATTTTTGGATCTTTATCCTTTATCTTTTCTCATTAATTAAACAATTAACACTTGTACTCATCTCATTGCTTCTTGACATCTTGGAACACACATGCTATGTTGATCTTTTTTAAGATGCTCAATCTTTATCTTTGTTAAACAGTTATCACATTGACTCACTTGACTCTACGTACACTATTTGATCTAGAATTAAGAAATCCTATGAATTATTGGATCTCCACTAGGTATATATATTTAACATCATGCAAATTGGCTATGGGGACCAACTATAATATTCCTGGAAAGCCTATTTTGCATAGATTTATCTTTTGCCTTAATCAATCTCATGACCTCACATTTCCACCATATGAATACCTTTCATAATGGAATCCAACCATGTCACAAAATTCTCTTGGAATCATCACATGTGTGAGATATATCTCCATTAAAATGCCTTTTCAAAATCTTTTATCACAGAGCCAACTATGCTTAGAACTTGTCTGGGGGGCCAACTTTGCTCCTATATAAATTTTGCCACGCTTCGATGCATAATCTAAAATTTAGTGAAAATTAATAATGAACAAAAATAAACAAACCTATATGATGACCTTCTCCTAAAATGTCCACATATGCAAGATATGTCATCCTCAAAATGCTTAATTCACTCTTTCTTGCCTCATGCAAATTTGGCTAAGTATGGGAAAACACCATTAAAATGCTTGGGAGCCCAACTTTGGACTTGAAAATATTATGACGTACTATATCACATGACTTAAAATTTGGTGTATAATAACTAGGCACAATAATAAACAAACCCATGTGGCCATTTTTTCCTAACTCATCCACATGTGGTAATGGTTATGTCATCAAATTACCTACTTAGATTTTTTGCTAGTGGACCCAAAGTGTCTAGATGAAAACTATGGACAACCAAATGAATTCCACTTATGCACACAAGTACTCAAAGCATATAAAACATCTTATAGTACCACCAACAAAAATTTCTGCCACTCACCAAATAGGAAACATACTCTCCATCAACTTGAGAACTTTCCATGAAACAAACATACCTTGCTCTTTTGGAGAAACTAAGCAAAAATCACTCTTATTCAAATTAAGCATGTTTAGCCTCCTTGTATCCCTACCTAAAACTTGTAGAGTCCACAATTTTTATTATACACATCTTACGGACCTAAAACTTCATATATGGAGCACTATCATATGCCCCCTAAATCACACCAATTTTCATCACCAAGTCCATCATCTACAACATACTTCCTTCATAAACCTACAAGCCAATTTACCTTCCATATTGACAAAAACCTAAACAACCAAAGAACCACAAACCTTCAAATATTTTTGAATCTTTATTTGACCACCCATTTATCCCATTTAACATATTAATAAGCTTCAAACCAAAATTCACAAGGCAACCCACTTTTCTAGTACAGCTTAAAACCTAAGAATTTCAAAAACAAACAAGGTCAATAAACCTCCTTCTATTCAATGCACACCTCTAAAACTTCTTGTACACCTAGAGACACCCATCACACACTTATATACCAATATTTGACCTTCCATACTATTGGGAACATAGACTTACTATAACCCATTTTTAGGCCTACTTGCCCTTAAATAAGAGCACTCAAAAATATTTAATTGGCACAAACATACCTTCATACCACAAAAGCACATGGAGCACATCATAAATAAGTGTATAGACATTTTTTATCATCAAACTCTTCTTTACATTTACATCAACCTCATTAAGTCACCTTGAACCATCCATTCTGACTATGTATTATAGCTCCTTCACAAACCTATGGAGTAAACTCATGAAGTTGTTGTTCCCCCTTAACCAATGACCTTATAAGATCAACACAAGTCTCTTATACATATCAGCATTATGATCTGGATACCACAAAATTTCTTCTCCATGGAAATGAGTCCCTTAAGAAGCATAGATAGAGACCTCCTCTACACCACAATGCTCTACCATGGTGTGAAACCAAAAGTTTCCCATAACTCCTCATATTCCTTCTCCTCCTTAGTCATCTGATACTTGTAGTTATTCTTCTTCTTCTTAGGCTTAATAAAATCAACATTCTCAACCACTAAATAATCCTCCTTTTATTCTAGAATTGGATTGATAATACATGAAGACAACAAAGATTCATGACATGCCTTTTCATCTAAATAATCCACCTTGTAGTTTGGAACCTCATCATTAGGCACAAAAAATTAATGTTATTTACCTGATACATGCTTAGCAACATCAGTATGTTCACTTAGATATATATATACCTTAGGACTAGCATCAACTAGTATCTTGGTCTTCTCCTTGAGCTTGATCTCTTTATTCTCAATATAAATAGACAATGAGACCTCTTGGTACTCTTCAACTTCTAAATAATTTTTCACCATAGCAAACAAATTACTTAGACCTGTAGTTGTATCATGAATCACACTTATCACCTTTGGCTTTCATGTGTTAACTTTCTTTTTACCTTGCACTTTAAGAGCATGATTGAACTCATTTTGACTTGATGGCCTTTATTTTCAGAATCTATCAATGTGACCTTTCTATTCGCAATTGTATCACACCATACTCCTTGATGGAAACATAGTTTGTCTTACCATGTTTGGAAAAAAACTTTCCATATGTCCTTTATCATGACAAACAAAATAACCTCCCCTTTTTAAAAAGGACTCACCTTGTCTAATCTTATGTGGATAATGGTTTACAAAGTGTCCCACATCAAGAAAGTTGAAGCACTTAATTTTCCTCACTCCTTTTGATTGATGACCCCCATCATAGTCCCATGCATACTCATTTATAATAGGTCTCTTACATTTTCTATCCCTATGACCAAATTGATTACATGTGTAAAAATAACCATTGAATCTTGTATACCTTATGGTATTTGGTTTTTTTATCTAATTTGTCTTCACTCTACTAACACCTTCATTCTTTATCCAATGATTTATCTTCAAAGTATGATTGTCTTGGTTTACATTAGTCTTCGTCTTGTCTTGAGTTACATTATTTTGTTCTTATTCATATCCAAGACCAGTTCTATCACTATCATTCTTTTGACCACTTTGAATATTGTCTAGATCATGTGAGCTCTTTTCAAATCTCACAAATTTATTCACCTGACTAGTTGTCTTTTCTAGCTCAAATTTCAAAGACTCATTTTTAAAAACATACCTTAAACATTGATCTTCTTTAAATTTTAGGCTTGTAGATAGAATTTTCAATTGAAAATTGAGATGATTGATCATATCTTCATGCTCCTTAGTGTCTTCATTCAATTTTTCCTCATACACATTAAATTTTTCCTCATATTCCTTGAGTTTAGATTTCATCTTCTTATTGATCTAGTTCTCAATCTTTAGTTATTCAAGAGTATTCATCAAAATAGTCTCAAAGTCCACCTCATCTTCATCATCATCTCAATCACTCTAAGTAGTCCTTATAATGTGATAAATTTCCTTCCTCATCCATGAAAAAGGCTTCATATTTATTAGGACCATCATCTTCATGATCATATTCTGAGTCACTATCTTCACTCTCATCTAATGAGCTACAATCTTCTTTGGTGTAAAGATTCTTCTTGTTCTTGAAGGACTTCGTATTGTTATACTTTATAAATATTTTCTTCCTACATGTCTTCTTATATTCATCTTGTCCTTAACCATGCTCTTCATCATCAATATTTTCATAATTATGAGGGAACTTAAAAGCAAAATGTCCTATCTCTCCATAATCAAAACATTTGAAGGGTAGTTTACCCTTATACTTCTTTAAGCTTGTGTTTAATTTCATAGTAATCACAGTAGTTAGTTCATCATTATCAATATCAGATATGTCATCCTCTTTAGATTTATGACCTTGGAACTTCTTCTTAGGCTTCATCTATGTCTTGAATGTAGATTCCTTTTTTGGAGGTATATCATCATTTATTCTCATCTCATATGCAATAAGGGTGTCATGCAATTGATTCATCTTTACCTGAGTAAGATCATGACTCTTTTCTATATTAGATACTTTTGGATCAAACTTGATAGATATAGACCTTAATACCTTGAAGACTATAGTATCCTCTTCAAGATTCTCTAAAATACCTATGATGATGTTCATAGTCTCATCAACTCTCTGTAGAAAGGATGTCATAGAATCCTCTTCCTTCATCTTGAGACTTTCAAATTACCTTTTGTGACTTTATAACTTAGCAATATTGAATTTTGAATCTCCTTAAAAAATTATTTTCATTTTGTCCCATATCTCTTTAGAAAAATTAAAATGGATTACCTTAGTGTATGCAGTCTCTAAAATACCACAAGTGAAAACATTCATTGCCTTGAATTATTCTCAAATAAATTTTTATCTACAACACTAGATGGAGGAGTAGTAGGATCAACATATCCATCTAGAATATATTTACATACATCAAACCCTAGGGACATAATATATTTCCTAATCCTTGTACTTAAAAAATAATAATTGGATCCATTAAACATTTGTGTTTTCTTAGTAGAGAAACCTCCTGTATGACTACTAATATTATAGCTTAGATCACCTTCAAGATGTTAAGCCTTTATCAAAGGACCTAGTCTGATACCAATTGTTGGAGGCATAATAACTTAGAGGGGGGTGAATCAGTGAGCCAAAATAATCCAAATTAAATTCTAATCTTTACAAACACTTAATAAGTTACCACAAGCATTCATAAAGTATACACATTATTCATAGCAATGAGCAAGAGATACAATAAAAGATCAATCACATAACACATGACATATGTGGGAAACCCTCTTGTGAAATAAACTCCACTAGAATTAATAATTTGAATAATATACTATAATAACAATATCCAATTTAGATGAGCTACAACTAATCAAGGAACTACAATCCCATTTAGTGAGACTCCAATACCACAAGGTGTTACAATACCTGTCTAGTTGAGTTATTATAATAACTAGACTTTTTTCCAAGTTTCACCTTGAAAGGAAGATATAACCACCTTAGATGTTGAGATACCAAAACAACACCTATGAACACATATACCTTTTCATTTATGTCTCAAACACCTGATGATGGACCTTTGATTATCACTCTTCACCATCACTCATACTCAAATAGCAAGAGCACTATTCTACTAACAAAATTATGACCAACAAGTAATATAAATAGTCATAAAATTTATCTACTCATCAATTCATCCCAAAGTCACTCTACCCCTCCTCTCTTGAATTTTCACAAAATATTCTCTCTCAAAAATCTCAAGTGTCTCTCGCTCACAAGTCTATAAATCACCATCTTTAATTTTACTATTTATAAAACATTTATAATCAGCACTATCTTTGTCAACCATTAGGCATGCCTTATCCCTTAAGGCATATATCTCATCAAGACATATCTAAAAATAATATTCATAGGTCATCCATAGTATATATGGGTAACTCTTAATCAGGTACACCTAATAATAAGGCCCTTGTAGCTCTTATAGGTCTCATGGAGACCTATTCACCCATTAAGCACTTTATTGATCAAAAAAAAAACATAGTACCACTTTAAAAATACATGGGTCCACTCATTATTTTTCATTTTAAATCCTCAAATTATAATATTCATCTTTTCTCACCTCTGCATATGCTTAAACAACTCGAACACTGACCTGGTGTATAAGAACATTATGAGCAAACACATGGTCAACTTATTAACCTTTGTTCATACAAAATATAAATTGTTAAAACCTCAAAAGACCATATATATCATCCTCATGTATTATAAAACACTCAAAAATATTTAATTCATCATGATACATCAAAAAATCATCAACACAATCTGAAACATCCTTCTTAGGTCACTTGCAGAACATAGTCAAAAACATAGTCGAATTTGAAACTTAATATCTTTGATTGTACATACTTTAAGATCTTAAAATAAATATTTTAAGATGTTAATTTTATTCCTATACCAATTTTATTTTTATATCATTAGAAAATTCTTTTTATATCAAAATATATAGCCCAAAGATCAAACATTGGTTTTTCACTTGTTAAATTTGAATATTTAAATGACAATGGTCACAGTTATACTTCAACCACTTTGCTCGCATCTCATGTTCTCACTAATAAAATAAATTATACACCATTGATCCTATATAAAATTTAACACATAGGCACCAATTCTCAAATGTTAAACCTTAGTTACTTTGACCTCATCTCATGCACCCTTGCAATGTTGACTCAAAATGCATTATCGATCTCTACAAATCAACTAGGTCTTTAACTAGCAATGCTCATTATTTGATCAATATTTACAAACACCCAATTTCCATTGTATCCTTATCCTTTACCTTTTCTCATTAATTAAAAAATGAACACTTTTCCTCATCTTTTTGCTTCTTTACATCTTGTAACACACATGCTCCATTGATCTTCTATAAAATGCTCAATCTTTATCTTTGCTAAATAACTATCACATTGACTCATTTAACTCTACACATACTATTGGATATAAAATTATGAATTCCCATGACCCATTAGATCTCCACTAGGTCCATATCTTTAACATCATGCAAATTGGCTAAGTATGGGGACCAACTGTAATATGCTTGGAAAGCCTACTTTGCATAGATATATATTTTGCCTCGATCAATCTCATGACCTCATATTTGCACCATATGAACACATTTCATAATGGAATCCAACCATTTATAAAAATTATATTATAAAACTCACATGTGTGACATATATAAATATTAAAATTACTTCTCAAAATATTCTATCACAGAGCCAACTATGTTTAGAACTTGTCTAGGATGCCAACTTTGCTCCTACATAACTTTTGTCATGCTTTGATGTATGATCTAAAATTTGGCACAAATAAACTATGAAAAAAAAAAAGAAACCCATATTATCACCTTCTCTTGAAACATAAACATGTGTGATATATTCCATCATCAAAATTATTACTCATCTCTTTCTTACCTCATGTAAATTTGGCTAAGTATGGGAAAACACTGTTAAAATGCCCCGGGCCCAACTTTGCACTTGTATATATTTTGACATGCTATATTGCATGACCTAAGATTTGGTTCATAATAACTAGGCACAATATTAAAGTAAACCATGTGGCCATTTCCTCTTGACTCATCCACACATGATAATGGTGATGTCATCAAACTACCTACTTGGATTTTTTGCCATCGGACCCAAAGTGTCTAGATGAATTCCACTTGTACACAAAGTAATAAAATTATAAAAAACATCTTATGAGACATATTTAAAATTATAAATACTTTAGACTCATTCCTAAACATCTCAGACCAAGTAAACTCTAAAGATCAACCAAGCCTTCTTCAAGCATACTAGGACAAGCACATTACACACTTTATCATTGTCACACAGACTATCAAGGCTCTTCATCCACTACCAAGACACCTTCATGACATAAAAATTACATCATTAACAACTCTCCAAGAGATAATTTACACATGCATCATTAAAATCTTGACAGATATTATAAATTCTGATGTGTCCCATCTTCTTAGGTTGTAACACCATTAGACTCACCCAGTCAAAATTTTCAATAGGGTAGATGAGCCAAGATTTGACCATGTAATAAATTTCAATTTTGAGTTTTAGATTCATATTAGGATTTATCTGATAGGTATTTTCTTTTTGTTATGCTTTTTCACTATTTGATATTTATGTGCATTTCCACAAAAGGGGGGTCCACACATTTTGTCACACTAAACATTTTTTTGGAACACATATTTATAATATATAAATAATTGTGTTACCTATGATATTTTTTGTTGTTACAATAATTTTAAATAAGTGTCATCTTTGGTACCTCTTCAGTGTCATTATTCTTTTATATTTTTTGCATTAGTTCCTAATAAATCTTGTTACCTCCCACTTTCATTGAATCCATAACTTCTATTTAACCTAATTTCTCTTATTTATTCAAGTTTCACAACTATTCCTCTTTTGTATTGGTTTTTTATTTCTTATTTGTAATTTTAACACTTCTCTTAAGTTCAAACATTCATTTTAAATCTATGTATTATACTCTACTCACAGTTGTGGAACTTCTTTAACTATTCCATATCATATTATATAATTTGAGCACAAATATTTTTCCTTCTAAAATGTAGAGACATGTTTCTATATTCTTTTAGATGCTTGTAGTAATTTATACTCTTGATTCCTCCTTATTTATGATAATCACATTATCTAATTCTCTATAACACAAAAAAATCATATTTTTTAGAGCTTTGTACACCAGTAGGTTATCATCTTTAAATACAAAAATATATAAAAAGTCTTTATTGTTAGGGTGTGGAGCTAAAAGCTTCAACTATTTTCAAACACAAAGAAGAGGATGCTGAAGAACTAGAATAACCGGCATCGGCAGCATGACCGACGTTGGCCAGATACAATGCAGAAGCAACCGGCGTCGGCAGCTAGTCAGCTAACGTCGACAGCACCAGGCAAGCAGGGACTAGCATCGATCGCCTGTGCGTTCCAGAACTGCTGTTGATGAATAGTCAGTTAAGTGAAGTGAGTGTTTGCATGTCAAATGACTAATTATAGTCATGAGCTACGTGTCTAATTATTGTAGTTAGATTTCTATTTTTGTAACCATGGGATTCTATTTAAAGACCCATGAGGCATGTATTGTAATTATCAAGAAGGCAAGTAAAAGCATTAAAGCAAGCAAGGTCAAGGAGATCTACAGGTGTAAGGTCAAGGAGATCAGCTGAAGCATTCAAGGAGGGATAATAACTCAGGCTATAGAGTTGTTGTGTTGAGCAAGAGAGAGAGGGAAGAAGGTCTTGAGGTGTGGCAAGCCTTTGAGGTGGAGGAAGAAGTGGCATCTTCCTTATTGTATTTTCTTCTAGTAATATTTAATACAAGAGTGTGTATTGTCTCTCAAATTCTTTGCTGTCTCAAGTTTCTAGTTACTTTATCATTCTGGTATAATTCCGTGTTTAATTGCTTATAAGAAAGTAATCAATTGTGCTTCCGTTGGATAAGGGGTCACCTAACTGTTGGTATCATAGCTACGGTTTGCAGGAAGCAAGTTATTTTTTGATTACAGGTCATTAACAGGGTTTTCTGATTGAGTGGGAGTTCAGCAATGGTAGAAGAAAGTAAGCTACGAATGGAGAAGTTTAACGGCAAGAATTATCAACACTGGAGGATGCAGATTGAGGATTATTTGTATCAGAAGGATCTGTACTTACCATTGGGTGGGGTTGCATGCAAGCCCACAGATATGAAGGATGAAGAATAGAGTGTTCTTGATCGGAAGGCTCTCAGTTCCATAAGGTTGAGCTTTGCATCGTCTGTTATTTCCAGCTTATCACAGTGCAAGACAATGGAAGAGTTGATAAAGTCCTTGGCAAATTTATACGAAAATCCCTCAGCTTCTAATAAGATATATCTTATGAAGTAGCTATTTAATTTGCAAATGTAGGAAGGTGGATCGGTACATACTCATCTCAGTGATTTCCATGGTTTGGTAAACCAATTAGCTTTAGTCAATATTGTTTTTGATGATGAGGTAAAGGCTCTCTTGATTTTATGTTCTTTGCCTAAAAGTTGGGATAGTTTGGTTATGGCAGTAAGTAATTATGCATCTGCTTCTAAAATCTTAAAAGTTGATGATGTTGTGAGTGTGATCTTGAATGAGGAAATACGCAAGAGAAGCATAGGTGAATCATCAGGGAATGCTCTAAGTGCAGAAAGCAGGGGAAGGCAAAGGGAGAAGATTGAGCAAGGGAAATCAAGGTCGGGAAGGAGATTCAAGTCTAAAGGTGTTACCTACTAGTTTTGTGGAAAGAAAGGACATACAAATAAGGAGTGTTGGTTGAGAGATAAAGAGAATCAACATGCAGGTATTGAAGAAGCAAAGGATGCAAATATTGTGGTACAAGATGCTCTCATACTTTCTTTGGATAGTTAGGTAGGATCAAGGATTTTAGATTCTGGTTCATCTTTTCATGCATCCCCAAATAGAGATTTGTTCCATGAGTATGTCCAGGGAGACTTTGGAGTGCTTTATTTAGGGGATGGTACGCCTTGTCAGATAGTTGGCAAAGGAAAAGTGCAGCTGAAATTACAGATAGACAACACATGGGTGTTGAAGGAGGTCATGCATGTTCTAATTTTGAAGCAGAGTTTGATTTATGTTGGAAGGTTGGGTGACGAGGGATGCACAATAACCCTCACAGTGGACTCTTAGAAGGTTACCAAGGGTGCACTTGTTCTAACAAGAGGTAAGAAAGTAGGTACTCTTTATCTATCTACTTGTATTACTGATTCTACTTCTGGTTTATCTACTTCAGTTGTAGATTCGAAGATGTGGCTTAATGGGCTTGGTCACATGAATAAAAATGGAATGGACGTTCTTGATTCAAAAGGTATGTGTTCAAATTCAGAAAGCATAAATAGAGTTCATTGTAGAAAAAGGAAATTTGATGCTTTTGACAGGAACAAAGAAGCCTTGATGTTTATAGAGGAGATGAGGGATAGAGATTAGTCACAGGGGCTGAATAAATCTAGTAGGGAAGCATGGATAGAGGTTTGATCCAAGATGAGCTCACGGATGAAAAATTCATCACTTTCAGAAAAACATAGGTACCGATGCCGGTGCTCCCATGGCACCGATGTCGGCCAGACAGAAACTGACATCAGTCATGTGTAGACCAGCAAGGTCGGTAGCTCAGGTAGGAGAAGTCTGACGTCGGTCATCAAGACTGATGTCATTAGTGGGGACACCGGTGTCAGCCAGAGAAATGATGTTGGCAGTTAGGGTCAGTGTAGGGAACTGACATCGATCGAGAGCAGACTGGGAGATGGCCAAGATCGGTCACTAGAATAGATGATGGGTGGACAATTAGCTATCAAGGAGTCTCAAACACCCATATAGAGGTCAGAAAAGGTATGTGAACCTCATATTCATTGTTCACCTTCTTTATATTTCTTACTGATAGTCAAGAACTAGGAAGATAGAAGAAGCAATGTAGGTAAAATCCAAAAATAGTGGGATCTTGACATGGATGAGGAGTGTGAGTCCTTGGAGAAGAACCAAACAGGTATTTGTTGGTAGAGTTGTCAGCTGGAAGGAAGCACTGGATAGAGGGATGGGTTCCCATATTAGAGAAGAGAGTGGATGGACACGTGAGATAGAAGGCTATGGTATATGGTCTTGATCAGGCTGCAGAACAATGGAGGTTTGACCATTGTATTTTATCTTACCAGGTTGGATAATATTAGCTACATTATCCTGTTACTGTATTATGTTACTTGTTGCAGGGTTTCATATAAAGGGAGTTTTCTAAGCTAAGGGTAGAGTTGGTTCAAAAGTATGTCATGAAGAATTTGGGAGCAGCAAAATTCTTGTGGCATAAGTGACAGGTTTAGCATCACAGGTTTGTGTGGTGGTTGGTCTTCAAGAGTGACTTTGAAGAGGGATACAGAGCCAAAGGAACAAAATAGATGGTGTACAGGTACAGGTATAGTAGCAAATGTTTATCTCCAAGTGGGAGATTGTTAGGGTGTGGAGCTAAAAGCTTCAACTCTTTGCAGACACGAAGAAGAGGATGTTGAAGAACCAAAAGAATCGACATTGGCAGCATGACCGACGTCAGCTAGATATATTACAGAAGGCAACTGGCATCGACAGCTAGTCGGCCGATGTCGGCAGCACCAGGCAAGCAGGGACCGGCGTCGGTCGCCTGTGCATTCTAGAACTGCTATTGATGAACAGTCAGTTAAGTGAAGCGAGTGTTTGCATGTCAAATGACTAATTATAGTCACGAGCTGTGTGTCTAATTATTGTAGTTAGATTTCTATTTTTGTAACCATGGGATTCTATTTAAAGACCCATGAGGCATGTATTGTAATTATCAAGAAGGCAAGTAAAAGCATTGAAGCAAGCAAGGTCAAGGAGATCTACAGGTGTAAGGTCAAGGAGATCAGCTGAAGCATTCAGGGAGGGATAATAACTCAAGCTATAGAGTTGTTGTGTTGAGCAAGAGAGAGAGGGAAGAAGGTCTTGAGGTGTGGCAAGCCTTTGAGGTGGAGGAAGAAGTGGCATCTTCCTTATTGTATTTTCTTCTAGTAATATTTAATACAAGAGTGTGTATTGTCTCTCAAATTCTTTGTTGTCTCAAGTTTTTAGTTACTTTATCATTCTGGTATAATTCCGTGTTTAATTGCTTATAAGAAAGTAATCAATTATGCTTCCGTTGGATAAGGGGTCACCTAACACTTTAATTTTTGGCCAACTACATATTTCTCTTATGCACCCTTGATACATGTACCAATATTTTTTAATTTATATAATTATTACCTATAAAGTGTGTACCCAATACAAAATATATATTTTCTATGTTTTCCATATGTAGTGAACATGTAATTTTATGCATTACCCTGCTTAGAACTTGGGCCTATTATCCATCAAGTAATTTGATATATGAAACCTTGTTTACAAAATTTCACAATATATTTCCCATTCTAAATCATCTAACCAGTGCACTATCCACCATGTAGATATGAAAAAATTAATTCATGATTCATAGTATTTACTCACATCTCCACCTATAGAAAATGGGCCTCCAACTTGTTAATAAGTCATCTCAAATTCTAAATCCCAAAATATTATGGAATTTTATATTCTATTGTGAAAACCATTCTCATAGGTCTTACTTCATGATCACTTTACACCAATTTTTCATATCCAAATTAGAATATCCATTAATTGAAGAATTTTAATCCCATGGTATTTGTATTTTCCTATTCAGCTCCATGTAATCTTAGTTAGTCATAGCCAACTGATAAAGTTTTTATATTTTTGAGTAAGTAGATGAAAAAACTAATGGTGATTTGTGTCCATCATTCAGGTGTTATTATGGTACCTAAGGAATATTTAGAATTTTCTTCTACAATTTTTCTAGTCCATTTACTCCTTGTGAAAATTTTGAAGCTTATAATAAATGTGGAAACTTCCACCCCTTTGCCATTTTGTCCTTTGGATCTTTGTACACTTTATACCATCTCTTTGGAATGTTAGCATAAAGTAAATTTATATATTTTATTATTGTTTATGGCATGTTTTCTACCTTGCTCATAGGAATTAAAATGATGTATTATTTTTATGGGCTTATAATTATTTTCCATAGTGTCAATGATCATATAACCATCCTAAGCCCATTTCTTACCAATTAATGAATGGAGATGCATTTCATTGGTTTTCATTTCTATGACCTCAAAATCTCCTTGAAATATGAAGTCTCTAACTTTGATTTCCACATCTTTCAATATTCCAATGGGTTTCACTTAGCCATAATTTGTAATAATTAATGTTATTGGACTCTAACTCAACACATGATTTCTAATGGATTCCCATGTTGATAGAGGCATCATATTTATCATAATACCAAAATCAAATACACCTATAGAAACTTTGTGTCCTATAAATTAACATCCAGCCTTGCATCCATATTCCATTGATTTTTATTAAAAAAAATACCAAAACTAATTTATTTGTCTCTTCATGCCCCTTTTTGTGCATTCTAATAAATTATGTAGAATATTTGTAATTTTTTTCAATATGTCTTCACTTCACAACATGTTCATAAATCCAATAAAATATATGGTAGTTGTGACTACACATTCTTGCTAACTAATTCACATTATTTATCCATAGTAAAATTAGTGGTACTCCCATATCTATTTTGATTGGATAAAATAAATCAATTGCTTCATTCATTAGCATCTTCTCCTTCCTAAGATTCAAATATTTATTCTCTCACATTTTTTGGATATGTGTCTTTGTAGTCATCTCTAAGGGATGAAATTATTATTCCTTGAAATTATTTTTTTTAATTTCATATATGTTGTTCACCATATTTACATTTTATACATGTTTGTCCTTGAATTTATTCTTTAGTGTGGGATATCCTTAGCATTAAGTTGACCAGAGACTCTAAAATAAGAACAATTTGTTTCCCTTTGTCATTGCTCGGGAAATTTTGGTCAATATGATCTACCTGCTATCACAAACATCATACAATTAGTTGTCATTTTTATTTGGATTATATATATATATGATATTAGTACCCATGATAATTACCTTATCTTTTCAAAAGTCCCCAAGCCTATTTCTAAATTTTAGAATCCTCCATATTCACTTTATGAAGTTAGAGGTGCCCAATTCTGATAATATTGTGGATATGATTGAATCCATCATAGTTAATGTTGATATTAGGGTGTGTCCCATCCATTTTGATCATACTAAGGAAAGGGAGGTGCTCATCCTACTCATTGAGGCATATTAGTGTATTTTGATGTCTAATGTTACTTTTATAGGTTTTTTATGTAGTAATTGAAAATACATTCCTTGTGATATCTTCCTTAATAGCTTTTAGTGTTATACAATTATTAACATCATGATTATTTTATTGATAAAACTATAATTATTCTCTAAGGATGTCACACATATTTTTGTACAAAGTGACATTTAAAATTCATGTGATACCAACTATGCAATATCTCATAAAATTATTTTTGGATACAAGGACATGCATTATAATGATAGGAATGTTGTCTACATTCTATACAACATATTGAAAGTTTTTTATTTTTCCACTATTTTATTTCATCCATTATTTAAAGTATTACATCTATATTAGCATCCATTTTCATACTTATTAATGATTTATCTCTGTAGTCCTCAATATTTTCCACCTATAGAAACTAAAATATAGTAATTGATACTTGAAAATTCTATTTTTGACAAATCTTCACCTTCCATAACTTTTTCATACTTATATGACTCTCATTTGCCATTATATCACACCCTCATGCCTTTTAGGGGTCTAAACTTTCCCAAGTTTGTCTCAATCATTGACATGAAACCCTACAGTTTGTGTCAAACTAGTTACATTCTTACTCAAACATCTCAAAATCATCATATCAGTGTTTCTGTTTCCTAAATAGTAACTTTAGTTTTAGAACATAATGTCTAATGGTATTGTTTAAATATAACAGTTTTGTCCTGCACTAAGAAAACTCTTCCTATGGGTTTCCCTATACATTTTTCATGTTGGTTACATGAGAAAGTACACAAAGAGTTTCCTATAAATACAAAATAGGTGTAATTATATTACCTATCTAGAAATCACATATCAAGCATATTTAAACACTTGTACATTTAATAATATTGCCCTATTTCTCCCAATTTTATAATCAATCAATAAGAGCATGTCCTTACCAAGTCTAAATCACTTAAGATCCAAGTCAATATTGTCAATTTTCAAGTATCAAGAGCTAGATTATAGGTTGCATGTATTCAATAAGCACTATTTCACACATCCACCGCATGGGGATAACTACATGTGGTTTGAATTCACTATTTAGAGTATTGGATATGTAGGCAACACTAAACCAGATAATGGGAGTGGTTGAGGTCAGATCAACCCACATTAGTTGGCATAATTCTATCATTTTAGGTGGACTTATGGTTTCAAGTAAAGAAGAAAGATTTATGTGAGTTTTGCACATTATCAAACCTCAAGATCACATAGAGAACTGAAATAGAATCAAGCCCACATACTTGTATCAAACATAATGGAAAAGTATACACAAAAGGAACCATAAAATTTAGAGTTTATTGTCTAATGGCATACAACTGAGGTTGATGATACTATTTAGCCATACACAAACCTCCAGATGTTGATCTAAGTGACCAAAAATCTAGTTTTCCATCCCTCTTGCCACTTTCACTATGTCTCATTCCTACATATAATAGAATAATTTTAAGTATTTATAAATAATATTTTTTTATTATGTAGCACCTTAGTCTTTTACACTTGGAAAAATTAAACCTTGGCTATTTTTCTTAGTCCTACACATGCCTTACTTCTACAAGTCTTGCATTTATTTTATCTTATGCCCCTTGGCCTATATCTTAGTTCAACCAATCTTATATTGATGACATAGACATCCTATCTTATCTAGAATGATTAAAATGTAATTCTCTTACACCTCTATAATTTTTGATCATATACTTGTTTTGCTACTTCATGGACACTAACATATGGGATAGACAGTAGCATCAACATTATTGTCCTGCCCTGACACAAGTGTTAAGTGCCCTAAAGTCATCCAATTTGAAAATTAAACATATCCAAATGATTGGCCTAAGTTCTTTAATGTGAGTTATCTCCTAATAAGATTGGTATAAATATAATATCAACACTCATTCATTTTTCACCTAACAATCAAAATAAAGAGACCAAGGAACTTATCAAAATCACTCTATCAAGAATTTAATTGATCAAATCTTTCCTATTTCCATACTAGTCATAGGTATAGCACATATATAGGTCTGAAGTACTAAAGGAGTAGTCATAAGGTCTTATTTTCCAATTTATAATGTAGGTCATTATTGTACTTACTTTACACACATTATGTGATTCACACACAAGCCAACACATAGGGGATAACTACATGAGTCTGAGGCCCTCTTATATAGTATCGGTTATGTAGATAATTCCATTTAATAGTGGGGACATTATGGGTTAGCTCAACACTATGTGACCACTAACCTATTTTTTCCCAAGGTTACATTGAAGATGGAAAGCTAGGGTTTTGCCATTTCATAAGGAGTGATAGTTTATAACCCAGATATGAATACAATAAAGTGAAGGTGAAGAAAACCCAGAAGCATCTATGTGGTCACATCCTATTTCTCTATATATTCTATACAAGACACTATTTTCAGACTCAAATAATAGCATCGGCATAACCATTTAGGGTTTACATAACTATCAAGAGAGACAGATACACCAAATCTAGAATCTTAAAATTATAACAGAACTATCTTATCACTTGATTTAAGCCTATCCCAAATCCATATCTACATTAGCATTAGAATAATCTAAGTATATTATCAATTCTTTGTAATTTTATATATCTAGCATAGTTATACTTTCCATTAATAGCTTATCTCAGTTTAACAAATTCAGTATATGATATATCTAAGTTTAGCATTTAATTGGCATATTGTAAATATTATATTCACCCTTGTGCCCTATCATTTCTATATTTTTAACCATATTTACCTAAGATTATCCACATCCAAATTAGGGTTAAACATTTGGTGAACCCAATCTTTCAACATCAAACCCTAGGTCACTCAGGGTTTTCTAAATTTTTTTATTATTTTACTTTGTTACAAATTTTAAACTTTTCATTTATGAAGAAATGGAAAATGTAAGTGAAAAAAATTGATTCCAAATGGAATATCAGGAAGCATTGATTACTCATCTCAATAATAGTAAGGGAATAATAGATGAATTTTTGTATGTTACTAGAAATGAAATAATTAAATTAAGATAAAACCAAGGTTGCCTCACCTAGTAATGGTGAATCCTTAGAAGGTAATAAAACTCATCCCACATTTATCAACTAATTTACATCTATAAGGGGTGTGATTATGTATTTAAACCTTTTTTACCTAAAACTACTATTGCTACATCTATTATGGAATTACTCATTATTTTAACACATATATATGTTTTAATTCCTATTATTAATCAAAACATCTTTTCATCCCATTTGGTGACTACTCAAATTTATAATCTAAATCCTACTAGGTCTACCACTAAAGTACTCCTTCAAGGTATAAAAACCTTGGAAGATAATGTTGAAAACATTGAACAAAATGATCTAAAATCCCCTCATGTTATAGATTAGTAAGATGGGTTGCATAAACTTATTACACTAGAGATATCTTTACACTCTTTTCCAACTATTTTTATTGCACCTAAATTCACATTCTATGATGGAAAGTGTGATCTAGAGTAGCATCTATGATATTTATTTATAGCATGCCTTGATTATGCCTCTAATGATAAACTTTTAACTAGACTATTTCCAAGGATCCTCAAGGAATATGCTTTGTGGTGGTTTTATGACTTACCTCTCCAATTTGTGAAATAATTTAAACCTATTTCAGATTATTTTTTGGCAAACTTTTCTATTAACATTACCAAAAAGGTTTCCTATGCTTAAATTAAAAAGATCAAACAAGGAACCAATGAACCTATCAATGAATGTCTTAAGATATAAGATAATACTAACCAAAATGACCAATCATATGGTAGATAAAGAGTTACAAGATATATTCAAGAAAATTTTACTTGTTTCTTTACATAAGTTGATTGTTTTCAAAAAGTTTCAAACTTTTAATGGCTTATGACATGTTGTACGGGACCGTGAAATGAAGCTTATTTCATTGAATAAGCTTAAGTATGTGGCAAACACATTGGTTTCATATACATATAGTACAAATTTATAATTGAAACAAGTTATAAGGTAAAACCTCTTGAGCTTAAAAATTAAGCAACCACCATGGTTAACACAAATTCATAATAGCCTAATCAGCTTGTTTTATCTAATGCACCAAGGAGATAGTTTGTGTTATAGAAAATTCCTTATCAAGGGATGCACGATTATCTTAGTCAGTTATTGGCTCCTTACAATCAGTTTAAAATAAGGGATATTTCTATAATGCTCAACATTTCTCACTCAACTATGCCAACTATTAATAATTCACATAAGGCACAGGCCTTATGCGCTCACTTGAACTACAATAGAGAAAGAATTGGGTCCCATATTGGGCTAGTTGTGTCATGGTGTGAGCTACTAATTACGGGAATTGTTCATTTGAAATAAGTATTTTGGTATATTAATTATTAAAATCTTATTTAGGGGTGATTTTATAGTCTTAACTGTATGAACCTTGGCTTTACTAAGCCTAGCATCATATAGGCACTAGACGGGTAAAAGGGTTATTCCAGTTTAACTTTTTATACTAGGCTCACACTCTTAGCAAAAACAAGAACATTTTAGTGAAGGGTCTCTCTATACTCAAGGTATTTCTACAAAATATGTTGACATCATCAATTAACCTAGGGATGTTATTAATGACCTAAACTAAAATCTTACAAATAACATGCTTAACATAACTATATTCAATTTGCATCCTTATAATCATTGTGTAATTAAATGGTAATATCAAAGATGCATAAGTTATATCAATCATTATTTGATGTAACATTAATCCTCATTAATGAAATTTCAAAGTAATAGAGACCATGATAAATAAAAATAGAGCATCTATTTTGCTAAAACTACTTAACTACCTAAAGGCTCACATGCAAGCTTGGGCATATACAAATGGAGCCTGTACGGCATCCAAGCTATTCCTAGTTATAATGGTGGTCTTAATATATCATTTCCATTTCTATATAGATTTACTACATCAATTCACATTGTCTTTTCTTGCTAGTTCAAACTTGTTTTATAGCCTTCAAGAACATCTCATACTAGGGTGGAGTGTGCACATCGGGTGTCAAGTTGGAGCATTTGTTGATAATTTCTCTAGCTCCATCACCTTGAAACCTTCACATTATAGTCACCACATCTCTTCCAACCTATAATATGCCACAAAAATCCTAAAAATGGTTATCCACCTACCAGTTGGTGTAAGGTAAGTGTTGATTCCTCCACTTGATGCTAAGATGCCAAAAATGTCATCATTCAAAATGATGCCTCGTACCAAAGTATCTATCATGTTGGTGTGAATCCCATTCTTAATGAAATAGGGGCCTAATATTTTTCACATTTACATAAGCCTCCTACTTCATTATTCTTATTGCTACTAGAGTGTCATATTATATCTCTCCCTCTTCCTATAGAAAAGTCCTTATCAAGGGATACAAGGTTGTCTTAGTTGGTTCTAGACACCTTACAACTAAGTAGAAACAAGGTATATTCCTATAGTTCTCAACATTTTTTACTTAGATATGCCAACATCAATTCACATAAGGCACAAGCCTTATGTGCTCACCTAAATCACAACAAAGAAAGAACCAAGGCCTACATTGGGTTATTTGTGCCATGGTGTGAGATATTAATTTTAGGACTTGGTCATTTAGAAGAAAGATTTTGGTAGATTCATTGGTGCAAACCTATTTATGGTGATTGTATAGTCTTAAGGGAATGATCCTTAGATTTACTAAGCCTATTATCATATAGGTGTTATACATGTAAAGGGGTTGTTTTGATTTAATTATTCATACTAGGCTCACACTCTTAGCAAAGGCAGGAAAATTTTGGCACAAACTCTCTCTACACTTAGGATATTTCTACAAAATATGCTGACATCATCAATTAACATAGGGATTTTATTAATGACCCAAATTTAAAGCTTTCAAATAACATGCTTAACATAACTATATTCAATTTACATCCTTATAATCATTGTATAATTAAAGGTTAATATCAAAAATGCATAAGCCAGATCAAGCACAATTTGATTTAACATTCATCCTCATAAATGAAATTTCAAAGTAATAGAGTCCATGATATATATAATTAGAGCATATACTTCACTAAAACTAATTAACTACCTACATGCTCACAGGCAAGCTTGGGCATACAAATGGATCCTATATGGCATTCAAGCTATTCCTAGTTCTAATGGCATTCTTAATAAAGCATTTCCATTTCTTAAGAGCTTCCCTGCATCAATTTGCATCACCTTTCTCACTAATTCAAACTCATTTTATAGCCTTTAATAACATGCCCTACTAGTTGGAGTACACATGTCAGGTTTTGTGTTAGAGCCTTTGTTGATCATTCCACTAATTCCATCACCTTGTGCCCTTTGTGGTGTGGTTGCCACATCTTGTCCATCTTAGAAGATGACCTAGGAATCCTATAAATGGTTAGCCACCTGCCAACTGATACAAGGTAAGCATTGATTCCTCATATTTATAATAAGATACTAAAAATGTCATCGTATAAAATGATGCCTCACACTAAAGTGTCTATCATGATGGTGCGAATCCTAAACTTAATAAAATAGGGGCCTAACATTACCCCATATAAAATTTCTAGTCCTCCCTTGAATGTCAAAGTTTTTGGTGTGTAGAATTTGAGATTTCTCTCCTTAATCTCAATATTGAAGTCTTCAAATCCATTGATAATGATCTTGATTTCTTTAGTGGGATTGTCTATTTTAGTGGGGGTAGTACTAAGTATGAGCACATTTATCTTGTCAAGTACCTTCCTAAAGTCCTCTAGACTTGAATTAGCTTTTGTCACACCCCCATCTATAATTGATCCTTAATCATAGGCCTTAGTCTACAAGGCATGGAAGAGTGATTCTAGATTATATTCTTGGTCTTATATCTAAGTACTAAGTGTATTGACCTTCCCTATTATTTGTACATACTTTGACCTACTTATAAAGTATACCTATGTCATCAGCTTTTCCTTTGCCTACTTGAGGCACACATCTATGACTGACACTTGGTTGGAAAATCTCAAGAAGATGGCATCAACTACATCTTTTCCCTTTTAGAGTTTCATGAAGAGGTCCTCCACCTCTTTGGGCTTAGTAATGATCTTCTTTTGTAGCATGGCATAGGGATCTTCTTCTTCTTGTATTATCTCTAATTTCATCCTTGGCAGCATATACTCTACTAGCACACATATCTTATCAACCTTGTATAGGTTGGATGTATCAACACTGACCAAGAGGGAAGGTTTAATTGTCTCTATGTGTTCACATATCTATTGTAGCTTAAACTTCATAGCCTATGCTTCATCTTTAGCATCCTTGTAGAGTTTCTTCCATTCTCTGCCCTACCATAATTAATGATATTTTTGTGAATGACTTATATGGCCATCTGAATAAGCACATTCCTAAACTAGATTGGATTCGTGGCATGAGGTTTGATGATGAGGGAGTCATGACCTTCTATAGGTTCTTTTATGTCTAATATGGCCTTTTGAGAAACCTTAAAGTGAGGCTCATCCATGTAGAAACACAAATGCAAGTTGTTTACGTATCTTGGTTGTGGTAGTTGCAGGGGGCATGAATTCAAACATATAAAAGTATTCATCCATCTACCCCTTTTATACCTTCTCTCTAATACTCAACTCTACACCTTCTTTCTTGATGATGGCTAGCTTCATTTATTCTTCTTCTTCCTCACTAAGGCCATCACTTTCTTTGGTGTTCTCCTCTGAGAAATCATCTTATTATTCCACAAGGGGTTCTTCTTTAGACTTTTCCCCTTTGTCTACTTCCTCTTCCTAGGGTGTCTTAATCCTCACCTCCAAGTGTATTCCCTTGATGTCAGCTTTGCCTTGTTCTTATTTTTATTGGGGTTCCTCTTTAGTCTCTATTTACTTTTACAAGGTGTCAATATTGCCTTCTTTTACTTCAAGTTCCCCTTCACTACTTAGGCATGCCTATTATGCAACATCATCTACTTTCCTATTGGAGGCACTAGGTGCCTTCTTGGTTTTCTCAATGGCTAGTCCCACATTTGTGCAAACCTTCTTTAGATTCTTCTCTCTCTTGGCCTTCTCTTCCTCTACCTTCTCTTTCTCAACCTCAGCCTTCTCAATCTCCACCTAACTTATGTCTATTTCATTCTAAGCCTTCCTATTCTTCTCAAGTGCTAGTGCCATCTCAATGTATTCCTCATTATGGCCCATATTCTTCCATAACCTAATTTTTTTACTCGTCTATTTATAGAGATTATGCGGGGGTCTCTTTGGATGACCTACTCACCAACTTCTCAACTTCTTCAAGCATGGTGGTTATGTGACTTTGAAGGGCCTTTTGTACATCTTTGGTGCTTGAATCCTCTTCTTATTCAACATACATGATGTATGTCTTTGTTCCTTCTTCTTCCTCTATCTCTTCCTCCTTTCCACACATAAGGGCCTCTCCTACCTCCATTTGTATCAGATTTATCATAGGGAGTACAATGGGTCCCATAAACTTCTTTTTCTACTTCTTACTAGAGTAACTAATCTCTAGCATAAAGGTTATGTGCTTTTTGGGAACTGGGGGTGTTGTTTGTTCACCAGAGGTGACCCTTAATCTAATGCACTTCTATATTTCCTTAAGTGTTTCTCCCTACTTCTTCTAGGGAGTTTTTTTGCTACATCTTCAGTGTTGGCTTTCCTTCCTCATTGATCAAAAGTAGGTGATCATCATATTTTCCAAGGTCGATGCCCTTCTTTCATTGCTTCATCTCGTAAAAGTGATTGAAGATACACCCAATTATAATTACCCTCTAGAGGGGATGGAATATATTATATCAAAGTCATCCTCGCCATCCTTTGTGGATTTTTCTCTTAGGTACACATATTGGTGACACAACCTTTTCCTTTCTTGGTTCATGACCTTAATTGAGATATCTATCTATTGTATATTAGGAATTCTCTTTAGCACCACTATGAAAAATTTATCATAAAATTCATAAGGTAGCTTCAGCTAACCGAAGAGGTTTCCATCTATGAGATCAAAGCACACTATACATAAGTGTTTCATGATATAAAAGGTTACCATTTCTAACATGTGTTGGGGGACCTCTTTTGGGATGCACCATTCAATCTTGAATGCTTTTTTGTATTATCCACACCACCCCAGTACTCTTATCTTGTACTTTTGGGAGAATATGGGTGAGCTACTTCAACTTCAAGGAATTATTTTATTTTTAAGAAGACCCAAATATTATCCTCATCATAATCAAGCATGTTAATATCCTCTATCACAATCAATATTAGCATGTACCCCCATCAAAAGGTCCCATGTGTCATGTGGCATTCTAGTGCATTATTCACCATCTCCTCCATAATAAACTTTATGATATTGAACCTGAACCCTCACACCATTTGATGGGTGATGCATAAGTATGTCTTAATTATGTTAGTTGACCATCTACCAAAGCATATCTTAGATCTCACAAATCATGTCATAGCCTTAATTTTAGGGTCCTATATATCCTTAATGATGAATGTGAACCCTACCTTGTAATATCCCAAGAGTTTTTCAAACCTATCCACCTCCACATCATCCTCCATCATCTGGTAGATATCCATCTCTATGATTGAAATCTCTATGATCCTACTGATGAGGTGCATTGATATCCACATGTGCCTCCCTATGAAGTAAAATTGATCACCATGGATGCATAATAGGAGGAATTGCACTAATTTCTCTAGCTTGCCAAAACTCGATAGCTCATATAATTGGGTCACACCAGTGATTTTTATCTTATCTTAGATGGAGACATCAAATAACATCATGCATGCCTTCATCTTCTCTCCTATGTCAACTATCTAATCACGGTTTAGATCTTCCACATTGCTTGACATTTGATGGTTATATTCCTTCAACTTGCATGTATGTGCAAATGATACCAAGTCTCCCCCATTATGACCTTAAAGGGAAACTACATTTATCTATATGAAAACTTTTCACTTGCTTCTAGGTCAACCACCATGATGTTAGCTCCTAGAAACTGTACCTTTTTATTCATATTGATTATATATTCTACCATCCATACCTTCTTAATGTCCTTTTATGCTTGGGGAAAACTTGAACTTAGTCATTTCTTTCCCATTCTAAATTGGTTGTTATTGAATCATAGTTGGTTGATCTTCCCAAATCCCTTAATCTTTATTTGTGCTTCTTCATAGTCATGGGGTCTAAGACTATGACTTCAGCTCTTGAGCTTTGTTCACCATTAATGGTGGCCTTAGCATCTTATAGAAGTCCTATTCCTTGGTTTATTTACAATTCTATCTCCACATGCCCTTTTTCTAATATCAAATGGAACACAATTTATTTCTCTTTTCAACCATTCTCATTTGGTGCCGATGGGTGCTTAGGTTTTCACTTGGTAGTATTTTTTATCTTTGGCTCTGGTTCAACTCTAGTTCTATGTTCAAATTCACATAATGTTTGTAACCTTGCTATAGTTAATTGTTCACTCCTTTATACTTTAATTGTAGTTACTTTATTAAGTATAGGTGAGTAATGGTATGGTAGTATAGGGATTTATTAAAATATTCCAAACCCATGAAATCTATGAAAATCTATTTCAAAATTTACATTTATTATAAATCTTTGTGTTTTCACCATCACCACATTAACTTCTCTTAATAGTGTATTTGGTGAAGTGATCAGTGATTCAAATAGTCACTTCCTACCTAATTTTTGGTGGATGCCATTTTATCTTGATAATATTCTTCCTAAACTTCATTCACCTTAGCATGACCTTCGACCTTATTATGATAACCTAGGTGAAGAACTTCACATGTGCACGATTCAGCCTCCATGATTCTATCTCTTATTCTAACTATGATTCCTTTCAAATGTGCTTCCATTTTTTGGTTGATTTCTCTACATTTTTCATCTCTTGCCTTGGCCTACCCTACCCCATACAAATTCCTACATTGTTCCTATAGTAATTCATTCTCTAGGTTTCTTATGCACTAGTATCTTGTGTGCCTCTCATTAACTTGGTCCTCATATCCTTCCAAGTCTAGAAAATTCCACGTGCCTAGAAACTTAGGTGTTTGGCCTCAGTGATTAGAAATTAATTATGCTTGACTCACCAGATTGGATTTATGTGTGTAGGTGCCAGAATAATTCTCCTAAGAGTGTCTTATTTATTTTCTCAACATAAATAATACAAACATTACAAAAAAATTGGCTTACACCAAATTTTATTTTGGGCAGCACAACATAATCAACTTATGACTGGGAAGTTAGTGTTTGATGGTGCAAACACCATTCTATTATCTATAAGGCTTAAATTAGTTTCCATTAAAATTCCTAGGGAGCATTTCACCCATCAATGTGTGCAGCTTACATGTGTCAGTCACCAATATGTTGTGGATGACTTAAGGGCTCATCCACCTAATTTGTAGCTTTTTTGGGTGTTTGAGGTAATTGGAGTAATATAACAAGACTAATGCTCCTTTAGCAAGTACCTTGTGCTTGATATGTCTATCATGCCATAGATTTTGATGCATATTTTCTACTTGCTAACTCTATCTTGCTTGGGTGTGTGTCTCATCCAAGTACTCCAAATATTCCAGTCATACTCTCAGGAACTCTTGGTCATCCAATCAACTAATACATGTGATTCATAATGAGGGAAATAGAAACTCCATTGGTAAAATGTCCTCTATGCCAAAAACCATTTAGAATGGTGTAGCCTTGTTCAAGAACTTGTACGTAGTATGATAGGCCCACAACACTACTAACACATGATCATCGTAGTCCTTACAACTAACATCGCATATCTTTTTGAGGCACATTCCTAATATCTTATTAAATGCCTCAATGGTGTTATTCTATTAGGGATGATAAGGTGATGTATTATGGTTCACCACCATGTATTCATTTAGCAATATGTGCATGATTTCATTGATGAAATTCACACCATAATCACTAGTCAAACTGAGTGGGAACCCATAGTGATTGATGATGTTTTCCTAGATAAACCTTGTTATAGTGGTAGTTGTATAATCTTTGGTTGGCACTAACCCATCCCACTTGGTGAATTAATATATTTTTGATAGAATGTACCATGCATTTATGCACCTCATAATAGGAATAATTTATCCAACAAAGTCAATGGCCCATTTTTCAAATGGTGCTTGGGAAAGGATGGGGATGAGAGGCATCTCATCTCTATGGTTTGGTTTTCTTATACGCTGGTAGTTGTCACATACCTTGGTGTAATATTTTGCATCTCAAAATAGGGTGGGCCACTACAATCTTTATTATAGTACCTTGTGTATCATTTCATCTCCATAACAATATCCTCTAGCAATCCTCTCATGTGCCTCTTGCAATATTGAGTATCATTTGTGCTCTAAGACACATCAGTATAAGACCTCATCTTGGCTCAACTTGTACAGTTCCCTACCAATAATTTGAAATGGGGTGGCATGAACTAAAAGCTAATTCAAACTCTTTTTATAGCCTTCAAGAACATCTCTTGCTAGGGTAGAGTGTACATATTGGGTGCCAAGTTAGAGCCTTTATTGATCACTTTGGCAGCTTCATCAATTTACACCCTTCACATTGTGATTGCCACATCTCATCCAACCTGAAGATGCCCTGAGAATCCTAGAAATGGTTAGCCACCTACCAATTGGCATAAGGTAATCATTAATTCCTCAAGCTAGTGCCAAGATGCCAAAATGTCATTATTTAAAATGATGCCTCATGATGAAGTGTCTATCGTGCTATTATGAATCCCAAAATTAACAAAATAGGGACCCAATAGTTTACATGTTTACATGAGCCTCCTGCTTCATTACTCTTATGGTTACTATAATTTCATCTTATATCTCTCCCTCTTCCTATAAAGGTTAATATAAATATACCTCTACCTAAAGGCTATGATTCAAATGCTTATTTTGACTATCACCAAGGCCTTATGCATTCTACAAATAAATGTTTTACCTTGATGCATAAGATCTAGGACCTCACTGATGACCAATAGATTACATTTAATGATCTTTTAAATGAATTGGGTTCACAACCTAGTGATCACCATAAGTAAAAGATATTTAACAATCCTTTTCAAGACCATTCTAAGAAGGAACCAAAATTCTAAATGACCTATAATTCACATCCTCCTCCATCACATTATGAACACCCACTAGATGGGATCATTGATACTTACATGAGACATATATCTCATATGGTTTAAAAACCTACCATTTCCTTAGAATATATTAAAATTAAGGATGATGACTCTAATCTTTATTCTCTATTCATTCTATCATACTTTGATAAACACCCCATATGTAGTGTTATGATTGATAATGGTGTAAGTAAAAAAATTTACATCATGACATTACTTACACATTTAGGTTATATTCAACATGATTTATATAACTCTACTAGATCAATTAGATTATTTGATGGGACCTCCTAGAAGGTTATTGGTGAGATTGATCTACCCCTATAGGTTGGTCCCACACATTTTATTACTACTTTATCATTTATACCTTCTAAGGGTGTCTTTGACATGTTGTTTTTATGACCTTAGATATGTACTCTTTGAGCAATACCTTTTACAGTGCATGGGTATGTTAAGTACATTCATGCCAATTGGGTAATTACAATTTGCAGTGTTCTATATGAGGATCCTCTTAAATAAGAAAAATTCATACCCAAGTGTGATCAATAGGAATCCAAGAGGGGATTTAGTATTGTGTTATTATGATGAATAAATAAATAAAAACACACTAATAAAGCTAACACATCAAGCCTAGACATTCAAGGATCAAGAGAAAAATACAAGTAACTATCAATGGAAGACAAAATAATCATTATTTACCTTCCTTGAGAATAAGAGTTGTATGTTTTCCATGGAGGAATTTGCTCAATCGTGTGTTCAAAGAGTCTTTGGTAATGGTTCTCCTTGCTTCATTTCTCCTTGTCACCTTGGTAATATTGGTCTTAGATTTGGATTTTTATTGGTTTTGAAGCTTCTCTCTCTCAACAAATGAGTATTATAACATTAAAAAAGAAGATAATTGAAGACATTTTTTCATGATAACTTTACACCAAAATAAATTATTGATCAATGGGAAAAACCTTGTATTATAGCCTTCTAAACTAACCTAACCCAAGTGTAGTTAAGTTAGATTTAACCACATATAAGTTTAATTTAACCCTAGTTGAGTTAAAGAGGGGACAAATAATTAATATTTGGGATAGAGATCCCATTTATTAAGCATGTCTCTCCATTTATGAATTTAAGGATTTAAGGGAGATATTTTCAATTCCTTGACTTTGAAGATGATGACATCATCATGACATCATTTTTATTAGAATTTTCTTTTTAAAAATTTTATTTTCACTAATTGCACATGGAAGTTTCACTTAAGCATTTAATTTTATTTTTGTAGTTAATTCATTCTACTTAGAATTTTTGCATTTTATGAATTGTTTAAGTACCCTACTTAATGGGTCCAAAGGCCAAACTATCAATTTGTTAGGTTACAAGTTGACTAGAGATGAATATGTGAGAGTTTATTGTTGCGTACAAGATAATACCCCAAATAGGGATGCTTTAACATTATTTTTAGCATTAATGTTTGATGTGAAAATGAAATTGGTACATTCAGTGATTCCTAGGCTTAATTTACACTAGTTGGTAGAAATTAATCTAGAGTCTAGTTGGAACATAGATATAGCTAAAATGGGGTGTCTATAGCCACTGTTTGGGAATATGTTACAAGATACAAATAGAGTAACATCTTCTCAAAGAATTAAAAGTTCATTAATGCATTGGATAATACCCTAGATAGTGATGGATGAGCCCTATATTCCTCTTTGAGGGAGTGGGTATCAAATAAGGTTGGTTAACATTCCCTCGAAAAGAAGGGAGCAATGCAACCTATAAGTAATAGGACTAAAAATACTTATTTTCTAAAAGATGGTTATAATCAATGGAATAGTGAGATGCCCCAATAGGGTAAAGGAATGATAGTGATTTACCCAAAGGTAGTTATTATCATTAACATAGTGAGCTACCCTAGTCGGGTAAATAATGATTTTCCCAAATGTGGTTATAATCATTAACGAAATTAAAAATTCCCCAATAGGGTAGATAGGTTGAAATATAATGATTTTCCCAATGTTGGTTATAATCATTAGCATAGTGGTGTGCCCCAATAGGGTGGATGCAAGTGTGATACAATTCATTTTTTCCCCAATAGGTCAAAATGGGAAGGGGGCCTACGTATTGAATCTGTACTCATAGACTAAGAGTAATCCAACACAAAGGATAAACATGAACTTAGGCTACCTGTTAGTATGGAGATGCACATCTAAACTATCAAGGATTTAAAATTTATTTGTGATTTAATTAATATATATTTAGGTAGTATTTGGGTAGGTCGAGGATTTTTCTAGGTGTGGACAAGGATAAGTTTCTGCAACACTAGTGTTTGTAACCTCCACTGAACTAATTTTTGTCATAGCTTAGGAGATTATATATCATAGTTATAGACAATTATAATAATAATGTGTATCCAAATTATGGAAAAATTAGTTTAAATTCAAGTACAAATCACTTAGGCATAATATATGAACAATCAAATCCCAAAATAATATATTGTAATAAACTAAGTATACGAACATACACTAATTCATAACTAAAGTATAAGATATGGGTAATTAATACTTAAGTGTACAAAAAGGGTAATACTATGGAAACCAAGAAATAAAAAGGCAAAAAAGTTAAAGAAAAATGAAACAAACAAACAAATAAAGAAAATAAAACACCAATAAATAAAAAGAAACAAACAAAAAAATACCAATAAAAAAAAACAAAAAAAAACATCAATAAATAAAAATAAATAATAAAACAATAATAAAAGTAAATAAATAAACAACAAAACACCAATAAACAAAAATAAACATGGCCATAAACAAATAAAACAATACAAACAAAAGAAATAAACATCCATAGCAAAGAAAATTGCAA
This sequence comes from Torreya grandis, assembly GCA_037957365.1. Classification (NCBI taxonomy): domain Eukaryota; kingdom Viridiplantae; phylum Streptophyta; class Pinopsida; order Cupressales; family Taxaceae; genus Torreya; species Torreya grandis. The sequence goes on along the minus strand of JARHVA010002708.1, from coordinate 844,168 downwards.
TAAACAAACTATTCTAAATAGATAATGGCAAAAGACAAACAATGGTTAATTACAATGTTAGTACAGAAATAAATACAAACTATTTGTGCATGTGTAATAGAGGTGTTGATCTTGGTGGTAGGGTGACCCCTAAGCTAGATACCAATGACACAAGTATAACAACACAAGAACAAAAGATTAACAATGTTGCCTAGAGGCTATAGGGAATGACACACAAAAAATAAAGTGGGGGGAATAGAAAAAAAGGAACGGGTAGCAGAGTTGACTCCCAATGCACTAGGCAAGTGAACATTGACAACATAGTCCCATGGACATAATATCCAATATGAACTTTAGGCCAAATGTAGATCTCCCAAGATATGGAATAAAATAAAATGATTGATAATAAAACATGATTACCTGGTAGAAGAAAATGAGAATGGTCTAATAAAATGGTGAGTGCGTAGGAAAAGAGAGGGATGATGTTCACAATCATGAAAGCATCAACATAAAAAAATTATATGAGTATGAGAGTATTTTTTAGGATAAAATCATATTGAAAGATAAGATACAAATAGCTAAAAATGAACTAAAGTGGTAATTCATAGTGTCTACTACATCTAAGGGTGAGAATGAGAATAAGCTCACAAAATGGTGAGAACATTGGAAATGGTTGCTCTTAAAATGGTGGGAGTGTAAGAAAATCCAAGTGGTCATTAATTTATCAAAGTTTAATGCAAAATGATCATAATATAAACTCACAAAATGGTGAAAGCATTTGGCTAGGGCCAATAAAGATGGGGAAACTAAAGGACAAGTGGTTACTTGTGAAATATTTAGGAGTGCTAGAATCCTTAAGGCAATGAAGTGGTTGAAAAGGAAAGGAAGGTGAAGTGGTGATTGAGCTAACTCAATATATCCCATGTATCTAATTTTTACCTACATAGTATGTGCAGACCTTATGTTGATGTAGTTATCCTAGAAAAGGGAGGAAAAATACCAAGGTGGTCTATAAATAAATTTGAATAGATAAGATATTCCATCTGAAAAAATTGATGGATTTTTATCTCACATGGAAATCCTAAGCTCATTTTCATGTTTTTGTGATTTTTAGGAGTTTCAAAAAAATGTAAATATTTTTGGAATATTTAGGAATCTCAACTCGATTAATAATTATGACATATAGAATGGTCCAACTCAGAAAATGATGAGAGCGTGACTTAAAGATGCTCACAAAATAGTAAGAGAGTTAAAACTTAAAATGCTCACAAAATGGTGAGAGCTTTCTAACTTAAAAATACTCAAAAAATAGTGAGATCTTGGTAAAACCGTGATTGATTTGACCTCAATTTGAATTGAGCATTACCTACATAGTCCTGTAGGACCTTAAGTCACTACAGTTCTACCTTATAATGGAATAATCTAACTAGGTAGCAACAAGTTCATGAATTATGCATATAGCATAGTATAACATAGGGATGTGGTAATGTAGATAAAAATGGGGTTGTTCTTAATTTTCCCAAAGTTAGTTATAATGAGGAAAAAATAGTATGGGTTAATGATACTAATTTTTCCAAATATGGTTATAATTAGTAGCATTGGGAATGAGATAGAACATAGCAATAATGAAGAATGTAATTATCAAACCACTATCATATTGCTCTAGGATATTGCCTCTATTTGATATACTAAATCAAATGCTAAAACTTTATCTAAATCTAACCTATAAAGGTGCCCAAAGAACTAATATATTGGAATAAAGGTCAAAAAGGGGTGGGAAGGGAGGGTAAAATAACTTTAATCAATAAGGAAGGTATGGGAGGAACAGTACATAGTATGGTATAAAGAAATTGATATTATGGTATGACACAAATGACCCTCATAGACAATACCTTAGGTCTCTCAAGAGAAATAACACTTGAGATGTATTATGTTCATGGGCTCATTAAGTTCATCTCCTTCTGGTGTAGTTAACCTATAAGCTATAGAGCCATAATTAATGATAATGACATAAGGGCCTATCCAATTAGGCATGAACTTGCCTTTCTTCTTTTTCTCAGTCATGGTGTTCTTTTGGTTTTATTTAAGAACAAGATCACCAATTTAAAACTCTATGTGCTTGACATGTTGGTTATACTAACCACGTATCTAATTCTGATATGCTTGAAGGTTGTTTATAGTATCTATGTGTTTTTCATCTAGTAACTCCAGGTCTTATAGTTGAGCAACTCTATAATCCTCATCATCAAGGATGTCCTTCATTGAGATATGTAGAGAAGTTAACTCAACCTCGATCAGAAGAATAGCCTATGCCATAGACAATTGAATATGGTGTTGTTCTTGTTGGAGTACGATAATTATTATAGTAAGCCCAAAGGGCATAGAAGATCTATAATTGTCAATCACATCTAGCATCATTAATAATATTCTTAAGAATATTGGAAATGGTGTTATTAGATGCCTTTGCTTGGCCATTACCTTGTGGGTAATATGCCATGGAAAAATGTTGGGTACTGATAAACTCAACATAAAGTGCTTGGACATCCTTGTTCTTAAATGATCTACCATTATTAGATATAATGTAGGATGGGATAACATACGAGCAGATGAGATGGTTGAAGATGAATTTGGAAAAAAAAATTCTAGTCATGTAAGTGAGGGGTATAACTTTAAACCACTTAGTGAAATACTTGGTGGTGGTAAGGATATGCTTATGGACATATGATGAGGTGGGGTTAATCTTCCCAATGAGATCTTATCCCCATGTTGAAAATAGCCATGGTGTAGTCATTGGTTTGAGTGTTCTAGCTAGAGCATGAATCAGATTTGCATGCCTCTAAAATTAGTTACATCTTTTTACATAAGTAGTTACATCTACTTCCATGGTTAGCCAATAATAACCAATACATAGGAATATTTTGGCAAGGATGGCCATGAACTTCCCTCAATGCTAATTCAGCTTTTACTAAATTCAAAAAATGAATTAGAGTTCCTTCAAATCTTCTTCATTAAAGGGTTGGGCCAAGTAAGGTATATCAAGAGGTTTGGTGTGTGAAATAATGTTTTGCTTATGTGAAAGGCCTGGTTAAAGGAATTAGTCATAGAGGTAGTTATATAAGTTTGAATACTAAATAGAACTAGAACCAACAATATCATAGATCATTTTAATGGTATAAAGTTCACGATAAGGTGCTAGAAGATATTCAATGAGGAATTGATAGTCTTTTGCCTTGTCTATCCTATGAATCAAAGAACCAATGGTAGCCATGGCATCTGCTATCATGTTATTATCCTGAGGTATGTGTTCAAAATGAATGTGGGTACCCTGTTACTTAAGAATTTACACCATAACTTTGTATGGTACCAACTTATCATCTTTGGTCTAAAACTAGTTTATAACATGATAAATGATTAGTTGAGAATAACCATGAACCAAGAGATTATAAATGTTCTATTGTGTGTCTTGACAAAGTCTTTCCATGAGTGCTTCATATTCAACCATGTTATTGGTACAAGGAAAGCTGATACAAAATGATTTGGGAATGAGATCCCCCTCTAGTGTAATAAATAATAGGCTTGTCCCTAGTCCATGAGATGTGAATGACCCATCAAAATACAACTTATATTATTGCTCCTTAGGAGGGGTTTCTATTATGGTCATGATGTACTCATCTGGGAATGCAAAAGTTAGTGGTTTAGTATCTAAAAGGGGAGCTTTAGAAAGATAATCTATAATTACTTGTCCATTTATGGCCTTTTGATTGACATACTCAAATTCAAACTTGCTCAAAATCATGATCCACTTCGTCATGCAGGCCTTTAAAAATATTTTTGATAGTAGATACTTGAGCGGGTCTACTTGAGCAATAACTATGGTCTTATTTTTAAGCATGTAATGATGTAACTTATGGGTTATAAAGACCATATTTTAATAATATTTTTGTATTAGAATATAATTATTTTCATATGATACCATTTTATGGCTTAGATAATACATGGCATGTTCTTTCCCATGTTTTTTGTGTTGAGTTAACAGTGCCCCCAAAGCATTGTTAGTGGTAGATAGGTATAGTAGAAATGGCCTCCCTAACATTGGTGGTAACAAAATAGGTGGATTGGCTAGGTATTCCTCTAGGTGCTCAAAGGATTTTTGACATTCTTCATCTTAAATAAATGTAACACCTTTATTCAATAGATTAGTGAGTAGGTGGTAGTTATCATCCAACTATGAAATGAAGTGGTTAATAGACTATATTTTACCTTAGAAACTATGGAGCTACTTCAAAGTGGAAGGTGGTAGGATCTTGATAATGGCATATACCTTGGTAGGATCAATTTGAATGTCTTGGTGAGAGATAATAAATCCTAAAAAAATTATTGAAGTGACACCAAAGACACTTATTTGTATTAAGTCAAACTTTATGCCCACAAGGCCTTTCAAACATCCTTTATAGTATGGTTGGATGATCTACACGGGTCTTATATTTACCTAGTATGTCATTAACATAGTCTTCAATAATATCATACATCATGTCAAGGAATATAATGGTCATATCCCTTTGGTATGTTTCCTTAACATTATTGAGGTTGAATGACATAACATGATAACAAAACATTCTCTATGGAGTGGTGAAAAATATTTTGTGTTGGTCCTCTGGTGCGATCATGATCTGATTATATCTTGAAAATCCATCTATGAGGGAAATAATTTCATGTCTAATTATAGATTCGATTATCATGTTAATATTTGGTAGAGTAAATTCATCCTTCAGGTAGGCCTTGTTGATGCCTCTGAAATTAGTGCATATTTTTGTCCCTTTTAGCTTTTTAATGATAGGCACAATTTTTGAGATCCACTCTGAATAGTTGATCGGTCCAATGCATCTTACTTCTAAGATTTTTTCCAACACTTTCTTAACTAACATAGTAATTTGATGATGCATCTTACATAGTTTTTACTTCAAATTTTTGACATTTAGGATGTAGAATAAGATGGTGTATAACCAAGTTGAGGTCCAAACCTAGTATGTATGAGTAGTCCCATACAAATATGTCAATAAAATCCCTTAAAAGGGATATAAAAACTTCACATTCCTCCTTGGTGAGGAACACATCTAATTTGATCCACTTTGAGTCATCTCAAGTCCCAATGTTTACTTCCATAGTATCCTCTACAAGGAGAGTTGAGACATCTTCTAAAATACTAGGTAAGGATGTAAATTGGCTAATAGTGGCAAAGTCTACTAGTCAGACTAGTTCTTAAATTTCCCCCAAATAGGATGAATCTAAATCACCTAACAGTATCAAGGGACATGTAACAAACATTATATGGAATTCTGAGATAATTTTATCAAAGGCATGTCATTCCTCTATATTGATCTCAAACCCAAAATAAATTTTGTTGTTGATGGTCTCCTAAGCTTCATTCGAAGAAGGGTAAACATCCTCATTTAGTGGCACCTGAAATAGGTTTTCACTAATAAATTGTCCTTTTTCTTTACTTTTATAATTATCTAAAAGTTCCTCAAAGAGGTTTTCACTTTGGGACCTCAATTTTTTATAATTGTATTTTTGGCTAAGGGTGTTCACTTGCTCTTTGAAATAGGCATCAAGATCTAATTTGATAGATAACCCTTGTTTGTGGTCTCCCAATGGAACATTATCTCTTAGGCCCAAAAAATCATAAAAGGCCTTATCATTCTCAAACTCATCTAATGATACTATGGATTCTTGTTGGTCCCAATCTATTACTTGAGGATGATAAAAGGTCAGCAAGGAATGTCAGATTACTAGCATAATGCTGCAAATGGTATATGGGTCAAATAAGTTGGTACTAGTAAGGTATTCATATATGTTATGATCATATTCTACTTCATTATTGGCATCATAATCATTAGTATTCAGTGTTGGAACATGAATAATATACATGGGCTCAGCCTCAAGTAGTTTAAATCTAAGGCCATAAGTTCCTTTGTATCTGGTCATAGAAATGGGCTCAAGAGTACCCTAGTAATTTTCCCCCAAGCCTCTACCTTTGTATGCTTGGTTATCCATGATCCTATTAGGGATGGGATAATTTGTACTTTGGTATCAATCAAAAAAATTGTTATTGTATAACTAGGAATCATCATTGGCAAGTAGGTCCTATTCTTGACTAGTGGCAGGTGTGAAAATAATAGGCATTAGGCTATGAAGTTTTCCTTTTCTCTTTCATCACCATTCTAGTTGGCTTAGCTTTGGGCCTTCCATAGGTCTTGGAATTCTATGGGAACTTAGCTATATGGAAGGTGTCATGGGTAAAATACTCTCCTGGACTATTATCTAAAATGGTAAAATAATTAGACATTTTAATAGGAGGCATATGTGAAGATGAGGCTAGGCTATCAGGGTCTATGTAATTGGCCAATAAGTATCTCTATCTTTGTCCTTCCTTGGTACTAAGTATAAACTAAAATGTTAATTGTAGATCTCATATTCAATCTCCAAATGCTTGTAGTGCTCATATGGCTATAAATATTTATAGATAGTTACCTCCATCCTAGATTAGGGAAACCTGATACACTGGTGTAATGTTGAAGTTATCACATGGATTTAATGTATCTATGGTATACCAAAAAGAAAATTCTATGAAAAAATTAGGTCTATAACATGGAAAATTATATCGTGGGTCAAAGACATAATGATCATTGGTAAATTAATGGTTCCTTCTGATTCCCACTCTTCATTTTCATAGGCCTTAATAGTAATAGTCTTTGGCTAAAGATTGACCACTATATATCCCAGATGCTTGATTAGCTTCAGAGATATAATATTTAGGTCAAATCTATTGTCTATGAGGACACATTTAAATATTTATGCATGATAATAACTTTAATGTATAATGTGTTATTATGGAGAGGATTAAGGGATGATATATCACTTTGGTTGAAGGTCAACTATTGTCCTGGGGCTAGGTGTCCAACCAAAGCTTGAAATTTATCTATTGTAATGTCATTTGGAACTTGGGATAAGCATAAGAGTTCTATAAGGATATTCTTGTGAATGGTAGACATATGTAATAAATATAAAAAGGATATTTGTGTGGGTGTCTTTTGGATTTGTTCCATAATACCACACATTTTCTCTTTAAAATTAGTAATTGGCTTACTCCTAGTGGGCATAGTGGGTTAGATCATCTCATTCGTAGGGGGTTATGTGACTGGGATAGTGATTTTAGACCATTGAGATGCAATTATGCAATCTATATTGGGTACAGAACTGTCGTAACTAGAAAATGATGAAGATGGATTAGAGAGAATAATTCTTGATTTTTAGTATACTTGGTTGTAGTCACAAGATAATGAAGAGTTATGAGAATAAGGTCTTGATAAGGTAATACTTGGTTATTTTTGCACTTGGCTATGGTCACAGGTCAAGGAAGTATTACTAACATTGGTAGGTTGATTGGAATTATTAGGTAATAGTCCTGGTCTATCAGCATTTGGTCAAAGATTGATGGTAAAGGTAGAAACATGACCACTTGAAATATTACCTACAACTTTATTATAGTTGTGTGAAACTACATGATAGTTATGTTAGTTATTGGGGTCATTTCGGCCTTGGTTCTTTCCATTTTATGGTTGACATTGTTGTTGTTGTTGTTGTTGTTGTTGTTGTTGTTGCTGTTGTTGTTGTTGTTGTTTTTATTGTTGTTGTTGTTTTTTTGCTTGAGGAATTCATTTTTGTTGATGTTTTTTGATATTTTTATGTTATGGAAAAGGATTTTGGTAGATACCCAAGTTTTGATTGAAAGTAGATGTTATATTATTCAACTATATCTCTCTATTTTCTAACATATTTTCAATAAGGTGCTTCATTTATACATAATGATGTATATAACATATATGGACATGATGGTAGTCACATAATTCATGCTTTTTGTACCAATATAGATAAGGTATTCCCTTAGGAAAGTGTTTGGGTATCAGCCAAATATAATATTGGTCATGGCTAGTTTGCAAAACTTTACTTCAATAACCTCACCAAGGTCATTAAAGACTTTAGGAGTAGTTATTATTCTTGGAGGAGGGATTTGAAATGGTGGTGGTTGTAGCATTTAAGGAGCTAGATTGGGTTGAGGCATAGACTATGCTTGTTGGATAAGCTACATTTATGTAATAAGTTGCATTTGTGGCATAAGCTGAGTAGATAGTATTTTCACCATTTGAACATGATGTGAATTAGTTACTCCATTACCGACAACATTCTTATTATGGCTATAGAGCTTAGGTTTTTCATAAATATTATCTTAAGTGGGTGTAGATTCTTATGCTTGGATTGGACTAAGGTTCTGACTTAGGCCTAAAGTTTGGTTCTAATTCTAGTTTGAATAATATAACTTGATAATCCCTTTGTTGATAATGTATTTTTTAATCTATATGCATTTTTCAATGATCTCCTTGAATGTGTGATCACACTAAAGCTCCAAGTAATAATATATTTCACTCTACAAATTTTTAGTAAACCTGGTTGTCAATTTTTTATCTAGTAGATTATGAGTGAAGTGAATATCAAGTGCTCTATATCATTTTAACTTATAAAGCTCTCACCAAATTTCTTCTTGGCCTAACTCAAATTAACAACCAAAATCTCATGTCTGATATTCTAGGAGAAATGTTGTCAACACTTATCCAAAATATCATCAAAGTCAGATATTGAGTTATTTAGAAACTTAAGAAGCCACTCCAAAGCCTGTCTAGCTAGACTTTGAGGAAAAAGAAAAATTAGGTAGAGTCACTATAGGCCATTGGTTGGAAAGTGACGAAAAAATATTTTATATGTTCTCTAGGTTCTCTTTTACCCTTGTACTTGTCAAATTTTGGTGGCTCATAACCTGGAGGAAATGGTATCTGGAGATACTTCATATTAAATGGGTATGAACACACGTCATCCAATTTGAAATTATTGTTATATTTTCTCATCTAAATGGTTACAATTTCATATTTTATTTATTTTAGTTCTTGGGCCAAGAAACTTGATGGCATAGTTGGTTGTGGTTATGGCAGGGCAGTCAAAGTTAGATTACCTTGATCAGGGTATAATAGAGGAATGGAGTATTATGGAATGTTGATTTGATGGACCAATCAACCAGGAATATACATTCATGCATTAGGATTAGGATATTAATATTGCATGCATTATTGGTAAATATTCTAGTTTATATTTGGAATATGACCTTAGGTTTAATGAAATTGGGATTTTGATAAAGGTATGTCATTTTGTGGAATGTGTTGTGCCTACTGAGTTTGAGTAGGTATTTGTTGTCAATTAGACAAACATAGCTATATAAATGGTACTTGTTGTTGACTAAGGCCCTATCTTTGAATATGTGGTACATGTTGTATAAAAGACAATGGTTGCCTAATAGGTACTTGCTAGTGTTATCACCTCTTTATTGAACAAACACCTATTATGAACTAGATGCTTGTTGGGTGTTTGGTATTTATCATTAACCAATAGGAACATGTTGTTAAATATATAATTTATATGATTATAGAGTTATATTGGTCTAATATTATTGAGGTATATTTATCACTACCTGTTGAGGTAGAACATTTGTTTCCAATTATTGAGGTGGTATAGTGCTTTGCTTTTGCTAAAATGGTAAATTAGCATGTGTGTATGGCCTCAGAATATTAGTTATCACCTATTTAGGTGGGGTAACATTCATCACTTATTAGGGTAAAACATTAGTTTTTTCTTTATTACTTATCCCATATTATTACGTGCTTGAATAATCCATTGGTTAAGGAGTGGGAGTAACCTGATATGGTTAGGAACTAGGAATTCCCATCCCTTATTATTATGAAACACTCATCGTATTCACAAGAGGCACTTGTTGTGGATTATTTGGTGGTAAATTTAATCCACCTTGGCCTAAATTAGAAGATACTTGTGTGTTATCCATTGTATTTGGAACATGATCCTGAGTAGAAGCCATAATCACTTCCTCAATGAATGGGACATGAAACATGTCATTTACTGAAGTGATTTAGGAAAATGGGTCCACACCCACATTATCATGACACATCAAATCAACTATCACTTTTGTTAGAATAGTTAGCTCTATCAGCAGGGTATTTGATATGACCATAGCATTGGATTTCCATACTAGACTAAGATAACTCTGATATGCTTATTACATTTGCATGAATTAGTCTACCATGGGGGCCTTTCCCTTTGCAATCATATTTGAATTTTGGGTTGACATTGGCATGAGTCCCTGAGGGTAATGAGTAGAGGCATGTTTAATGGTTCTTGTACAAGGTACATTATGAGGCACTCTAACTAGACTAGGTAGGTTTTTATGAAGGATGTCTATCAAAAATGTGGCCTCTACCTCTACGGATCTAACCAAAACCTCATCCTTATTTTCAAGAAAGTGATAATCGAACAAGTATGGTTCATAGTTTGATGTCATGATAACATATTAAGTATGTTATTGGAATTGTTTTATAATATATGGCACACTAGTAAGGTATTGAACCATCTATTCTTATTCCTAACCTAGATAAAGAGGTGTACTAACTAGGTAGTGTGATAATATATCTTGGCCTTATTTTGTGTATTGAGTAATGTAAGGGGGATATGGATCCATCTCATAAATTATTTCATCACCATATGTGTCTTGAACAAAGCCATCAATTGTGACTATATTTTCATAATATGAATTATACATGGTCCCACTATGTGTGGAGTGAGGCATATTTCAACCCATTATTAACATCTCATGAATAAAACATCTAAAGTTAAAAAAACTCTTGAAACATGGTCTAAAAGATTAGTATATGCTTAGCATATCTTAAAACTTAGTCTAGATGGAAAAATTTGTCTATTATTACAAATTATTTAAACATGACCTAGAATGGATCTCTTCTCCAAAATCATCAATGGTAAGCTCAGTCTCAAATGTCTCCAATGTCTAAAGTATTTCACATAAATGGTTAAATAAAAGGAAATTTTGAATCTTGGTTTTGGAAAAGTGTTTCAAATAAATATAATCTAGGTCTAAAACAAAAAAGGTGCTAGGTATTTGGAAACAAGGCAAAAGCTAGACTCAAAAGGCATGAACTAGGTCTAAAAATTGAGGCAAATGCTAGGTTTTTGGCAATAAGGCACAAATATATAATTAAAATTCATGAACCAGGTCTAAAAACTGAGGCAAATTCTAGGTCTTTGGTAAGAAGAAACAAATCTAGACTTTAAAACAACTAGGTCCAATAACTATAAAGCAAATGCTAGGTATTTGATAATAAGGCACAGATCTAGACTTTGAAATAAATTGGGTGTGAAAAAAACTTTCAATTAATCTAAGGCAAATTATTTGAAACATTGTGAATCAATCATGGCATATGGATTCTAAAACAAACTTATCCTTGGTATAAGACATTCACTCTAGGAGCATGCTTAAAACTAATTGGGAAATTCAATCTCAAGTAATCAAAATAAGAGAAATGAGTAAAGCATTCAAGCCCAAGTGATAATCAAGGCTCCAATTTAAACTAACTATGATTAAGATTGTACTTAAAAATATATTTTTGACTTTAGTTCAAGGCATTAAATTTACTTGAGGCATACATAAAAATACCACTTCTTAGATTTAGGCAAAGGGATCTTCAAAGCAAGCAAGGAATTAGTCCAAGTTACACAATTTAAAGGTAAGAGGTAAATACCAAAGCCAAAATTAAGCAAGACATAGGTATAGACCAATCAATTTTGAATCTAAACTTTTTAAGACAAATTTTGAACTTGGTTTAAAAGACTTTAATTTTTCAAATGGATAACATCTTAGACCTAAATGGATAGTATAACGACCCCAATTATTGACCAAAGGCACACATGGTTTTGAAATTGGTTTGAAACAAGGTAATTTTTTTGGAATAACATGAGTAGCGTAATAATGCTACTTTAATTAAAAGGTATGATAATTATTTTTGACTCAAAACTCCAATGCAAATTCTTGGGGCAAAATGGGAAGTGTAACGATGCCCTGTTTAAACAAGTGACACACCCAAATGTTTTGGAAAAAATTCTAGGGCAAAAGTGTGACACCAAATGGAAAAAATAACACCTCTTGGGTGAAAGTTTTATGAAAACATGTGATGTTTATGACTCATTTTAAACAAATAAATAAACAATTTCTAGTCTCAAAACACATGTATATAAAATAAAATAGAAATATCCCAAATGGCTCATCCTATCCCTATAACTGACATGGGTGTGCATAGATTCAGCCAAAGTTTTCACTGACATACCAATGCTTATGAGTAATTAAGTGTTAATCCAAAAATTAAAGTACATCTGTAGGTAGATTTTTTTTATGCCCCCTTCTATCTCTCAAGCATTGGTATGTGGCATGAATTTAGAGTGAGGAGCATTCAAAATTTGTCATGAAATTTTATGGCAAGTGGGGTTTAACTAAAATCTATAAGTTCTGAATGTATTGGGTGGTCCCAAATGTGGATAACATAAGGGCACAATCACGTCAATTGAATCTAAATTGCCTAGCTTATTATGCAACGGTCTAGTCTTTTACATAATGAATTCATCCACATACTTCTTAGTGAATTATTATGTCTAGCTATCATATGACCTAGGCACCCATTTGGATGGTCATGACAATTTCTCACCACTTTCCCATCTAATGGTTTTCCCAATTTATATACCCCTCATGGAATGGGGTTGGTACGATGCTTGGAGATGAAGCCCCAGGTCAATGTGCACCTAAAAAACTCATGGGGAGGTGATGAACTCCCACCCATAAGCCAAATTAATTTAAAAAAATGAAAATGGAAAGACTTTATAGGTCACTTTTGAATCACCCAAGTCACTCAGAGCTTGGGGAGAGCATACATGACATTATTTTTGACATAAATTTATAAACAATGACAATAAACCAAGCAATTTCGGTCACCTGAGCCCCCTAAATGAGACACGAGGAGAGCATACATGATAAATTTTGTGACTTCCAAAATCAAAAAATCTAATCAAAGTATTTGAACCTAGATAAATAACAAACAATAATCAAAAAATCCCTTAGGAGATATAACTAAAAATGTAGGTTCTTTTTACTAACACTAAATTTAAATGTGTTTAAAAAATTTGGCCCTGTGTTCGGGTTTACACTTGTAAAATATTATAAAATAATAAAATACAAATTATTAAGACAATTTTAATCACCTTAACCAAATGTGAATGAGTTTTAACCTTTGTAAAATTTGACTTTACAAAATAAAAAATTGATTAAAAAGCACCCAAACTTCTTCTTTCTTGGATCTATTCTCTGTAAACATGGTTAGTGGATTAATCTTTGCTTTAATCCAAGGTTAAATTCTATAAGTTAGTTCAAGAAAACACAAATTTAATCTCTCTAGAATTATCTCAAAGTTATGCAATAAACTATGAACTATGAAATTATTCAGCAATAAAAAAACCAAAAAACTTGAACAAAACACAGACTTATAGTGAGTAATTTTGTGTTTTCAAAATGATATTGCAACTCTGGCAATGATTTTGCAATTCTAGTAGATGACTTCTCAAATCTGACACATGATTTCATTATTTGACAAAAAAATTCACAATTGTGGGAAAACTTACATAAAACATAGAGAATTACGATTTTATAATTTTCTAGTGATTTCATAGTTAGAAAAATAATTTCACAACCTTGGATGATGATTTTTTTACCCATAAATGCAATTTTGCTACTCAAATTTTTGATTTCACTACTAAAATAGACAATTTTGCAAATGTTAAGCAATTTTGTAATTAACCCAAAAATCAAAGGAAAAGACTCATTTTCCTATAGGATGAATTCATAATTTTACTCGACAATCTCATAGTTTACAAGCTTGATTTCACATTTTCATAGAGTTGAATGCAAACTAGGATGATTTTTTAGTTTCTCATGATGATATCATAGTTTTGGTCAATTATTTCATGGTTTATCTTCTTTAATTCATAGTTCTATAGTCACAAATTTGTAGTTCTGAAGTCACAAGCCAAACATGAAAAAGTTAGCCAAAAATAAGAAATTAAGGTCTATAATGTAATCTTCTTGGCTCCAAAAATATCCTCAGATACCCCATTTATGCATGTGTGGTGTGTGTTCCCATTAGTAATTCTATTATGTAATCATTAAGAATCGAAGAGGGGAGTTAATATTGTGTTATTATGATAAAAAACTAAATAAAAACACAATAATAAAGTAAACACCTCAATCCTAGACACTTAAGGAGAAAGAGAACAATACAAGTAACTATTAATGGAAGACAAAACAAGCATTATTTACCTTCCTTGAGAACAAGAGTTGTATGTTGGCCATGGAATAATGTGCTTAGTCGTGTGTTCAAAGATTCTTTGTCAATGGTGATCCTTGTATCATCTCTCCTTATCACCTTGGCAATGTTGGGCTTGGCTTTGGCTTTGGCTTGGATTTGATGCTTTTATCTCTCAACAAATTAGCATTATAACATTACATAAGAAGCTACTTCTAGGTATTTTTTCATGATAATTTTACACCAAAAGATCTTATTGAATAATGGGTAAAGCCTTGTATTTATAGCCTTCAAAACTAACTCTAATCCAAGTGCAATTAGGTTAGAGTTAACCATGGTTAAGTTTAGTTTAACCCTAGTTGAGTTAATGAGGGGATAATCAGTTAATATTTGGGATAGAGATCCCATTTATTTAAGCATGGCTTTCCACTTTTTAATTTAAGCTTCTTAGGGAGATATTTTCAATTCCTTAACTTTGAGGATGATGACATCATCATAACTTCATTTTTATTAGAACTTATTTTTTACAATTTATTTTCACTAATTTCACATGGAAATTTCCCTTAGGAATTTTATTTTATTTACTTAGTTAATTCATTCTTCTTAGTATTTTTGCATTTTAGGAATTGTTTAAGTGCCATGCTTAATGGGTCCAAAGCTAAAACTATCAATTTGTTAGGTCGTAAGTTTACTAGAGATGAATTCGTGAGAGGTTATTGTTATGTATAGGATAATACCCCAAATATATATGCCTCAACATGATTCTGAGCTCTAATGTCTGAAGTGTAGACAAAATTGGGATATTTATTAATTTATAAGCTTAATTTGCAATGTTTTATAGAAATCAATCTGAAGTCTAGTTGAAACATAGTATGGCTAAAATGGGGTGTATACACTAGGTAGTTAATTATCAATCTTATTAAGTCTAATCCACTGTAAAAGGGTAAGAAACAAGCAATCCCCTTTACTAGGCAACTAGTACTTGAGAGACCTTTACATTAAAAACATACAATGGGATCCATGGAATCCTCATCTTCCATGCACCATATTTAGATGTCCATAACACCTAAACATGTTCCTATTATTATTCCTCCAAAAAAACCATAGAGTACATATATATGTATTCCATGAATCCCTATTCTTTTTATCAGTACTTCAAGACCTCAAAATCCTAATATACATACTATAAGCATCACATATACTATAGTGATAGATATTTTACCTATACATGCTTCTGGGAACTACCATCAATTTCTTGAACCAGGTTCTAAGTCAAGAGGTATTTATGATCATCCTTTATATGAGATCATAGGATGATCTTGTTTCTTCAAATATACAAAAAAAATCAAAACATTCAAAAAAATCCAAAAACATATTTGGCACCTATATGTTCTATTGGATACTTGGCATCTATGTGTTATTTCCATGTTGACATTTAGAATATTATCTAATTATACATACACATTTATAGGCATACATAGATACATGATTCTATGCACTTATAAGTGTTGGGATTTCTCTCTAGTCACATCGCCATGACATTGGGGGCATCCCTATTTTATGATCTTGATACTTTCAAGTTATATCATTATATGGTCACATCACATTATGATAATTGTGCTCTTATGTACTTACACATGCCTTATTCATGCTCATATATTACACATGGCACTTGATATGCTATGCACTTGACATTTTTTTCTAACACATTTGATCCATGAGCTACTATGATATGTTTATGTTGGTTGCTTATGCTTTTCCTTTAAACACTTCCTTGAGTGTTTTGTCTTGCTATTATATTGCTTATTCGAGCATTTGAATATGCTCTAATGTATGTAGCCCATGTGCCTATGTTTACCTTCTTGGACATTTAAATATGTAATTTCTTGTTATATGTAAATTTTAATGTGTCATTCCTTACTTTGTGGACATTTGACTAATCCATGTCCATTCAATTTTATGGCATTTAAACATGCACTTGCTTATGGTCTCCTAAGACCTTTATTTATTGACTTATTTTTTAGTGTTCTTATGTGTGTGCTTATTTACTTATTGAGCTTGTACTATTAATATCTAAAATCTTCCATGATTTTTATCATGCATCTTAGGCCTATTTGTGACCACATTGGTTCTATGTGCTTCAATGATACATTTACCTATGCACATTTTTTTACATGTTACATGGTTTAGTCACATAATATATAACTATATGGTTATCTTCTTCCTTTGAGGTGAGATAACTACCAAGTACTATTTTTCCCTCATCTTAAAGGGGTGCATATTAGTGGGGTCATGTCATATGGACATGGCTTCCACACATTCACAGTTTATAGATTATAGTGGGGGCATGATTTGGAAGCATGTTTTCCACACTCATTCAATATATGGTACTTATACCAAGTTTCAAATTCAGTGGGGACATGTCATATAGACATGGCTTCCACACATTCATAATTTTAATATTTAGTGGGGGCATGTCATATGGACATAGCTTTCATGCACTCACAGTTTTTAGATACAATAGGGTCATACTTTGTAAGCATATTTCCCACACTTATTCAATATATGGTACTTATATCAATTCATAGATTCAGTGAGGGAATGTCATATGGACATGGCTTCTACACATTCATAATTTTTACATTACAGTGGGGGTATTCCTTGGAAGCATGTTCTCCACACTCATTCAATATATGGTACTTACACCATTTTTTAGATTTAGTGGGGGTATGTCATATGGACATGGCTTCCACATGTTCATAGTTTCTAGATTCAATGGGGGAATGCCATATGGACATGTTCATAGTTTCTAGTTTCTAGATTTAGTGGGGGCATGTCATATGGACATGGCTTTGGAAACATGTTCTCCACACCTATTCAGTATTCAACATCTCCAATTTATAGCAGGCACTTTGTTTGAAAACATGTCCTCAACATTGGAACTTATATTATTTTTTATATTTATCCATATATAATGGGGGCATGCTTTGTAAACATGTCTTCCATATTTACACAATTACCCAAGTTGACCAAAACACATAGTTATATGATTCAAATTCATAGTTGTGGCAAAATTCTATACATTAATACCATTATTATACATAGTTTCAACATGAGGCATATCTAAGGTGTGTATGTTATGCAACATGTGCCTAAAATTTCAAAATCTAAACTAGTTTCAGAATCTAAAATCATTACATGTACTGATACGCCATTAAATTTTATAGATTTTATCGAACTAATCCACTATAAAAATTGATTCACCATTTGGTATGGTTGAGGTGATCAAATCACTCAATCTTGCTAATTTTTTATTTTGGATCTAATTGTATCAGCCAATATCATTAGCTTATAAGTATCATTGGGTTGCATGATTCAGCTAATCTCAACTACCAAGTAGAAACTCACTTTTACTCCAAAGTTCAGAGCATGTGCCTTATAATTTCTCTCCCTCTATCTATTTATAGATGTATCTCCTTATATATATGCACTTTATATATATATATATATATATATATATATATATATATATATATATATATATATATATATATATATATATATATATATATATATATATATATATATATATATATCCTAATCTCAATTTCATAGCCTTGCAATGATATATATTTTACAAAACAACTTGAAAATAGGTAAGGCATTTACATTGACACATAGGTGTACTCCTAAACCTTGCTCTTTAAATTTCAATCTATTTCAAGTAATTTTAACCCAAATTGTATGCATTGATTTTACACTGTAACATGCTCTTGGTTGTAGGTCAGTCACCAGCAAAGCACTCAAATTAAACTCAAGCAAAGACAAGGTGTGTATACACACCTAAGTACTTATTCCTTTCATTTAAACTAGTAATTTCATTACTAGATTAAAGGGGGGAAATGTAGATTATATTTTATGATTATGTATCACCTCAATATTGTACACTTGGAAAATTCAAACCTTAGTTGTTTGTCTTATTCCTACACATGCCTTAATTTCACAAGCTTTGCATTTGCTCTATCTCATACCCCTTATCCTATCTCTTAGTCCAAAAATTCATATATTGATGACACAGACATCCTATCTAACCTAGAGTGCTTAAAATATACGTATATTACACCTCTACAAGTTTTGATCTTATACCTATTTTACTACTCCATGGACACTAACATTTAGGATAAATAGTAGCATCAATGTTGTTATCCTACCCTGATGTAAGTGTCTAGTTCCCTAAATTCATCTAATTTAAATATAAAACATATCCAAATATTCATCCAAAGTGCTTTAATGTTGTGTTATCTCTCGATAGGATTGGTATAAATATCATCTCAATTCTCAATCATTCCTCATCTAGGAATAATACCAAAGAGACCAATACACTTATCAATATCACTCTATCAAGAATTTAATTGATCAAATATTCCATATTTCCATACTAATCATATGTATAGTACATATATAGGTGTGAATT
The DNA here is from genome assembly GCA_037957365.1 of Torreya grandis. Lineage (NCBI taxonomy): Eukaryota > Viridiplantae > Streptophyta > Pinopsida > Cupressales > Taxaceae > Torreya > Torreya grandis. The sequence goes on along the minus strand of JARHVA010002708.1, from coordinate 825,400 downwards.
ACTAAAAGAGTAGTCATAAGGTCTTATTTTCCAAGTTATAAGCTAGGTCACTATTGTACTTGCTTTCCACACATTGCATGATTCACATATAAGCCAACACATAGGGGAGAAAAATGTTACACCCCTAATACTATGAGTAATAATGTTATGGGATGGATATCATAAGATTTATCTTTAATTTATTAATTATTATTATTTAGGCCAACATAATTGGAATGAATGGGTGTGACCCTTACCTATTATGGGTGTGACTCTTCCCAATTATGGGTATATATATGGTAAAGCATAGATCTCCATAATCATCATAAGTTTCATTATTGAATTAATTTACTCAATTTTTATAATTATTATAGGTTTCCCCCTCAAAGTGGATCATATTTGAATTTTATTTCTATTATTATAAAGAAATATCCTAACAAGTGGTATTGGAGCATAGATTTTTGGCATAGAATTTTGTTTCCACTATATCTTGGAAACCATTAAGAATTTTTACACAATTTTTTTATGACATTTTTATAATAATATAAGGAGTCCACAATAAAAATTTGAATATTTGAAAATCTATTTTGAATAAGTTATTACATTTTTACTATTTTTCATAAAATTGCTCTAAAGTCTACAATTTTAGAATGTTTTCTGATTTGTTTATATTTTAAGAAATATCATAAAATTGTAGTTGGGGTCGTTTATTTTTATTTTGAGATTTGAGGAATTTTTAATTCTAAAATTTTCTAGTCAAAGTTGGTCAATAGTGGAACATATGCTCCTAATACAACACATGTTTTAGTTTTTATGGTTACCACTTGCTCTAATTACTTTCCTCTAAGAATTGAGAAAAAAGATAGAGATAGAAATAAAACCAAATATATATCCATGACTTTTTTAATAGATACCTTTTCTTTAACCACTGATCCCAATGATTCCCTTTATTGTCCACCACCTACAATTGAAGGAAACATATCTAAGGGATGTGAAATAGTGGTTAATTTTATGAAGGATAATTTATTTTACCCACTTTAAACATCATTAAATGAATGTTTAGATAGGTTTAAATAGTATCTAATGACTAAATTTAAGCTCCTAATTAATCCACATCCCATAGTCACTCGTACATAGCCAAACCATCCTAGAGGTCACAATAAAGCAAACATAGGGCAACAATTTTAAGGGCCAAAATTACACCTACCAAAGATGGGCATCTGAAAGTTTGATGGTATGGATGTAACCTCCTGGATAAGTCCCATATAACAATATTTTAATTTTCACAATATACAAAAAAATATAAAGGTTGAGACAACCTCAATATATCTAGAATCTGAACCTTATCAATGGTACCAGTGGATGATGAGTGACAAGAAAATGCAAATGATTATTTGGGATGAATTTATTAAGGAATTAATATCCCACTATGATCAACCATGAAAGAGAATTTATTTCACCCAACTAAAAATTTTGAAACAAACAAGATCCATAGTAGAATATAATGTAGAGCATATGAGATTGGCAATCTAAACTCTGGAAGCAACACCTTATCAGAGATTATAATTTTACATCAATGGAATAAATGAACAAATTAATCATGTTGTTCATTTTTTGTAATTGTGTATAGTTAGGAAATCAATGCAAAAATCACTACACATTGAGCAATGAAACTTTGCTACCAAGAGATTTATGTAAGGTCAAAATTTGGGATGACAAGATAGAAATATGACTAATATTATTGATATAAATATGGTCATCTATTTTAACCAAGTTAAATTACCAAGATATCTCCTCAATAAGAGGTGGAAAAAGGAGAAAAGGGCATATGTTGGCATTGTGACACTTAATGATCTAGAGGACATAAGTGTGCCAATGGTGAGAAAAGATTAATGATTATTGAGAATGAGGTTTTGGAAGAAGACAAATTAGCTATAGAGGAACCAATAATAGAACAATAACATTTAAATTATAAGGTGTAATAAATCCCTACTATCTCTCTACATGTATTAAATGGGATAAGCACACCATAAACACTCAAAGTGGTGGGTTATGAAGAAGAAAGTGATAGTTTTAGTGATATAGGGAGTACTTGTTGTCACCAAATATTGCACCCTAGGAGAAGTTGTTCAGGATTATTCTAGATTTGGGTAACATGGGAACATTTTTAGGTATGTGAGTGTACCTATATTGGAAATGAGCCTCTAGATTTAATGGGATATCTCCTTGAATATATCTTACAATGTTTATCACTTAAACTACTACTTACTTATGGGGAAAAGAGTTAGAGAATGCATAAATTGAACCTACTCTAAAGGAGGTGATACACCAAAAATGTCTTCCACATGACCATCATATTTATACCATGATGAAACAAGCATAAAAATTAGTCTCTAAGTCTTAATGGGTTATAACATGATAATTTCAATATAGAGGTGAGATGTGAGCAAAAACACAAGGAAAATGAATTAGAGGGTAGATTGCACACTCCAAAAACAATTTTACACTTAAAAAAGCTTTACACACTATACTACACTTTATATGACTTATTAGACTAGGAACTCTTGCTCAAACATGAAAGGATAAGGAAAGGAAGGATAGAGAATTATCACTTTTCATCACTATACATCACTTCCACAATTAGATAATTTGTTTAAAACTTAGAAATAGACATGCATTACATTTAAAAGCAAAACATGACATCAGTCTAGTAGGATTTTTCCATACATGGTGTGGTCTCATTTTTTAGGGATAAAATGGTAGATACTTATAGCATTTGAGAGAGAGAAGTGGTAAACAAGAAGCCTAAAAGGGAATCAAATCAGTTCAACCCCCTTTGAATCGTAGTTATAATTACTTCTACAAATATGCTCCTTTAAGCCTCCAAATTGATCTAAGCTACTTCAAATGGTTACACAGTTACATTGTTCTTTCATTGATGATCCCTGATGGTTACAAAGGCATGATCAAGATATTTTAGTCTAGGTCCTGGAATCAATGTAGTTGTAATCCTCAGATCAATCTATAGGGATTTATCCTAGTGTTCATTAATCCAAACTAGTTTGTCATGACATGCATAGTGGAGAGAAAGGGTCCTTTTCATACAGTTGGTCATGTTGATGAAACCATTGGGGTTTATGTGTATGCCTTTATGGAATCCCTTGAAATATATCTCTTGATCTAACTAGATCATGCTCAAACTTATCCCCATGTTCATAGGTCTACTATAGATGAAAAACCAATCTTGAACTATTGGCTTTCCTATTAGGTCCAAATAGACTGTGCACAGGTCCTTCTTCTAATAATGGTAAACACATTCATATTAATAACCCTATATTACATAAAAAAAAATTGAACTAGAGGTCCACATTAAGCTCTAAGAGTGGTCCTTTATATCCTTTTTTAACTTCATCACTATGTACTTTTTATGGTGTTCAAACTAGCTTTAATGGTGGTAAATACCCTTTAAAAAACTTACCTTATCTTGACCTCAATCATGTGTTTGACCCCCAATAATTCCCTTTCATTTGATTATTCATTGATACCTGACTCATCTCATTGATATATTGACCTTTTATTACTCTATTGATCTTGATCTATATGATCAAGTGCCAGCTATTGATCTTGCCCCTTGACTTGTCAACTTTATCCAATATTATGCCATGTGTCAAATATGTATTGATTCTTAGGATCCACTATCATTTTATTAGCTTATGTTCTTATTTCATGTGTCAATATCTCAATCTCCTTGATTATTTTACCCATCTCATACCATTGGATCAAGATCTACAATCAAGCGAGGACTGTTAGATCTACTAGGACCCACTATTTGAACCCAAATAGCTAACTCATGAGATTAAAATTAATGTCTGCACTTTTATAAAATGATGTTCATGTGACGATAATTAATATTCATGGGACTATTAAATTTAACTTTCAATGGATTTATCTTTATTGTATCTTAAATTTGGTGCATGCACAACCATCAAATACATTCATGAGCCCATCAAATAATGGGCATGAAAACATCAATTTTAATCTGCAGTGGTCTTTTTTAAATTAAATTATTATTTACCAAAGCCTAAATTTGATGTTAGCATTAATTTTCCACTCTACATGTCCATCTTTAGAATCTTATAACTTGGGATAGAGAGGTCATGTAGTCATGGAAATTTTTTAGGATGATCCTAACATCTAGAAATATAATTTCACATGATTTACTAGTTGTACAAGGCTTCTAAGTGAAGATATTAAATGCATAATTTGGTTGGTCCATTTAGTCTTGCATGACATCTTGGTGATGGTCTGGTCAAAAATGGCTAAGAATGGAAACTTAATGAATTCTATCTGAGCAGCCAATTTTGAACATGCATAACTTTTATCATGCTTAGATGCATGGCCTAAAACTTAATGCATTTTAACTAGGAACTAAGCTAAACAAACCCATGTGACCATTTTCTATTGATACTACCATACATATGAGATATAGTTTTATTAAACTACCCACTTGGTTCTATTTGAGACTCTTTGCAAATTGGCTAAGTATGGAAACTTAGCAAAATTAACTAAGAGGCCAACTTTGAGCCTTCATATCTTCTAATGAATTTAATTAGATGACCTAAAAATTTTATTTGGGACTAATTTGAATAGACCCATATGACCAATTCTTCTTGACTCATCCACACATGGTAATGATGGCATCATCAAACTGCTTACTCAAAATTTCTACCACTAGACCCAAAATGTCTAGATGAACACAATGAAAAACTAGATGAATGTTATGCACTTACATACTCATTATAAGAACTCTTAACATCCTATAAGGTCTCTAAAAAACTATCCACCTACTCATCCATTATCAACTTTATCCATGCTCTAACTACAATGATCACCATGAAGACCTGTCACTTACATATATGGCCCTAAAAAGACCCTTAGGACACCAAATGGCACAAGGATTGAATAAAACCATGAACAAGACTATAATGGCATATTAAATGACATAAAATGAGATAAAATATACCCCACAACATTATAAAAATCTCACATATATATATATATATATATATAAACTATAGGGGGTTGACCCATTTTAGTATGAGGTAAAAAATGGTCAACATCTTTAGCACTTTCCCAAGGGTGGTATGTTTATTATGCCATTACTAGTTACCTAATACTATCCATTAGGATATGGATTCAAGAGTATATAGTATGTATATACAAAATTCCTTGGATAGTACACAAAATACAAGAAATAATAAGAAAAAAACACAAAATACAAGAAATAATAAGAAAAAAACACAAAGCAAGAAACACACATGTGTTCAAGAGTACTTATTGGAACATAAGACACACAACAAAGGAAACACATACCTATTCTAATATTTAAAAAATAGACCTTAATCTCTCTATATTATGGTTTCAAATGTATCCCATTCATAGGGATATGCAATTATTCTCCATTCATCCTTACTAAGTGAAAGGATTTGCTTTTCTTGCACTTGGTGATGGCATATGGTCTGGTCCATAGGGCATCAAATTTGGTATGCCTCCCCAATTTTTCTCTATATTCATCCCATTTCAAGACTATGTCACCTTATTGAAATGATCTTGGAGTTTCCCTCTTGTCTAAATCCCTCTTCATCAGTACCTAGTAATATTACATGGCCTAATGGGATTTACCTCTAGTCTCTTGCAACTCCATTAATTCCATCAATATCACTTCCATTGGAGTGTTCTCAAGAAACTCTAGTTAGTGTGTTAATTCTAAGGTAGCTATCTCTTAAGAGATATATTGTCTAGCTTCCCTTCCATAGACAATCACAAAAGGATAATTCCCTATTGACCTCGTAGGAGTTATCCTATCAACCCATAAGGTTGTCTTCAATTTGGTGTACCAAGATCTTTAGTTATGCTCCAAGGTTATCTTGATTATTCTGATTAGGTTCTTGTTAGTATATTTATCCAACCCATTACCTTGAGGGTAATAGTTATATGAAGTACTCAAGAATATGCCATTGTTATTTGCCCAATCATTTGTCTTAGCACCCATAAAATTAAGAGCATTATTTGAAATAATAGTAGGAGTGTCAAACTTTGTTATGATGCTCTCTTAGAACTTTAGGATAGCACTCTCATTAGCTTCCTGCAATGCTACTACCTCAACCCATCTTGTAAAATAGTCAGTTGCTATGAGTATCCATTTGTGACTAGCACTTGATGCGGGATTTATCATGCCAATGAAAGCAAGACCCCATTATATGAAAGGTTGGTCTACTTGGATAAGCTTCAAAGGAAGAACTTAAATATTTTATTTTCCTATAAATAAAGCACATTAACCACACCTTCTCACCCAAGCATGGCAATCCTTGAAGAGGCTAACCCAATAATAACCTACCCTCGTGATCTTGGTAGTTGTGGTTTTTAGAGATAAATGACCTCTTATTGTCTCATCATAGAACTTCTCAAGCAACACTCCAAACTGATCATTATCAATACATCTTAATAGCATGCCATTGATGTCCCTCTTCAAAATCACACCATCCAAAATATAAAATGGAATATATTGTAATCTAAAATATCTCCTTTATGGTCTACTCATATTATTAGGATACTCACCATTTTGGAGAAATATGATCACATCATGTGTCCAACTTTGTGGAAGCAATGAACCAGCTGATCGGGGACAATCATGGTTAACTAGAGCCTCTTCTTTTGATTCATGATGATATAAAGCTAGATTTTCACAAAGGCCTTTACCCCTAACCAATTTTTTCACTTTGATATCAACATCATACTTCATTATCTTAGTGATCCATCTTGCCCTCTCTTCACTAAGGTCTTTGCTCAAAATAAACTCATTGGTGCTAAGATGAGAGACCATAACATGAATGTTGTTATTTACACCATATGTCTAAACTTATTTAGTCCTCTTACAAAATCAAGGATTTATTTCTCCATATAGGTGTACTTGAATTCATTATCTTCTAAACCTTGACTAAAGGATACAATTGGATGATCCACACCCTCATTATTCTTTTACATCAGCATGGCTGAGATAGTATCAAGGTTAGAAAATGAATACAACATGAAGTCCTTAGTAAAATTAGGATTCACAAGGGTAGGAGCTTCTACAATTACTTTCTTTATGGCTTCAAAACTACTCTTACCCTCTTTGGTCCAAGAAAAGACTTGGTTCTTACTTAGCATAGTTGTGATAGGTTTTACTAAAGATGAAAAAATAGGTATGAACCTCCTTACAAAATTTATCTTTCCCAATAATATTGAAGACCTTTCTTATGAAAGCGAAATGATAAACCTATAATAGCCTCTATTCTCTTAGGATCAATAATCATACAATATTTGGAAATAATATGTCCTAAGGGATTACCTTCATGAACAAAAAATATGCACTTCTTTGGGTTAAGAAATACCCCATACTACCTGCATCTTTCAAACACTTGTCTCAAGTGTTGCATGTGTTCATTAGAATAGTAAGCTCATAGACACTTTAGGTGTAAATATTCCATCTTGGATGAGATTAGCATAATCATGATACAAAGGAGGTATAGACACTTTAGGTGGAAATATTCCATCTTGGATGAGATTAATTTTAGCTTTGATAGAAATCTCATATGCTTCAAGGAGGGTGGATCCTCCAATAAATTGAAGCATGATAGTAATTTTAGTCCCAATGGCTCTCAAGTAAATAGGGAACACAAAACTGGAAAGTGGTCTCATAGGAGAAGGCAACCTATGCCAAGTCTTCTAAAACCTTTCATTGAATTCATGCATTATTTCTTTGGAACAGGTCTTTATCATGTTGAGATGATGTATGAGAGAAGCATGGTCACTTTCATTTCCAAATTTGGAAGCCAAAAACACTCCAAACTCATCCCATGTTGTGATGCATCCACCTTCTATATTTCTATATCAATAAAGAGCTTTTCCTTTAAGGGACATGGCAAAGAGTCTAATGGCAATGTTCTCTTGAATAATATTGTAAAAACTAAAAAATTTAGAAACATATCTAATTTGATCATTAGGTGTGATATGACTCTCACCATTGAATGTGGGCATACCTTTTATGACATTAGGATGGATGGCATCATAAGCATAAAGTTTTATTGGATTATCAATGTTGAAGGCAAGGAAAGTATGAGGCCTGACCATGTCTTCTTATTCAAGATCTTCAACTTATTTAGCCTCTACAACCTATTCCTCCCTAAAAAAATCTACTCATTCTTCAAAGGGAAGATTAGGCTGTGGATACTGAATTGCAAGAGGAATTTTAGGTAGAATGGGTGGGTTAATAGGATTGGATGTTCTAGCAGAGGATAACCTAGTGAGGACCATGAATTATGGGGTAAATTTTATAACAAGATAATGGTCTAAAAATAGATCTAATTTGAGGAGTCTCCAAATGTTGAGTAGCACACCAATTTTTTGTTGGTGTTTGTCAATACTAGCATTCACCTTGACAAGTTATCTTGAAGATAATGTGTCCCACTAGGCATGCTAGAATTATTGTCACCAAATCTTGTACCCTAAAAGAATTTTTTTAGGCTTTTTATAGATTTAGGAAATATGGAAACATTTTTAGGTATGTGGGTGTACCTATATTGGAAATGAGTCTCTATATTTACAGGGCTAGCTCCCTAAATATATCTTGTAATGTTTATCACTTAAACTATTACTTACTTATGGGGAAAAGAGTTAGAGAATGCATAAATTAAAGCTACTCTAAAGGAGGTAATGCACCAAAAATTTCTTCCACATGACCATCATATTTCTACCACGATGAAACAAAGCATACAAACTAGTCTCTAAGTCTTAATAGGTTATAACATGAGCATTTCAATATAGAGGTGAGATGTGAATAGAAACACAAGGAAAATAAACCAGAGGTCAAATTGCACACTCCAAGGATAATTTTACACTTAAAAAATCTTTACACACTAGGTTACACTTTATATGACCTATTAGACTATGAACTCTTTCTCAAACATGAAAGGATAAGGGAAGGAAGGATAGAGAATTATCACTTTTCATCACCATACATCACTTACAGACTTAGACAATTTGTTCAAAACATAGAAACAAACTTTCATTAATGTTCAAAGGAAAAATATGACATTCATCTAGCAAGGCTTCACCATACATGGTGTGGTCTCTTTTTTTAGGGCTAACATGGTAGCTACTTATAGCATTTGAGAGAGATAAGTGTGAAACAAGAATCCCAAAAGGGAATCAAATTAGTTCAACCCCCTTTGAATCATAGTTGCATTTACTTCTATAAATGTGCTCCTTCAATCTTCTTGATTGATCCAAAATACTTCAAGTGGTTATATAGTTACATTGTTATTTCATTGATGTTCCCTAATGGTTACAATGGCAAGTTTAAGCTATTTTGACCTAGGTCTTAGAATCAATGCAGTTGTAATCCTCAAATCAATCTGTTAGGGCTTTGTCCTGGTGCTCGCTACTCCAAACTAATTTTTCATGTCATTCATAGTGGAGAGAAGGGGTCCTTTTCATGTAGTTGGTCCTGATGATGAAACTATTTGGGTCTACATGTATGCCTTCATGGTATCCCTTAAAATCTATTTCCTACTCTAACTAGATCATACTCAAACTTGTTACCATGTTCATACATCTACTATAGGTGGAAAACCAATCTCAGACTATTCATTTTCTTATTAGGTCCAAATAAACTATACATAGGTCCTAATAATTACAAACACATTCATAGAATTAACCTTGTATGACATAAAAATGTTGAGCCATAGGTCCACATTAAGCTCCAATGGTGGTCCTTTATATCATTTATTCTTAACTACATCATTATGTCCTTTTCATGGCTAAGTACAAGTTATCTGGTCCATCACTAGGACATCACTCAAAAACAAATGGGGGTTGATTACATACAAGTTGTCTGATCCATTTGCTCCTGTGTGATGTCCTAGTGATGGTCTAGTCAAAAATGGCTATGTATGGAAACTTAGTGAATTTTGTCTGAGGAGCCAACTTTGAACATGCATAACTTTTGTCATGCTTAGATGCATGGCCTAAAACTTAGAAAATTACAACTAAGGACTAATTTTTAAAAACTCATGTGACCATTTTATCTTGAGACTACCATACATGCAAGATATAACATTATTAAACTACCCACTTGGCTCTATTTGAGCTTTTGGCTAAGTATGGAAACTTAGCAAAACTGCTTGAGAGGCCAACTTTGAGCCTTCATATATTCTGATGCATTTCATCAAATGACTTAAAACTTGGTGCATATTTTCTTAGGATTAATGTGAACATACCCATCTAACCAATTATTCTTGACTCATCTACATGTGGCAATGATGGTGGCAACAAATTGCCTACTCATAATTTCTGTCACTAGACCCAAAATGTCTAGATGAACATAATGAAGAACCAGATGAATTTTATGCACTTCCATACTCATTTAAATCACTATTTACATCCCATAGGGTATTTTTAACACTATCCATATACTTATCTATTATCAACTTGATCCATGCTCTAACTGCATTGATCACCATGAAGACCTACCACTTGCATATATAACCCTAAAAAGACCCTTAAGATACCAAATGGCACAAGGATTGAACCAGACCATGACCAAGACTATAATTACATAAAAAATGACATAAAATGAGCTAAAAAATACCCCATGACATTATAAAAATAACTATAGGAGGGTTAACCCATTTTGGCCTGAGGTAAAAAATGGTCAATAGTACCCATAACTTCATTGATAGAAAATTACCTAATGAGCTCAATTACTTTGTGTATCTAGTCTCTAATTTTAAAGTCATTATTTCCAATGGTAATAACTCTCTTGTGTGGGTAAATTTCATCATATCAAGCTCTTAATTGGGGTCTATCAACTAGATTTAGAAATATTTGTCATATCGATTGGGGGAGCAAATGTAGTTTTGGGAGTATAATGTCTTAAATAACTGAGAATAGTGTCTTTCAATTTTCAAGACTTATTCATGGTTTATTAGTATAAATAGAAAAAATTACATACTTAATGGGATGAAATCCCCACCAAGCCAAATTTTTATCTCTCATAGGATAGAGAAGTTACTTAAGAAAGGATCTTATGGCATAGTGACACAACTACATTTCTTAGAAGCTCATGATGTAGAAAATAAGGAACCACCAAATCTTCAAATGAGTATTCAACAACATCAAAAAGTATATAAAGAACAAAAGGTCCTAAATTCAATTAGAGATCATGATCATGAAATTGAATTGAGTCTAGGAAGTATCCCTCCTAACATTAGACCTTAACACTACCCCTATGAATAAAATTCAGAAATAGAAAAATTGAAGGAAATGCTAGACTTAGGTATTTTTGATCCCATTAAAAGTGCTTATTAATTTCTAGTGGTTATGGTTAAAAAATAATGAGTCATGGATAATGTGCCCTAATTATATGGAACTCAATAATATCAATTTGAAATATAAGTTTCCTATTCCTATCATTGATGAATTATTGGATGAATTAAATGGTGATGTTTTCTTTATTAATTTAGATGTGCATTCAGGGTATCATCAAATTAGGGTAAAGGAGGAGGATGTACATAATACTACATTTAGGACACATGAGGGTCAGTATGAATTCTTACTTATGCCATTTGGTCTCACTAATGTTCTATATACTTTTTAGAGACTCATGAATTTAGTTTTCCACCCATTTCTTAATAAATTTGTATTATTATTATTTGATGACATATTAATCTATAGTAAAACATGGGAATAACATTTTCAACATGTATAAAATATATTAAAGGAATTATAATACCATTAAATTTATGCAAATAAATCTAGATGTGCCTTTGGAGTGAAGGAAATGGAGTACTTAAGACATGTGGTATCGCATGAAGGTTTTTAAGTGGACCCTAAGAATATTTTAATTATCAAAGATTAGCCAAAACCTAAAAATATCAAAGGTTTAAGAGGATTATTGGGTCTAACATGCTACTACAAGATATTTTTTATAAATATGCTTGCATAGTAGCACCCTTAACAACATTATTGAAGAATGATTCATTTTCATGGTTAGACATAGTTACCCAAGCATTTAAAAAATTTAAATAAGCTCTTACTTCCACACCTGTGCTAACTACCCTAGACTTATCTAAGACATTTATGATAGAATGTGATGCTCCTGGCCATGGCATTGGTGTAGTACTAATGAAAAAAGGGTGTCCCTTAGCATTTGAGAGTTGATAATTAAAAGGAGAGAACTTGGTAAGTCCCAATATGTGAAATAAATGTTATAAATCATTCACATAGTTAAATAGTAGAGCCAATATCTCATGGGAAGGCATTTCAAAGTTAAGAGAGATCATGAGAGTCTAAATTATTTTTTAGATCAATGACTATCTTCAAAGAAGCAAAAAAAATGGGTCACAAAGATGTTAGGATATGACTTTGCAATTATTTTTTAAAAAAAGGAGAATATTGTAGTTGATGCACTTTTTTGAGAGGAAGTAGAAGAAAAATTTAAGTTATTAATTTATTACAACTTGAATGGGTAGAAGCAGTGTGGGTAGAGTGGAAACAAAACACTCCATCCAGGAAACTCATGCAAGCAGTTCAAGAGAACCCATCTTCTATAGATAAGTATGTTTGGAAAGGAGACTCATTATGGTATAAAGACAAACTCTTTTTGTGTAAAAATTAGAATTTAAAGCTACTATCTTATCTAAAATTTAGGACTCACCCATCAAAGGACATTTTGGGTTCTTAAAGACTTATCACCGTATAAAGAAGGATTTTTTTGGGTAAGGCCTTAAGGGGGATGTACATAAATTTGTGGTAGAATGTTTTATATGTCAATAAAATAAAGGAGAAATAATTAAGACCCCAGGTCTCTTACAACCATTATCCATTCTAGCACATCATTGGGAAGAAATATCAATGGACTTCATTCCAAGCATACCTAAATCAAATAACATAGACATGATATTAGTGTTTGTGGATCGACTCACCAAGTACACACATTTTTTTGGGATTTCTCATCCATTTCAAGCTAGTACCATGGTAGATGTATTCATGAAAAAGGTATAAAAACTCCATGGCATTCCCAAAATCATTGTGAGTGATCATGATCCTATCTTCACTAGCATATTTTAGACTGAACTAATTTTCACATTGGACACACAAAAAACCATATTTCATCTTACCATCCATAATCAAATACCCAAATTAAAATTATGAATAAATATCTTGAAGGATACCTACATTGTTTTACCTTAGAAACACAAGCACAATGGTCTAAGTGGATTTCACAAGTAGAATGGTGGTATAACATGTCATTTCACATAGAGATAAAGATGGACACCATTTGAGGCTCTCTATGGCTACCCGTTACTTTCTCCTACATCTTATTTATAGGGTCATTCTAAAGCTTATGTAGTTGAGCATCATTTTCAATACCAACAGGAATTACTTCAAGTCCTTAAAGAGAATTTATTGTGGCTCAAAATATGATGAAATAACAAGTCGATCAGTACCTTAGTGAGAGCAATTTTGAGGAAGGAGATTGGGTATTCCTTCGATTGTAACCTTATAAATAATAGTTAGTTAAACAACATAATAATATCAAGCTCACACCAAAATTTTATGGGCCCTACAAGGTTCTACACCGGATTGGAAGTGTCACTTATAATTTATAGCCTCCATTTTCTTCCAAAATTCATCCTATCTTTCATGTTTCATTCTTGAAGAAAGTAATTGATTCTAAGCTTCTAGTCCAATCTAAGTTTCCTAATTTAGATGAAGAATGGAATTTCATTTATTGAAACATGACTAAATAAATTACATAACCAATCCATTTCTAAATTTATCATCAAATGGAAAAATATGCCCACTAAAGATGTAACATGGGAGGATGAATAATTCATGCAAAAACATCCTAAGTTGTTAAGTTATGAGTACAATTCTTCTCTCAATGGGAAGGGCATGTTACACCCCTACCCTTATGAGTACTAAGGTTATGGAATGAATATCATAACCTTAATCTTTCATTTATTAATTCTTATTAGTTAAGCTGACATAATTGAAATGAATGGGTGTAACCCTTCCCTATTATAGGTGTGACTCTTCCAAATTATGGGTATATATATGGTGGAGCATGGATCTCCATAATCATCATAATTTTCATTATTGAATTCATTTTCCTTATTTATTATAATTATTGGAGGTTTCCCCCTTGAAGTGGATTATATTTAAATGTTATTTTTGTTATTATAAATAAATATCCTAAAAAAAATACATGATTTTAAGGCCCTCTTTTGGAGTATTGGATATGTATGTAGATCACATTAATAGTAGGTTCATTATGGATTGGATCAACACCATGTGCCCACTAACCCATTTTTCCCAAAGGTTACATTAAAGATGGAAAGCTAGGTTTTTGACATTTCATAAGGAGCAATAGTCCATGACCCAGATCTGAATACACCAGATCAAAAGTGAAGCCTAACCTAGAAGCATCTAGCTAGTTGCATCATACTTTTGTAGATATCCTATGCAAGACATTATCATCAAACTTAGATAGTAGTGTCAACGCAACCATCAAGGGTTGATGTAACTATTTAGAGTGTCATAGGCACCATATCTAGAATCTTATAATTATTCTAGAATTATCTTCCTACCTACTTTTAGCATGTCCCAGATCTACATCTACATTAACATTAGAACAAGCTAAGTATATCACTTCTTTGTCATTTTTTATATCTATCATAGTTTTACTTTCCATTAATAGCTTATCTCAATTTAATAAATTCAATATTTGATATATCTAAGTTTAGCATTTAATTAGCTTGTTGTATATTTTATATTCACACTTGTGCCCTATCATTTCTATATTATTAACCCTATTTACCCAAAAATATCCACATCCACATTAGGGTTAAATAGTATCTTATCCTCTTTATAACTTTATATGTCTATCAAGTTTAATTTTCAAATCAATTACAAAATATTACATTCATATTCATGATTAATTATCATATATTGTAATCTAAATTATGCACATAGTTTTTATCCTAATTAAGGTTCATTAACCAAAATAGGGTAAAACATATTGGTGAACTAATATATTATTCTAAGCATTGCCAAACCCTAGGTTTCCCTTCGGTTTTCCTCTTATTTTTTAAGTTCTTCATATTTCTATAATTAAAATTTGATTTTTAGTTCTGATTTTTTATTTCCCCTTATCAAACATAATTCATATTTTGCCCATGGCCTTCTACATACTTGCACATTTTTATAGTATGCCATCAAAGAAGGATATCTCCCTTGTCCCTCTAAGGTAAAGTGATAGATTAAGTGTTTTATAATTTTTGTATAATTAGACTCCCTTGAATTCATCTAAAATGGTTAAAGTAAATGCAATGAATTTTCCTTCTTCTTCTTATTCTTTTGATGTTGAAAATGTTAATGAACATGTGTAAATGGATGATTATGTTGACATGCCTAATTTAGAACATGATAATTAAGATAAACATGAATAACAAGATAGAATGGGAGGAAGATGTGTAAATGGATGAACATATGTAAATGAGCATGATAAACTCAGACCTTAGTTGTTCTTCTTTGTTATACATATGTCATGCTTCCAAAAACCTTGCATATGCTCTATCCTATGTCCCTTGGTCTATCTCTTAGTTTGAACAGCCTTATATTGATGACATAGACATCCCATTTTACCCAGAATGATTAAAATATACTTATCCTACTCTCCTTTTCCTTGGACACTAACTTATGGGATAGACAGTAGCATCAGCATTATTGTCCTACCCTGATGAAAGTGCCCAATGCCCTCAAGTCATTCAATTTTAAAAATAAAAATATTTTAATGGTCAACCTAAGTGATTTAATTTGAATTATCTCTTGATAGGATTTGCATAAATATAATATCAACCCTCATTCATTCTTTACTTGGGGAACACCTAGCAATCAAACTAAAAGATCGCTCAAGAAGTACTTAATTTACTAAAATATTTCTTATTATACCCTATTGTGATATCAGTCAAATTAATATCCTAAATATAGGTCTGAAGTACTAAATGAGCATTCATAAATTCATATTTTTCAAGTTACAAGATAGGTCATTATTGTACTTATTTTACACACATTACATGATTCATGCACAAGTCAACACATAGGAGAGAAATACATGAGTCTAAAACTCTCTTCTAGAGTATTGGATATGTATGAAGTTCCCTTTGATAGTGGTGTTATTATAGGTCATCTTGATTTTATGTGCCCATTAACCCATTTATCTCCCACGTCATATATAATATGGAAAGATAGGGTTTTTCCATTTCACCAACAACAATATTCCATGACCCAAATCTGAATGCACCAAAGTGAAGGTGAATCCAAACCCATAAGAATTGAGGTGGTCATATCTTATTTCAAATACTATTCTATATAGGACACTAGCATCTAACTCAAACATTAGCATCAATGCAACTATCCCAAAATGATGCAATGGTCTAAATAACTAAATGCACCAAATCTAGAATCTGATGATTGATCTAGAATTATCTTCCTACCTAATGTTTTCTTATACCAGATACAGATATAAATTAACATTAGAATTAGCTAACTACTCTCTTTTATGCCATTTTTATATCTATCATAATTTTACTTTCCATTTATAGCCTATCTTAGTTTTATAAATTCAGAATATTATACATTTGAGTTTAGCATATTAATTAGCCTAATGTAGATATGATATTCACCCTTGTGCCCTATCATTTCTATATCCTTAACCTTATCTACCTACTTAGAATTACTTAAACCAAATTAGGGTTAAAATTTTGGTGAACCTAACCTTTGAATATCAAACCCAATGTTAGCTAGGGTTTTTTAATTTCTTTTCTCTATTGTTGATCCCTGATTAGCATAAAATATGCGCAACATAGATTGTTCCCTCAAGTTTGTATGCCTCTCCTATCTAGTCCTCATTTGGATATTTAAAACATTATAAAATGACAAAGAGTATTTTATTCCCATTTCAAAACCAAATGAGGATGACAAATTTCACCCCTCTAACCAAGTTCATGTTATCCCCTCTTCAAAAGGTAAGGTGGATCATATTGTTATACAAAAATTAGGTAACCATAAAACACTTCCAACATACCTTGATGGTACACATATGAAAGTTTAATCTAAATTACCTAGGGTTTGTACTTATGAAACCCTAAAATATTCACTAACAAATATGACCAATCTACTACATAACTTACAAAAGTTAAATTAATCTTTATACTCAAAAATCACTTTATTGTAAAATCATATTATTCCATTACAAAACCTTAAGCATATTATATTATCTAAGGAACCAATGTGATGATTTAAAATTCTACCTAAGCCCCCAGTTTCATTACTCTCATGGTTGTTAGAGTGTCACCTTATATCTCTCTCTCTTCCCTAGAGGTTAATGTAAATATACCTCTACCTAAAGGATATGATTCAAATGTTTATTGTGACTATCACCAAGGCCCTAGGCATTTTATGAAAAGGTGTTCTACCTTAAAACAAAAGATCCAAGATCTTATTGATGACCAAAAGATTACATTTGAGGATCCTCCAAAGGAATTAGACTTACAACTAATCAAAAATTATACACATCACCAGGATTTAACAAGTAATTTATACATGGGTGGCGTTTATTGTTGGCATAGCCATATTGATCCTACACAAACCAATACCACCTATAGCATAAAGCATTTTTAGTAGCTCAGTGTTAACTTACAAGATTTTTAAAAGGTCACTTTAAAAGCCTCCTTGGGTAACATAACAATACCAATTGATTGTGGTCCTAAATTAATTCAAACATGGGTTTGGGTTATGCCTACCACATCTCCAATGCTTTTACACTCAGAGAACTTTGCCTATGCCAAATGGAAGCAAAAATTGACCAAAATCAACAAGGCATATCCTTTTCTCATGAAGGAAAATTAATATATATTTAAAATGATAACATTACATATTTTTCACAATGGGGGGAAATATATATGACCATCCATTGGATGGCATCATAGGATTATCTTTCCTCATCATCAAAAATACCAAAAAAATCCAAAAACATTTTTGACACCTACATGTTTTATGGCCTCCTTGGAATATATGTGTTGGTTCCATGTTGAGGGATAGCATATCATTTACTCTTAAATACACGTATACATAATACACTTACATGTGTTGGGCTCTCCCTCTACTCACATCACCAGGACATTTAGGCATCCATCTTTTAAGATCTTGACACACACTGGTTATATGATTTGATGATCACTATACACTATCATGTTTGAGCTTACATATGTACTTACACATGCCTTATCCATGCTTATATACTACACATGGTACTTGATATGCTATGTACTTGGAATTTTTTGCTAACAAATTTGATCAATGGGTCATTATGACATGTTTATGTTGGTTGCTTATGATTTTACTTTACACATTTCCTTGAGTGTTTTACCTTGTTGTTGTCTTGTTTTTATTTTTGAGCATTTAAATATGCTCTATTATATGTGGCCCCTATGCCTATGTTTTTTTTCTTGGACATTTTAATATGTCATTACCTCTTGGACATTTGAATATGGCATTGCTTTTTATCTAGACATTTGAATATAACATTCCTTGCTTTGTAGATAATTGACTAACTCATGTCCATTAAATTCTATTTCATTTGAACATGCCCCTTGTTTGAGGTCTCTTTGGACCATTTATTTTTTACTTTCTTTTGAGTGATCTTGTGTGTGTGTGTGTTTTTGCTTGTTGAGCTTATTGTTACTATCTAGATGTTGCCATGATCTTTATCATGTATCTTAGGCCTACATGTGATCACATTAGTTCTATGTGATTCAATGATACATCTACCTAAACATGTTCCTTCTATATTTTACATGGTTTATTTATATATTTATAATTGGCTTACACTTTTGAGGTGTGGTAACTTCCAATTACTATTTTTCCCTCACCTCAAAGGGGGGAATGCTTTGGAAGTATGTTCTCCACACTTTACACCAATTCTCTAATTCATTATGGGTATGTCATATGAACATGGCTTCCACATGTTTACAATTTCCATATTATAGTGGGGATATGCTTTAGAATTATGTTCCCCACATTTATTTAGTATACAATACTTATATCAGTATATATACTTAGTGGGAGAATGTCATATGTACATGGATTCCACACATTCATAGTTTCTAGATTATAGTTGGGGCATGCTTTGGAATCATGTTTTCCACATTCATTTAGTATTCGGTACTTATACTAGTTTGCAGATTCAATAGGGGCATGTCATATGGACAAGGCTTCCACACATTCACAATTTTTAGATTCAGTAGGGGCATGATTTGGAAGCATGTTCTCCACATTCATTCAATATGGTACTTATATCAATTCATATATTTAGTGTGGGCATGCTTTGAAAGCATGTTTTCCACACCTACTCAATATTTAGCATCTCTAGTTTATAGTGGGGGCATGTTTTAGAAACATGTCCTCTACATTATTAATTATATCAGTTTTAGATTTCTCCATATATAGTGGGAGCTTGCTTTGGAAGCATGTCCTCCACACTTACACAGTTATCCAAATTGGCCAAAGCACGCAGTTATATGATTTTGATACACATTTGTGATAGAATTCTATGTATGATAATATTGTTATACATAGTTTCAACATGAGACATATTTAAGGTGCATATGTTATGCAACATATGGCTAATATTAAAAAAACCAAATCAATCTCATATTCAAAACTATTACAAGTATTGATACCTTGTAAACTTTTATGAACTTTAACAATCCAATCTACTATAGTAGTTAGTTCACCTTTTGGTATGGTTGAGGTGATTAATCACTCAATCTTTCTAAGTTTTAAGTTTGGAATTGATCATCCAAACTCTCTAGGTTATAAGTATCATTAGGTTGCATGGTTAAGCTAATCTCAATTGCCATGTGGCAGCTCATTTTTTTTCCAGATTTGGGGGCATGTGACTTCCAATTTCTCTCTCTTGATCTATCTCTTTAGATATATGCACTTTAAATATTTTATCTATATTTATCCTATTCTTAGTTTTAGATATTTACAATGATACATCTTTTGTAAAAATAACTTACCAATAAGCAATGTCATTACATCAACACATATGTGTACTCCTAAACCTTACTCTTTTAATTTCAATCTACTTCAATTAATTCTGACCCAAATTATATGCACTAATTATACACTATAAAATGATCTTGGTTTTAGGTCAATCACCAGTAAATCACTCAAATTCAACTCCATCAAAACATTTAAATTCTACTCAAGCAAAGACAAGATGTGCATACACACCCATGTACTTATTCCTTTCCTTTAAACTAGTAATTTCATTAGTAGATTAAAGGGGGGTAAATGTAAATGATTTTTTTTTTATTATGTATCACCTCAATCTTTTACACTTTGAAAACTCAAACCTTAGATATTCTTCTTATTTATACACATGCCTTACTTCTGTAAACCTTGCATTTTCTCTATCTTGTGCCCCTAGCCTATCTCTTAATCTGACTAGCCTTATATTGATGACACAGACATCCCATCTTTCCCAAAATGCCTAAGATATCTTACACCTCTATAATTTTTGAGCCTATGCTTGCTCTATTTCTCTTTGGACTCTAACATTTAAGATAGATAATAGTGTCAATGTTACTATCCTACCCTGACGTACGTGTCTAGTGACCTCAAGTCATCCAATTTATAAATGAAACATATTCCAATGGTAGGCCTAATTTATTTATTTTGAGTTATATCCTAATAATATTGGTATAAATATAATATCAACCCTCATTCATTCCTTATCTATGGAACACCTAACAATTAAACCAAAAAGGCACTCAAATTATCAAAAGATTTCTTAATCTACCATATTATGATATTAGTCAAAGAAACATCCCAGCTATAAGTTTGAAGTACTAAATAATTAGTTATGAGGTCATATTTTAAAATTTATAAGATAGGTCACTCTTGTACTTAATTTACACATATTGCATGATTTACACACAAGCCAACACATAAGGGAGAACTACATGAGTCTGAGGCCCTTATCTAGAGTATTGGATATGTAGGTAATGCCCTTTGATAGTGGGGTCATTGTAGGACAACTTGACATTATGTTCCCACTAACCCATTTTCCCCAAGGTCACATTGAATATGGAAAGTTAGGGTTTTACCATTTCACTAAGAGTGACAATCTATTACCTATATATGAATACACCAAAGTGAAGGTGAAGCCAAACCCATAAGCATCTAGGTGGTCACATATTATTTTAGCTAATATTCTATACAAGACACTAGAGTTGGACTTAAATAGTAGTATCAATGCAACTATCCCAAGTTGACACAATCGTCTATATAGATAGAGATACTAGATCTAAAATATTATGATTAATCTAGAACTATCTTCCTACCTAATTTTTGCCTATACTAGATCCAAATCTACATTAGCATCAAAACTAGATAAGTACTCTCATTTATGTCATTACATATCTAGCATAGTTATACTTTTTTATTTATAACCCATCTCAATTTTATAAACTTATCATATGGTGCATCTGAGTTTAACACATTAATTGGCCTATTGTAGATCTGATACTCACCCTTGTGCCCTATCCTTTCTATATCCTTAACCCTATCTACCTAAGTATGATTCCTTAATCTAAATTATGGTTAAACATCTAATCAAGTTAAATCCTTGTCTAATTTTTGAAAATTAATTTTTTGAAATCCTCATGATTTATACAAAGTCTTAAAAATAACCCTCAAGGCTAAAGTTAAACATCAACCTAAGTTTGTTACATCATATTAAAAAAATTATGATCCTTTTATTGTTATTAATAAAACTTTTAGAGGTATCAATTCCATAAAAAGTGTTCAGATAATTATGATTATTATTATCCCTACATCTACACCCTTAGATATACATGTTTTCCCCACCCAAGGTGTGGGGTAAACATGTTAGGACCTGGAAGCACCATTGATTACCAAGCAAATAAACATGTGGAATTTAACCAAAATCACAAGTAATTAGAATTCAGAAATAACATAGAATATGAGAGACAATACCCAATTGTATTAATACTCTTCCAGAAGGAAATACAACAAAGAAGATGTCACAGTCTTCTTCCTTACATCTCTAGAGCTCACACACATCTAGAGCATAAACAGTAAATCTCTTCAAGAGCTCAATCTCTCTCTTATGGTCCCAACACACAACTCAAACACAGAGTTGGTGTTTACCTCCACCAGCCAATAACAACACCGCCAGTCAACCAGTCAATAACAATATTGCCAGTACACCGAGTATACACACATACTCAACCAAGTACACAACGCACTCCAAGTAGATCTCCCATGAACTTGCAACAACCTGCAACTCAAATGATCTTACTTTGGAAGGATCTACCTTGCCTTCCTCTTTGCTCTTCGAACGAGTACACACCATACTCCAACTAGATCCCACCTGATCTTGCTCCCTGTTGTGTTGCTGTCACCTTGATCCTACTGCCACCTGCAGATCAACCTAGTTCTACACACCTGTAAACCTTAGACCTCGCACACACATACACCTATAGATCAATGATCTTACTTACCATGTAGATCTCCAAACGTGGCCTTGCACACCTGCTGACCAAGATCCTACATACATGAAGAATCCTTCTGATTCTCCAAACCAACACCCATACTTGGCACTGTGGCACTAGGAGGAACACACCTTGCTCTCTTCACTCTGAAAGAGCTAATATTTTCTCTCTTACTCTCTAGCACAAATTACAATACATCCCATGAGTCTATTATATAGATCTCATGCAAACAATAATTAGACACCTAATTACAATAATTAGATCCGCAGCTCAAGACTATAATTAGCCTTCTTACATGCAAACAACCAGTTCATTAACTAACTGTTCATGCAATCGATAGTTCCAAAACCACACAGGCGACTGACGTCAGTCCCTGTCTACCTGGGGGTGACCGACATCGGCCGATCTCTAACCATCGTTGGTAGCTTCCTATCTCCACCTAACCAACATCGGTTGGCCTGACTGACACTGGCGACTGTGACACTTAGCACCCTCCTCCAATGTCTGCATCAGTGAAGTTTTTAGCTCCACAACCTAACAATCTCCCACTTGGAGATAAATAGCTGCACTATACCTATACCTGTACACCATCTAATCTATTTCTTGGCTTGTATCCCTCTTCAGGATCAATTCTGAAGACCACCCACCACACAACCTGTGGTGCACCTCATGTCATCCAAGTAACCTGCCACATTTGAACCTACAAAACCATGTAGTGAAGTCCTGACCCTGCATAACATGTATACCTACTGCTGGTCCCTCTCAAATACTTGAGAACCCACTTCCTCGAATTGGCTCCTAACTCTCTGACAGCTCCCACTGCTGGGGAAAACTCAGGTCTATACCAAACCTCATGTGATTTCAGACACTGAACTGTCCAGCCCTTGGTGTGCTCCAGTTTTGCATCCTGTGTATTGAACCTTGCTAACACCTAATTCACATCAGCTCCCACTGGAGACAAAATCAACCTATGATCTTCCATGTCTCTCATGCCAAAGAATTTCACTGCTCCAAATTCCTCATGACATGCCACTAAACTAACCTTACCCTTAGCTCAGCAAAACCCTGTATGTCTAAACCTACACCAAGCATACCATCCACATACAGTAATAGGATAATGTTGTGACCATCATCCACCTGGTAAGACAAACACAATGGTTATACTGACATTGACTAAAGCCCTACTTTGTCATCCACTTGGTACCACCTGTCAGCCCTGTACCACTATCCTATAGCTTGCTCAAGACCATATGACCTGACCTTCTATCTCATGTGTCCATTCTCTCTATTCTTTAACTAAGGTATCCATTCATCTTTCAGTGCTTTCTTCCAGCTGGCAACCCTACCAAATCTCCCATTTGGTTCTGCATCCTATTCATGCCATGCTCCCATTGTTTCCTAGATCCTTCCTGCTTTGCAGTGAGTAACGAGTATAAAGAAGAGGAACAATGAATTTGAGGCCTACTTACCCTTTTAGTCCTCCATATGGGTGTTTGAGACTCCTTGACAGCTTGTTGTCCACCTAAAATATATTCCAGTGATTGACCTCAGTCACCACACAGTCTGCATTTGACTGATGTCAGTTCCATGCAACTGTCCAGGTCACCGACACTAATTATTCCACTGACGTCAGTCTCCACCTGCCTGACACCACCAACTTATTTGGTTTGCACATGACCGACGTCGGTACCTATCTGTTCGATGTCGGTTCCCCTTGACTGATGCTAGTAACTGTGTTCACCTGTGAGTGATGACTTTTTATCTGTGAGCTTTCTTTGAATAAATTCCTTGTCCAAACTGCCCTGCTCAGAGGTATCCAACCCCATCTAGTAGTCTTTGTCCATCATCTCCTCCAAGAACACCAAGGCTTTCTAGTTCTTAAGTTTATCAAATACATCGGTCTTCCTTTTCCTGCAATAAATCCAATCCTTTCTTGTAGCATCCCACTGCTCACAAAAATCTCAGTCTATGCTCTCCAAAGCTAAACTCTTACCATATGACTTAAGAACATCCATTCCCTTCTCACTTATGTGACCAAGCCTACAAAGCCACACCTATGCAACAGAAGTGGAATCAGTAATACAAGCAAGTAGATAAAGAGTACATGCTTTCTTACCACATGCTAATTCAAGTGCATCCTTGGTAGCATTCCAAGAATCCGCTGTGAGAGTTCTTGTGCATCTCTCATCACCCAACTTTCCTAAAAAAATTAGCTGCATCTCCAAGACTGGGACCTGCATGACCTCCTTCAACACCCATGTGTTGGCCATCTGCAATTTCAGCCGCACTTCCCCTTTGCCAATACTATGACAAGGCTCACCAACCCCTCTAATTTGGGTTGCATGGAAAGAGGCAACAGAATTTATAAACCAAGATTCTACTTTATCCAAGAAATATCCTAGAGCATCCTGTGCAACAACACCTGCAACATCTGCTTCTTCAGTTTCTTCATGCTGATCTGCTACCAACCAACAATCTTTCTTTACTTACTCTTTCTTTCCATAACACCATAATTGATCATTCGTGCCTTTGAATTCCTCCATTCTTAGTCTACTTTCTTCTGCCATTGCTATACTCCCACTCAATCAAAAACCCCTGAGAGTGACCTGTAACCAAACAAAAACCTGCTCCTTGCAGCCTTAGCTCTGATACCACTTTGTCAAGATCTAGGAAGCACCATTGATTACCAAGCAACTAAACATGCAGAATTTAACCAGAATCACAAGTAACTAGAATTCAAAAATAACACAGAATATGAGAGACAATACCCAATTGTATTAATACTCTTCCAGAAGGAAATACAACAAAGAAGATGCCACAGTCTTCTTTCTTACATCTCTAGAGCTCACACACATCTAGAGCATAAATAGTAAATCTCTTCAAGAGCTCACTCTCTCTCTTACGGTCCCAACACACAACTCAAACATAGAGTTGGTGTTCACCTCCACCAGCCAGTAACAACACCACCAGTCAACCAGTCAGTAACAATACTGCTAGTACACTAAGTATACACATACTCAATTAAGTACACAATGCACTCCAAGTAGATCTCCCATGAACTTGCAACAACCTACAACTCAAATGATCTTACTTTGGAAGGATCTACCTTGCCTTCCTCTTTGCTCTCTGAATGAGTGCATAGCGTACTCCAACTAGATCCCACCTGATCTTACTCCCTATTGTGTTGATGTCACCTTGATCCTACTGCCACCTACAGATCAACCTGGTTCTGCACACCTACAAAAATTAGACCTCGCACACACATACACCTGCAGATCAATGATCTTACTTACCATGCAGATATCCAAACGTGGCCTTGCACACCTACTGACCAAGATCCTACATACATGAAGAATCCTTCTGATTCTCCAAACCAGCACCCATACTTGGCACTATGGCACTAGGAGGAACACACCTTGCTCTCTTCACTCTGAAGGAGCTAATATTTTCTCTCTTACTCTCTAGCACAAATTACAATACAGCCCATGAGTCTATTATATAGATCTCATGCAAACAATAATTAGACACCTAATTACAATAATTAGATCTGTATCTCAAGACTATAATTAGCCTTCTTACATGCAAACAATTGGTTCGTTAACTAACTGTTCGTGCAACTGACAGTTCTAGAACCGCAAAGGTGACTGACATCGGTCCCTGTCTGCCTAGGGGTGACCGATGTTGGCCGATCTCTGACCATCATTGGCAGCTTTCTGTCTCCACCTGACCGATGCCGGTGACTGTGACACTTAGCACCCTCCTCCAATGTCTACATCAGTGAAGCTTTTAGCTCCACAACCTAACAAAACACAAGGTTTCTCCTAGATTTATATGCATATATCTACCCAAAAAACTTATTCCCATCCTATAGTGACTATGCATATTACATCACAAAACTCACCTATTTTTTGATCCCTTAATCATACTCATGTAATTTGTAATAAAAAGTGTTGTAGTAAGAGCAAGATGCCTCTAGATCTAGTCATTTTATTGTTTTTCTTCACAATCCTTTAGCCCTAGAGATTTCAAATTATAGGGTTCTTTGATATGTTATTGGTACATCCTTGTATACATAAGCTCTACATAATACCATCATTAATACATGGAAGTTTTAAAGGTATAAATGGTTATAGAGTGGTTATGTATCTAGGTATTTTGTATGACTACCCTCTTGCACATCAAGCGTTTCCTTATCTACCTCCACCACCACCAAAATTGATTATTACACCTACACAGTGTTCTTCTCTAGTTATATTTATTACACCTATTCAATAACATTCCACCAAGTCAATTACTACATCTATTCAATATCATGTTAACAATATAGTAACCTCACAAACCCCATATATTCTACATAATTATGTAGCATATTCATGTTCATTCTACACACATTAGTCATAGGTTTGTAGTGTAATCTCCTAGGAGGCTAATGTTATAGTGACCATTACATCAGAAGGTAATTTAGAATTCAATACAATTAGTATTCACTCTATATCCTAGACTACAGTTAGTGACAATTATGCACATTCCATAGTGAACACAATTGCATGATTCTCTTCTGATATAATAGTTTTCACTAGCTATTATACATCCTAGAGTTACTCATCATATACCAAACATTATGAGTGATGATGATGAAGGTTATATCATAGCATGAGATCATTTTTCATATTTAGATTCAAATCTACATCCATATCCATATCATGTCATGGGTTCTCACTAGGTGACCCTTCCTATGTATGATATCAGACCTCCTCATGATGATCCCCTAGATTATTTTATTGGCTACAATCTCCCTTGAGCACATATTCTAAAAATACCAAAAATACAAAATATTTAAAAAATACAAAAAAATAATATCTCAAAAAATTTAAAATCATGACCTAAGAATGGCATACTTGTCAGTTTACTTCATTTAGATATGTTATTTATTACATGTTTGGTAGATTACATATTATCTCTATTTATACATGTGTTTCATGTATCACACGGTTGATATGTAGGAAATATGGTTACATATGATATATGGATGCCTAGATGATGAATCATTCCTATATCTAGTGGTTATGCCAATGTTGGGGGGACCTTATTCCACAAGTGACACTACTACACTTTATATATATATGACCTTTTTATTTACCATGTTGAGTTACTTTGATTGCTTATGCATGCCTCGATCACTTATGTTTTATACAGTATCACATGGATATGTTATTTTAAATATGTTGTGACATGTATATATTTAGATGGTATAGACTAATTTGTATGTTTTATGCTTCTTTGATGTTGTTTTATTTTATAATATGCTACTCATTGCCTTTCTACTATATGCAGCCCATTGGCCCATGTTTCAGGATCTTTAGCCTTTGGTGGTATTTATTGTTGCATGTTTCTCCTTAGCCTTAATTTTGTGGAATTTATTACCCCATATTTTTTGGTTCCTTAGCCTTGTTTTTGGATCATTTATTTTCCCTTTTTTATCATTCATTGGCCTATTTCTTATAAAATTTATTTCCCCTTAATTATGGCTCCTTGGCCTCATTTGTAACAAATAATTTTCACAATGTTGTATGTGTCCCCTTGGAATTTTGTGTGATATTGTATGTTATTACATGTAATTATATTGTGTGACATTTCTTGTTGAGCTTGTCTTGATTGTTTATTTATATTTTCCATGATCTATATCATGAACTTATCTAGTGTAGTGTGTGTTTGTATGTATATATATATATATATATATATATATATATATATATATATATATATATATATATATATATATATATATATATATATATATGACACTTATATGCCTTTACATTACATATGTTTCATACATCTTTTATGACATGTTCAATACTATGGTGGCATCATCTCCACATGTTGACATGATTAGACATGATTACATATTTTTATATAACATTATATAATTAACTTTTTCTTTTGAGATGAGTGACTCATAGGTTACATCCCTCACTTCAAAATGGGGATATTATTGGGATTTTTCATAGATAATTAAGCCTCCATGCTCAAATTATATATTTTGTCACCTATTATACGTATCATATTAAGATAGTTATATATGGACTTTTGTTACACTTGGGAAAATATGTAGGGAATATGTACTCATTTCATAACGTGAGTTACATATTTTTAGAGTTTCCAAATATGAGACTCACATAGCATGTATATGCATAAAATTTCATATTATATTAGCATCAATTTTTTAAAATTATGGGGTATGAAATTTATTTTATACATATAGATTTTAAAATTACCAATATTTACACCAACTAGCTCATATTGTGGGGCATGAATTTTATTTCATGCACATTTACATTATGAAAAAAAATCACTTTCAATAACATTAAAATTATTAAGAAACCTTAAATGCATAAATATATTTAAAATGATAGAATAATGTTTAAGTGATTAATGTATTCTAGGTTATGTGTCTTTCAATGGGTTATCATTACTCAACAATCCCAATATGTGGCTTCCATATTTCATATTTTGGTTACAAGATTAGTTACGTGGGTTAGTGTGGTTGCGGTTATACATTGCTCAATAGCCTAAAAGTATTCCATTTTTATTCTTGAATTAATATTAGGTGAATTTTCATTCCCAATCCATGGCACTCACCTTAGGTACATAAATTTGGGATTGATCACCCCTAACTCTCCAATGCTTCAATAAGGAAGCATCATATTCAACAATTTACAGGGTAACATGGTTCATACATATATAGGTGAACTTTTTCCTAGGTATTTAATTTGAATTTTAATTCATGTATTCCACATTTATTTTTAGGGACATTAATTATCATATGTTCATTTCATGTATTGCTAGGTCGGCTTACACATTTGGATCCTTCTCCCAAAGACAAAGTCTGTTTTACAAATTTATATGCATATTTATCTTTTTACTCTAGTATTTTTATTACATTTCAATAATATAATAAATGGGGAGTATTTGAAGACACTAAAATATAATAATATATACTTGACAATGTCATTTTTGGGATGCCTTCATAGTACATGACTTGTGCATACAAATATGAATCTCATTCTTGACTCTCTAACATCCTCATGCCTTCCACAATTCTTAACCTTCACAATTTTATCTCAGTCACCCATAGGAAACCCCACTATCTATGTAAAAATAATTATCTATCTTACTCAGACATCTCTATATCATCACATTGGTGTTTATGTCTCTCAATTGGTAACATTAGATTTAAAACATATCATCTAATAGTATTATCTGAGTCTAATGGTTTTATCCCACACCAAGCAATGGTCATAATATAAATTCAAACCCTTAATATGGATTTAACCACACATTTTTCATGTTTATGGTGTGATAAAATACCCAAATATTCACCTATACATATAAAATAGGTGTAGCCCATATTACCTATTTAGAAAGCACATATCAAGCCTATTCAAACACTTGCATATTTAAGAGGACTACCCTATTTCTCAAAATTTTCTAGTCAATCACTAAGAGCATGTCCTTACCAAGTCTAAAGCACTTAAGATCCATGTCAATATTGTTAATGGCCAACTATAAAGAACTATATTACATGTTACATACATTCAATAAGCATTATTTCACATATCTACCTAATGAGAATAACCTCATGCAGTTTGACTTCCCTCTCCAAATTATTAGATATGTATGTAGCACTCAAACAACAAATGGGGAGTGGTTATGGATAGTTTAAACCACCTTTCTTCCCTTTTTTTAATAATAATCCTATCATTGCAAGTGCACCTTGGGTTTCAAGTTGATTTAACAATTTAGGGTTTAACTATGTAAATCTTATGTTTAGATTAAAGAGTTGAGATGTCTAAATTAGTCAAATAATATATAATAGTTAATTATTGATTTTTTATGTATTTTTACCTCCTTTTAATTTTTAAAAATTGTAATAAATTTGCTTAAATAGAGACTTATCTAGAAAGTGACTATCATGGATGATCTGGGATCTAAAAACTAGGTTCTTAATAGTTCTGAGTGTCATCAATATGATTTTGGGATTTTTTTGCTCATTTGATATTAGTGCCCCACCTAGATAGTAGTGACATGTTGTTTTAGTGTCCTCAAATTGGTCCTAGTGTCCTCTTTTTAGGACTATTCTTATTTTCTAAGAGCACCTATGCTTGTGTTTTTAGGTCATGTTCATGCATGCATGAAATCTAGAACTCTATGTTGTGCCTATAAAGCCTTATTTAGTGTGAAAAACCTAATCCTCCTTGCACGTATGACATGATAAATAATTGTATGTTCATTAATATAATAATTTGGGCATCCTAAATACCCTAAATGAAGATATTTTCCTATATACCAATACTCTGAAGAGGGATCAAGCCTGATGTAGTCCCACCTAGTGCTTGATGTAAATGCAAGTGAATGCTAGAATGAAAATGGACTTAGATGCCTTGAATGTGATTGAGCTTTTAAATTTTTTAAATCTAGGTTTATGGATGTTGTAGATGGTAGTATGCATAATTAGGGTATAATAGGGAACAAATACCTTAATTTTACTCAACTTGTCTTTTGTTTGAATAGGCTTTTTGTATCTATTTTCCATCTCATGAATAAAGGTCAAATAGACTTGTATTTATAGAGAGTTATAGCTTCTGTAGATAATAAAATTTTCTTATGCCAACCTTAGGAGGGGTGCATATTTAAAAAATTATCCATTCAGGATAGTTAGGGAAAAGGAAAATAACACCTAGCTAGGGACACTAGTGCCATGTGGTTGTAGTGTCTCAAATGTGGTGTTGATGTCCACCTAGCATATTGTTGGGTAAACTAGGTTGGGATCTAAGAAAGTTGTAGGACTATGTTTTGGTTGATTTTAATTATTTATGGTCTACACAATGATTTAAAAAGTGTGGAAAAGGATCTAGGATATGTCTAGGGCTAAGCTAGGAATAGGTTAACTTAAGAGACACTCTTAGCATCCAATTACAACTTTCAGGTAATTACATTTTCCCCCACTTTATACTAGGAATGCAATAAAGTAAAATGACTAGTATAAAGGAAAAATAAGTGTACCTAGACTTACCTTGGAAGTGAATCCCATGTATCTAAGTCTGAATATGTGAATCTAAGTTTGTGTATATGAAACATGATCCAAAGAAATGACCTACAATAAAACATGCAAAAACCAGTCCTTACTTAAGATATGATAAAAATCAAAAGACTATGTTGAATAAAGAGCAAATCTAAGTAAAAAGAGAGGAAATAAACAAATACACCTAGTTGGATATGCAAACCAATGCATGAACCTGGTGACAACCTATATGTGTGAGTATACATAGTGATCATATCATTGAATAGCTTGATTTGAGTTGATGGCTTACTCAATCCTCATATGGGTGGCTCAATAACTTAATCTAGTTTTGACTCCATTATTTACCACCTTTGCTCGATGGATCATGATCTATGAATAGCTTAGATAAGACTATAAGTGTGTTTAACCCTCTCATGTGGGTGGCTCAAGAACTTAAGTAGGCCATGAATCCATCATTTCCCACCTATGTGAAGTAGATGCATATGTAAATAAACTACATAAAGTGCTAAAATTATCTAATTAAATTTAATTATGTATGTCAACTCTGCATCCACTCAAGTATATCAAGTGACTTTGGGCCACTCGAGAATGCCAACCACTACAGATGGAGTAAGGAATGAATATAGTGATAATCTAAAATGTGATATAAAGTGTATATAGTGTTGATAATGACATGGATTTTTACATTCCATCTGATCAACCTATGTATAGTTGAGTACATGGAAACTATCTGTCATGCACATGCCCCCAATATGGTATCTTAGTATACTAAATCTACACTAAGTATGTAATAACTAAATTTATGTAGCTAAACTAAATGTGGGAGTGATCATGTTGTACATGATGCCCCCAAATCTAAGCAAATGGTATGATCTTAAGCTGAAATGAATGTATCTAAGAAAATATGAGCATAACTATCAAACATGTGACTATATCTATGTAAATATTTAATGTACCTAGTATACTTATTTGAATAATTTAGATTGTTTTGAAGTTGGGGCTATTGGATAGCAGTGTCTTGTAGTGGATAGTAGCACTCTATGGCACTAGTGTCCCATTTTGGACACTACTGGTCTAAAATTTGGGTGATCTAAACTATTTTATGAGTTTTTATTTTTGTAAGTTTGCCATGTGTCTAATTTTTGAAACTAAGCCTATGTGCTAAAATTTATCTATGAATAGCAAAGTAAGATCTTGATCTCTATGACAAGCCCCTGTAAATGCCCCCTCTTTTGAGGGTAGTTGTGAAACTTGTGTAATACCTATCCTCAAAATAAGTAGTTCTGCCAAATATGTTAGCCAAAGCATATACATAATATTCTAATATAATGTACAGACATAACATCAAAATGTAAATAAATTTGAGCATAAGTAGGTAATTTAAGATGTATGTTGTAATCTAGCATTACACAAGGGTGTGAAGATATATGTAATCAATGTGTATAGTATAAAACCTGAGTAACTACATAAGGGGATGGGGCATGATGTCCATCATGGCACCCAAGTAAAAAGGGTAGATGCATGAGATCCCTCATGGCATCAAAAATTTGTGTAATACCTATCCTCAAAATAAGTAGTTCTACCAAATATGTTAGCCAAAGCATATACATAATATTCTAATATAATGTACAGACATAACATCAAAATGTAAATAAATTTGAGCATAAGTAGGTAATGTAAGATGTATGTTGCAATCTAGCATTACACAAGGGTGTGAAGATATATGTAATCAATGTGTATAGTATAAAACCTGAGTAACTACCTAAGGGGATGGGGCATGATGTCCATCATGGCACCCAAGTAAAAAGGGTAGATGCATGATATCCCTCATGGCATCAAAAATTTGTGTAATACCTATCCTCAAAATAAGTAGTTCTACCAAATATGTTAGCCAAAGCATATACATAATATTCTAATATAATGTACAGACATAACATCAAAATGTAAATAAATTTGAGCATAAGTAGGTAATGTAAGATGTATGTTGTAATCTAGAATTACACAAGGGTTTGAAGATATATGTAATCAATGTGTATAGTATAAAACTTGAGTAACTACCTAAAGGGATGGAGCATGATGTCCATCATGCAACCCAAGTAAAAAGGGTAGATGCATGAGATCCCTCATGGCATCAAAAATTGGTGTGTGTTTGTGT
The DNA here is from genome assembly GCA_037957365.1 of Torreya grandis. Classification (NCBI taxonomy): domain Eukaryota; kingdom Viridiplantae; phylum Streptophyta; class Pinopsida; order Cupressales; family Taxaceae; genus Torreya; species Torreya grandis. The sequence continues at coordinate 791,490 of JARHVA010002708.1, read as the reverse complement.
AACAATAAAATACAAGTGTCATGGTGAAGAAGCATTCAAGGAAGCATACATACAAAACACATGAGGCACGCAAAAGTAGGCCAAGGGGCCACAATACAAGGGACATGGGAAAATGTCACTAAATTTGAGAATGAAGACATATAAATACATGTTTAAATGTCCATATATGCAAGCAACAAGTAATTTGGCTTAGATCCACATAGAAGGAAATGTTCAAATAGTTGCATATAGAAGCAAGAAATCATGCACAAGGGACATGGGCACATATCCAAAGCATACAAATAAAAAAGTGGCATAGATCCAAAGAGTAATGTCATATTAAAATGCCCTTGAAAATGGAAGAAGTATAAGAACACAATCAAGTCTAATCTAGGAAAAACTAGAAATGAAAGCATGTATAACTGTGTAGTGAAAATCTATGTAAATGCTAGGATACACATATGATGAGTCTAACTAGTGATAATTGGCAAAATTTGAGCAATGAGTAGCAATAATCAATATCAAGATGTATCAATGTGTAAAATAGAATGTATAGTATATAAAGATAGAACTTGGTAGTATAAATTATGTATAAGATGCCCCTAAGTGTGCAGATGTATCAAATGTATACACCTAGATCAGCGTATATGCCCCTAGTGGGTAGATGATCACAAGTCTAGATCAGTGTAGTGGACTAGATTTTTGCATGTAATCTGTAAGCACTCGATAAGAACAAGTGAAGCATATGTATAGGATAAAACTAACTATACTAACATAGATATCAATATATAATATCTACCAAGTAGTCAAAATATAAACATAATAATGCATATGATCTATAAGTTTTGTATTTTTGAATATTTTAATGTTTTTGTATTTTTACATGTTATATTATGTTTGTGTTTTTTGGATATAAGCTATGTACAAACAAATGAAAATTAAATATGTATAATAAGTGAGAGAGAGAGAAAGAAGTATGTACAAGAATAGCAACCATATTAACCAATGAGTCTTATGGGAGACTCACTATCACTATGGCATGTGTTTAAAATTGGAACGGTAATCTCTCATGCAATGTAAATGTTATGTTGTAATTTAATGTTCTTGCAGTAGGAATCTAAGGATTGTTCATCATCAAAATCATAATAACCTATAATGTTAGAGGGAATTGCCTCATGTTGTGTAGTTAACCTTTTTGAATTGTGTTTTGGCATATTGATTGTGATTTTGCACTTTAAAACTATGCTTATTGTAGACATATTATGTTATGGAGGCCCTTTTGTTAAAAAACCTATTTTGAGAATGTTTGTTTGTGTAGTATGATTTTGACTTTGAAACTTAAAATCTTGCTCTTTTTTTAACATTTCCTATGTATCTGGATGTTTTGCCTTGATAAATTATATATGTGACTGATGCACCTTAGCATGTTCAATAAATCATAGACACTATTGACCAATATTATCAATTTCTAGAATAGGAGTAGTGCTGCCTTGGGCCTATTTTCCCAAACCTTGACCATGATAATCAAAATTTTGTAGATATTTGTGACCAAAATTATACCATATTGAACATTGAGCCTCATTTTAGAGAGGAATATTTTCTTGATTTATCTATGCTTGTTGGACTATTTCTTTATTTGATTGTGTTTCTTGAAGCTTGTGTTAGTTTGAATTATGCTTTGGTAACCATTTTTGTACTATTTATGAGTTTGACACTTTTTGAATTGATAAATTTTCCATTGTATGTGTGGATGATATGTCACTATGTGATTCATTTGTATCCATTATATGTTGTGTTTTCCTTTTCAATGGTAAACATGAATTGGTGTGGTGCCCATGAGTTCTATGATATGCACAAAAATATATGGATCTCCTCATTAGGTATAGAGGAGGTAGGTTGATCAACTTAGTTTTAATCATATCCCTTATTATCTCACTTTAACTCTTATTTAACCTTTGAATGTTTTTTGAATCCCTAGGTATAGATGTACTTTGTTGTGATTTATGATTTGGATATGTAACATTGGTTACCACAAAGTGACTATGTGAAAATACATATGCACGATTTACACTATTGTGCCCTGGAGGCCTTTGTCTTCTAAATTGATTTTCCAATGTTGTAATTTGTTCATATAATAGTTAATTTTGATTTTTTAAACCTGTAATTATCTTGCTCATATTGATAATTTGATCATATAGAGTCTCATAATTGCAAACCTTAGTTACTTTTGATTATATATGTAGGCACACACCCTGTAGGGAAGAGGTGTGAATAGGCTAAATATGGTGAATGGTGAGATTAGTACAGATTGCTTCATCTTGTGGAGGAGTGATAGCATGGACTTGGTTAGAGGGAAAGTAGTTATCACCCTCAGATATGAGGAGAATAAGGAGATTCCATCCTCTGGATAATATATGACATTGAAACTTGAAACATCATTGTTCACTTATATGTTAAATACTCTATGTGTTTAAAGGTTTTATTGTTAATATAGTTCCACATAGGATAAAGATAACATGCTATAAATTATGACATATATTTCAATTGATAGAAAGCATCATCTATACATGTGTTTATGTCTTTTCTAAGTTCATCCTAAATTAAATGGAATAAGCATGCAAATGAAAATATTAAACTTTGACAAAAAAATTAATTTATTCTATCACTATAATCACAATTATACAAATTAAAAGATATGTGAATCTAAAATCTAAATTATGGAAAAGTAAACCCTAGGGTTATCTAGGGTTAGGGTTTTGTGAATCTAGGGTTTCTTTGTAAAGATCTAAACTGTATTTAAGTGAATTGAAACCCTAATATGAAATTGATATAATTAGCTAGGTTATCTAAAAAAATCAGAAAATTAGAAGTATGCATCCCTAATTTATTGCATAAAATTTTGGATTAATGCAAACTAGGGTTTGAAGTAATATTCAAAGTAAGTCAGGTTCACTAAATGATTTAATATTTTAGGGTTTTACATGTGTAAATCATATGTTTAGATTAAAAGGGTGAGACATCTAAATCGATCAAATAATATGCAATAATTAAGTACTAATTTTTTTTATGGTTTTTAACCTCCTTTAACTTTTTAAAAATAGTAATAAATATTTATAAATAGAGAGTTATTTGTAAAGTGACTATCACAGATGATCTAGGTTCTAAAAATTGGGTTATATATAATTCTAAGTGTCATAAATAGCATTCTAAAATTTGTTTTCTCACTAGATAGTAGCTCCCCACCTGGATAGTAGTGTCATGTTGTAGTGTCCTCAAAGTGGTGCTAGTGTCCACTTTACAAGACTATTTCAATTTTTTGGGATCACCTGCACCTATGTTTTTAGGTCATGTTCCTATGCACATTAAATTTGGAACTCTGTGTTGTACCTAAAAAACTTGATTTAGTATGCAAACCCTAATCCTCCTTACAAGTATGGCATGAGCAATAATTGTGTGTTTGTTAGTAGGATAGGTTGGACATCCTCAATACCTTGCTATGAAGAGAGTTACCTACATACCAATACTCTAAAGAAAGATCAAGCCCGATGTAGTTCTCCCACCTTATGCTTGATGTAAGTGCAAGTGAATGCTAGAATGAGAGTGGACTTGGATGCCTTGAATGTGCTTGAGATTTGAAATATGGGTTTAGAACTATTGTAGATGGTAGTATGCAGAAGTAAGGTAGAATAGGGATCAAATATCTTAATTTTGATCAATTTATATTTTTTTTGAATAGGCTTTTTACATCTATTTTATATCTCATGAATAAAGGTCAAATGGAATTGTATTTATAGAGATCTGTAGCTTGTGTGGAAAAGAAAATGTTCTTAGGCTGACCTTAGGAGGGGCACATGTTTGAAAAAATATTCTTTCAGGAGAGTTAGGTCAAAGGACAATAGCTCCCAATTTGGGACTCTAGTACCATGTGGTTATAGTGTCCCAAATGTGGTGATAATCTCCACCTAGCAGACTATTGGGAAAACTAGGTTGGGATCTGAGAAAGTTATCTTGGGAGTGTGTTTTAGCTTAATATAATTATTTATGGTCTACACATGAGTAAAAATGTGTGGCAAAGTCTACAGGATATGTCTAGGGATAAGTTAGGAATAGGCTAAATCAAGAGACACTCTTAGTATCCAAATACCACTTTTAGGTGATTACATAAGTGAAGGAGAAGGATTTATGTTAGTTTCATGCATTATTAAACCTCAGTATCACAAACAAAACCAAAAGAGAAGAATAAGTACCTTCATGTATCAAATATAATGGAGACATACACAGACAAATTTGGCATATTTTGAATAAACCCTCTAAAAATATAGACCTAAGGTTGACGATACCTTCTAGGTGCACATAGACCTCTAGATCATGATTCAAGTAACCTATAATCCATTCTTACATCCTTCCTATCATTTTCACTATGTCTTGGTCCTACATATAATATAATAATTCTATTACCTTATCCTCTTTATTGATTTCTATATTCATAAAGTATAATTGTCAAGGCAGTTACAACATGTTACATTCATATTTATGCTTAATTTTCATATATTTTAATCTAAATTATACATGTGGTTTATATCATAATTAAGACTCATTAACCAAAATAGGGTATAATATCACCCTAACTATGATTGGTATTTATTTTTCTTTGTTTATGAATTGTGTTTATGTTGTTTCAAACCATATTTAGCTCTAAAATACTTATATAAACTAGTCTACCTTTTCTTTATCTTCAAATTCAATATTCATTTTATTCATCACACTAGAGAATCTTGTATCATATTTTAAGATTGATTCCCTCGAAGTTTTTTTGATTTCTTTGAGATCCTAGAAATTTTAGCTTACATATTTGTGCATTTTAAATTTTTTCATCAATCTATTATGAACACCAGCCAGATCTAATTTTGTGGCATTACATTTACAATTGAACTTGAAGGATCAGATAGTTATTTTTGTCAACCTGGAGTTGCACCTTGAATCAAAGATGTGCTGGAATGGCCAATCCTCTCTTTGATTTAAATAATGGTATCTTCTCATGAGGGTGGGTGCCTCAATGGTGAGAAGAACCTCCAGAGAAGGTTGGTTAATATAAGATGTATCAATGAGGATCTCTAGTCTACGTTGTGAACTACCATAGAAAATGGAGAAGGAAACTTGAATGGGAAATCCTACCTAATGACGGTGATACACCATAATGCTAATCCACCCTAATTGGAACCTTGAACACTGAACAAACAAGGGAAAAGGAAGACCTTTGATTTCAATTGATCATTATGCATAAGTATTTCATGAGAAGGTTTGATCCAATGACAAAATGTAAGGGAAAATGATGGAGAGAGGTCTGATACAAGACACTATACATCCACCTAACATCCATTTTCAGCTTCAATACCTATAAAATAATGAACATGACCTGCATAACATGATTAACTAGCAACTAGGTACGAATCAGAATTTGGGAAGGGAGAGAAATCTACCACGTATGCAAATTGTTGAATGAACATGACCTGCATACCTATATTTTCATATTTGCACATATACACTATGCCATCACTTGAAATATGAAAATATAGTCCTTCTATTGATTAAATAGGTTACACAACTCACCAATGGAAGAGTCTGGTCTTACCAAGAGAGGGATGGATTTTACAAGGATGAAAATCCATTAATGTAGAAAATTAAAAAAATCCAATAGATTGGTGTTGGAAAATAGAGAGGGAGTAAACTCAAACTAACTCAACTTTTATAAAAGTCTATTTTGTTTTACATGAAAATTCCTTGCATTGAAAAAGAAGAAGAAGATGACAAGCTTTGGATGCATGAAATCTATGAATAGATGTCTTGACTTGAAAACTAGTCAACTCCAAAACAAGAGTAGTCAAATCCCCTTGAACTGCTGGAACATTTGAAAGTCTCCCCTTTGCATGAAATCAATGTAAATTCCAAATTAATAATTATGTTTGAACCACCAAAACATTTCAAGCTTTCAGACAAATGAGAGTGCATGCATGGAATTTTTGGTAGTTTTAAATGTTCAACACTTTTCCCGTTCAGCATGTAAGATAACTCTATTTTAGAACTGAATCATGCTTGTTTTCTTAAACATGTTCACTTCATTGGAGTCACCCATGTTATTTTATGCATGATATTTTTTCATCCTGCCTTTGTCTTTATTTTTCATCTATTTTATTTCTTGTTCAGTTTTGGTTTAGTCATGTTTAGGCTTATGTCTTTGTTCATGCTATTGATCATGCTTAGTTCACTACATGTTTTCTCTAGCTTTTCCCATATTTTACTTTAATTCAGGATTCAAGATTTATTTTGGTTAGGCCTCTATGTTTATATTTTCTTGTGCTTGGCATTTTCTTTTCTCTTTTTTGGCCTTTACTTATGCTTTAGCCTTTGACCTTTTGTTCATTACTTGTGGCCTTATCTTTTCTATCAGTATTTTTGTCCCTCCCAAATTCCTTTAGACTTTTTATCTGAAGGAATTTCTTTAAACAAAAAGTCTGAAGGAATTCACTTCCTTATGCCTTTGTTTTCTTTATCGAGCTTTTCCTTGGGTGTATCCTCCATTGGGTCTTTTTATAAATTCCTTCAGATAAAAAGTCTGAAAGAATTTATCTCCTTTGGATATATTTCCCTGAAGGGCATGTTCCCTTTGGGAACTTTGTTTTTGTCCTTTGCTTTATGAAAGTGCCCTCTGCAAGGGCTTTTGCTTCCTAAAAATGCCCTTTGGGCTTCTTGATTTGGTCCTTTTAGTCACCTGGGTGCCTTTCGTAAGGGTAATTTATTCTAAAAGTGCCCTTCAGAAGAATGAAAAAGGTCATCTCACCACCAAGTTCCCTCCACAAGGGCTATTCACCCTCAAAAGTGCCTTTCAAAACTTTTGAAAGGGTCCTACCACTGACCAAGTGCCCTCCGCAAGGGCACTTCTCCTTCAGAAAAATTGATTTTGTCCTTTGAAACTTTTTCCAAGGTCTTCTTCATGCTTGAAGTGTCCCCTGCAAGGGCACATACCCTTCAAGATTTTTGAAGGGCACCCAGGCTTTTTGAAGGGCACCTGAGCTTTTTGAAGGGTACCCAGGCTTTTTAAAATTATCCTTCAGATGAATTGTCTTGACTTGAAAACCATAAAGTGAACCAACCCAAAGGGTATATACCCTTTGGGAATTTTTAATTGGACCTTCTTGAAGGGCAGGTACCCTTCAGGTCTTTTCAACTATGCTTTTTCTTTTCCTTCAGATAAAAAGTCCAAAGAAAATAAACTTTGAATGACTACCACTTAGTCATTTTTTCAAAATTTTACATAGTCCTTTGAGATCTCTTTCTCTTGTGTCTAAAGAAATATTCCACCTCTTATAGCCCAAAAAAATCCTTGGGAAGACGAAATAAATAAACTTACAGCTTCTAAGTCTTGGGTTTTGGATGTATGTGATGCTTAGAAGAGGAGGAAAACCCTTTCAAACTATTGTAGATGGCCACTTGGGTGGTTATAAATGCACATTTAAGAACCCCAAAATTGATTCACAAGACAAACTTGGCACCATAGCAAAGTTATGAATAGTAGGGGTGATAATTTGCCCTGTGGGGGCAAAATTGTTAAAAAATTTGGCAACTCAACTGGGAAGCATGCCTGTTATGATAGAGAACTCAGACCATATAGATTTTATTCAAACTCCCAAATGGTGAACCAAATTTTTTACTGAAAATCTCCTCCTGACCTTGGCTGAAGTAACTTTCTCCCTCAAAATAGGAAGGGAAAAACATGAAAGTAGGAAAACTAACTATGAAGCAAATGTGCAAATAAGCACTTATTGGACAAAATTAAATCAAACTACTATGCTTGAATAGCACTTGGAGGAAATCAAAAACAACTATGTACATAGAGCTTTGCTCTTTAATAGTAATGTTTCAAATGTATCCCATTGACTGGGATTAGAAGCTCTTGGTCATCCATCTTGGCAAGTTAGAAGGCATTATGGGATTTACAGCTGGAGATCATGTATGGGCCACTCCAAAGGGAATCAAACTTCATGTGCCTTCCTAGTTTGGCTCGATCCTCATCCCACTTGAGGACCAAATCTCCTTTATTGAAGCTTTGTGAGGAAGTTCCTTTGTCAAACATTATTTTCACCTGTGCCTGATGACTTTACATGGCTAGCATGGATTGATTTCTTGTCTCTTCCAACTCCATAAGCTCTACATACCTGATTTCCATAGGCTCATTCTCCAACAACTCAAGTTGATGCATTAGTTCTAAAGTTAGAAACTCAAGAGAATTAGGTAATCTTGCTTCCTTACCATATACTAGCTTGTATGGAATGTTGGCTATTGACCTCTTTTAGGTGATCCTATCAGCCCATAAAGCTAACTTCAACTTGAGATACCATGACCTCTGATTGTCTTCAATAGTCCTTCGTATGATCCTTAAGAGGTTCTTATTTGTAGATTCAGCAAGGCCATTTCCTTGTGGATAATAGTTCAAAGAAGTGCTAAGATAAACTCCATGTTAGATAGCCCATTGGCTGATCCTATATCCCACAAAATCCATTGCATTATCAAAAATAATAGTTGAAGGAACTCCAAACCTAGTAAGCAAACCTTCATATAAATCAAGAATGCTAGTTTCATTTGCTTCTTTCAATGCAATTGCTTCCATCCAACATGTGAAGTAATTCATAGCTGTTAGAATCCACTTATGCCCTGAACTCAAAGGAGGGTTAATGAGACCAATAAATTCCAATCACCACTAGATAAAAGGTTGATCCACTGCAATTAGTTGAAGGGGTAGGGCTGCAATTTTAACTTTTCTTACAAACGTAGCACATTATTTGCACTTCTTAACCCATGTATGGCAATCACCAAATACAGTAGGCCAATAGTACCCACCTCATGATTTTAAGTGTTGTAGTTCTTGTAGAAAAGTGTCTTCCACCAAGTCTATCATGGAATTTTTCAAGTAATCTTTGAGTTTGGCTTGGTTCCACACACCTTAGTAACATTCTATTGATATCCTTTTTTAACAAAACACCATCAACGATCAATAATGGAATTGATTTCAATATGAAATACCTTCTTTTTGAAGCACTTAGGTGAGAAGGGTAACAACCATCTTGCAGATAGCTTACCAAATCATGAAACTAGCTAGAAGGTGAGGTGTGAATAGTAGAAATCTCTTCATCATTTAACACTAAAATAGCTCCATTAGTTTCTTTCAAGTCCTGAGATAGATGCTCACAAAGTCCTTTGCCTCTAACCAACTTTGTAACCTTAATTTCTACATCATATTCCATTACCTTGGTTATCCAACCAGCTCTCTTCTCATTTATGTTTTGTTCAGAAGAAATTCTTTGATGCTTGGATGAGCAACAATTAGATGTATTTTATTATTAGAAAACAAATGCCTAAATTTATTCAGATATATTATAACTGAAAGGACATGTTTTTCAACAAAAGAATACCTTGTCTCATACTCCTCCAAGCCTTGGCTGTAGAAAGCTATTGGCTGCTCCAAATCTTAATGATTTTTTTGCATAAGAATGCCTAAAATGGTGTCCATATTAGCATACATATATAGAATGAAATATTTCATAAAATCTAGTTTTAAAAGCATAGGAGCACTTGCTATGGCTTTCTTAACATCTTCAAATCTTGTTATTCCCTCCTTGGACTAGCTAAAATTCTAATGTTTATTTAACATGGATGTAAGTGGTTTAGCTACAGTAGCAAAATTTGAAATGTATCTCCTTATAAAATTGATTTTTCCAAAGAAACTTTGCAAAGCCCTTTTGATCTTAGGTAAGGAGAATGCAAGAACAGATTGAATCCTTTCAAAATTTATGTTTAAATCATGCTTTGAAACAACATGTCCAAGAAGCTTACCTTCACGAATTAAAAATACATACTTTTTGGGATTTAGAGATATCACAAATTGCCTACACCTTTCAAAAACTTACTTGAGGTGAACCATGTGATCTTCTACATCTTTTGAAAATGTTGTTATATCAGCCAAATAAATAAACACAAACCTATTAAGAAGGCCTTCGAAGGCCATATCCATGGCTCTCTGAAAGGTTTCTCCAGCATTGGATAAACTGAATGGCATCTTTCTATATGCAAATGTCCCCCACTTAGTCATGAAAGCTATCTTAAATTAGTCCTCTTCTTTGACCAGAATCTGATTGTAACCACTATATCCATCCAACAAGGAAAACCTCTTTGAACCTGTACCAAGCTATAAAATTTATTCCATTAATGGCAATGGATAGTGGTCTTTAAGTGAAGCCTTATTTAAATCATGGAAATCAACACACAAACGAATCTCACTATTCTTTTTCCATACTGGAATGAGGTTCACTACCCAAGTTGAGTGCTTGATTGGAAATATAATAGTTGATTCTATGAGCTTATGAAGCTTAGCTTTCATCAAAGGCTCAAGCTTTGGATTGATTGGCCTTTGTCTTTGTCTTACTGGTTTAGTTTCATATTCTAACTCAATAGTGTGTTGAACCAAACTTTGATCAAAACCTTTGAGATCTCTAAACTGCCATGCAAATATATCATCAAAACTTGTGCATAAAAAAATGAAATCTTTCTTTTGTGGAGGAGTGCATACCTTGCCCAATTTCAAAATCTTACTAGCTTCGATCTCTACATTGGCATAGTGTTCTTCCTTTGTTGACAAGGATGGTTTATCTTTCCTTAGCTCATCATATTAACTAAAAATATTTTCAAGAATGACCAATCCCTTGGGTAGCTTATTAATTTTCAATTATATAATCAAATCACCATACTATTGTAAGCATTTTGACTAATTTCTTAAAGAAAACTCAACCCCTTCCTGTAAAACACTCATAATTTTCTTGGTTATCCATAACAGAAGGCCTTACAACTATCTTTATATGTGACTGAAAAAAGTCACTTTTACATCGATTGGGATATGAAATTGTGCCCTGACAGCAGGCAACCTGTCAGCATGTTTATTCCTATCTCTTAGTATTGCTTGAATATTAAAAGCCTAAAAATCTTCAAGTAGATCCCAAACTCTGTGTCTATAAGATTTAAGCAAGATATTCTTACATATATTCAAACCTCTTACTTGGTGGACTATAATTTCACTATCTCCAAACATTTACAAATAATTTACTTTCATCTTGCTAGCCACTGCAAATCGTGAACTAGTGCTTCATATTCAGCAACATTATTTAAATATCCAAAATGAAATTTAATAGAGGAAAAATACCTTTGTTCTTTAGGAGAAATTAACATCATTCCAGCTCTGGTCCCATGCTTATTTCTTAATCCATCAAAGTATAATTGCCACAAGCCTTCATTAGATTTATCCTCTTTGGCCATGGCTGGAATTGGTGTATTATTCTCATAAAGACAATACACACCAAGACCTTCTTCTTTAATTATCTTGTAGGGATCATGCTTATACAAGGTGGAAGCCCACTCATCAAGAAACAAATCTGGAACTCCATCCAAAGGTGAGTCCTCTTCTACATCACTATTTTATAGTATTTCATCTGAGATGATATAATTTACATTGACCACATTTGGCATGTAAGGCTCCATATGAAAATGTGCAATAGGCTCTAAATTAATTTTTACCTTTGTATCATATCTGGTTCTGAATAGAAAATAGGTCTAATCAACTGATAAATATCCTTCAATCTTTGAGGTGAAATCCCTTGAAAGGCACATAGTGAAATAAAGAGGCAAGTCCACCACTACAATGTCCTACTGAATATTAACATTAGGATAGGCATGTAATGTCAATTTCAAATCTTTGATAATGCCTACCATTTTTGCTATTGAACCATCCAACTACAATACCCCTTTAGTATTTGGCTCATAAACAAGGCCGAGCTTGACTGTAATCTGTTTGGGCATCACTGTACTTCTGGCTCCACTATCCACCATACAATTATGAACCAAAGTATCACCCACTATCAAAGAAAGATTAAAAGGGGGAGTTTTCTTTGTTTTTACCTTTGTTTTATCCACTTTAGATATTTTATCTCCTTGCTGCACCTGTTGCTTAGTTGGTTAACCTGAATTTCTTAAGATGACAAATTTATAAACTAGTTTTTGAGATAATTTAAGAGCTAAAAGTTCTTGAATGAGTTTATCCTTTTGCCTTATAATTGAAAGATAATCCCACATGATAATGTTGATGTTAGACTTCTTCATTTTATCTACAATATTGAACTGATATGCACTAACCTTTGATTGTACTTTTTGTGGTACTTGTTGCTCACAAATTAGAGGTATTTGATGTACTTTCTTAACCTTTATATTTTGATTTTTTTGGGCTATGCGAGAAGTAAGCTGCTCTTATGTACTTTGAGCAATAATACTAGGAGCACTTGAAGTATTTTCTACTACTTGGGCTTCCTCAATAGCTCTTCTTTTATCTCTCTGATAGGTTATAGTTACAACTTGACCACTTGAATCATTAGTTTTAACATCTTGAGTAAAAGCAACATGATCATCTGCCTACCAATTTACATTAATAGCATCAAGTTGCCCTTGAACTTGATAAGTCACTCCTTGTGGTTCCAAACTTGTATCTTGATATTAACCTCCTTGAAAAGATAACTCTTATTGTGTCATCTGTGGCATGGTGATGTTCAGTGATACCAAGTTCTAGTTTTGAACATCATTAAGATTTGAGGGCTACCAACCTGAATCCTATACCAAATTATTTTGAGATAGGGTTGGAACAATGGATTTTAAAGTGGAAGGATCATTTGAATCAATATCAGCATATGGCTTAGCTAGAGTTATGGCTCCTTATACTTGATAGGGTGGTTTATTTTCTCTGAAACCCTGATAAGGAGACCTTTGATCTTTGAAGGGCTGATAGTTATTCTAATTTTATTTCTGATAGGGCCTATTTGACTAAAATTACTGCCTTTTGAGCTATACTATTTCATTTATAAAAGATTGTAGCAAACTTTTCAACTCTCCTATCTCACTAGATTGACTAGTAGGAGTTACAATAAGAACTTGAGGTGCTGGAATTGGAGCCAAGGATGGAATTTAAGAAACTTGAGGGGTTGGTACAAAACTTATTTCTAGAAAAATGGGCATTAGAGGTCTTAAAGAAAGCTTACCTGCTTATATCAAACTATTTTTTGCCCTTATTACAACCTCATAAGCATCTAGTAAAGTAGTGCCACCCATTGACTGTATCATCACACTAATGTTAGAATTGAAAGCTTTTAAAAAATATAGAAATGCATATTCAAGGGATGGCCTAATCAAAACTGGTATCCTGGTCAATGTCTTCTAGAATCTGAGATTAAAAACGGACATGAACTCATAAGGAGATCTCTATATGGCAGTTAATTGCTCAACTAAAGATAAGTGATCATATCTATCTTCAAAATGTTTAACTAAGGCTACACCCAATTTATCCTAGGTGGAAACATATCTAAGTGGGAGGGTTCTATACCACTGTAATGCTTTTCCTTTGAGATAAGTTGCTAGCAATCTGATAGCAACATTATCCTCAATAGCATTATGAACTAAACAAAGATTAGCCACATCCTAGATATGCTCAATAGGGATTATTTGATTTTCTCTTAAGAAGAATGGAATACTTATGAGGGCAGATATAAGAATGTCATCTAACTATGCTAGATTTAGTGAATTTCCCCTATTGAATGGAGCAAACACTTGATTTCTAACAGCCATTTAGATGGTGGGGATTACAGTGTTTAGAACAATAGGATGAGGGGGAGGTAAATATTCCCTTTGAGGATAGGGATTTTCCCTCCTAGACCTTGCTCTTTTATAAGTTAAAAATTCAAAAGGAATACCTTTACTTATTAATCTTTTGGTAACCTTTGGCATGAATAGATTGCTTGAATGATGTTATGAACTCTGCAACTGGATGTAGATGAATATCCTTCGTTGCTATGAAAACTCTATTCAAAGGACTTTTTCATAGTCCCACTGGGCATGCCAAAAATTGTTGTCAACTTGGAGTTGCACCCTAAATCAAAGACATGCTAGAATGGCCAATCCTCTCTCCATTTTAAACAATGAGATCTTCTCATGAGGGTGGGTGCCTCAATGGTGAGAAGAACCTCCACAGAAGGTTGGTTCCTATAAGATGTATCAATGAGGATCTCTACTCTATGCTATGAACTACCATAGAAAAGGAGAAGGAAACTTGAAGGGAAAATCCTACCTAATGATGGTGATACACCAGAATATTGATCCACCCTACTTGGAACCTTGAACACTAAACAAACAAGGGAAAAATAAGACCTTTGATTTCAATTAATCATTATGCATAAGTATTTTATGAGAAGGTTAGATCCAATGACAAAATGTGAGGGAAAAATATGGAGAGAGGTCTGATACAAGACACTATGCAACCACCTAACATCCACTTATAGCTTCAACAAAAGACTTATAAAATACTGAACATGACCTGGATAACATGATTAGCTAGCAACTAGGTACAAATCAGAATTTGGGAAGGGAGAGAAATCTACCACGTATGCGAATTATTGAATGAATGTACACTATGATAACACTTGAAATCTAAAAATATAGTTCTTCTATTGATTAAAGATGTTACACAACTCACCAATGGTAGAGTCTGGTCTTTCCAAGAGAGGGATGGATTTTACAAGGTTGAAAATCCATTAATATAGAAAATTACAAAAATCCAATAGATTGGCATTGGAAAATAGAGAGGGAGTAAACTCAAACCAACTTAGCTTTTACAAAAGTCTATTTTAATTTGCCTTGCATTGAAAAAGAAGAAGATGATAAGCTTTGGATGCATGAAATCTATGAATAGATGTCTTGACTTGAAAACTAGTCAACTCCAAAATAAGAGTAGTCAAATCCACTCAAACTATTGGAACATTTGAAAATCTCCCCTTTGCATGAAATCAATGCAAATGCCAAATTAAGAATTACGTTTGAACCGCTAGAATGTTTCAAGCTTTGAGACAAACGAGAGTGTGTACATGGAATTTTTGGTTGTTTGAAATGTTGAACACTTTGCCTGTTCATCATGCAAGATAACTCTATTTTTAGAACTGAAGCGTGCTTATTTTCTTAAATGTGTTCACTTCATTGGAGTCACTCATGTTAGTCTGTGTATGATCTTTGTTCATCCTACCTTTGTCTTTATTTTGTGTCTATTTTATTTCTTGTTTAGTTCTGGTTCAGTCCTATTTGTGTTTATGTCTTTGTTCATTCTATTGATCATGTTCAGTTTACTTCATGTTTTCTCTAGCTTTTCTCATGTTTTGCTTTAATTTGAGATTCAGGCTTTATTTTGGTCAGGCCTCTATGTTTATATTTTCATGTGCTTGGCATTTTATTTTCTCTTTTTTAGCCTTTGATTATGCTTTAGCCTTCAAGCTTTTGTTCTTTCCTTGTGGCCTTGTCTTTTCTATCAAGCTTTTTGTCCCTCCTGAATTCCTTCAGACTTTTTGTCTAAAGAAATTTGCTTCCTTGTGCCTTTGTTTTATCTTTACTGAGATTTTCCCTGGGTGTATCCTTCGTCGGGTCTTTTTATGAATTCCTTCAAACAAAAAGTCTAAAGGAATTCATCTCCTTTGGCTATCTTTCCCCGAAGGGCATGTGCCCTTTGGGAACTTTGTTTTTGTCCTTCACTTTATGAAGGTGCCCTCTGCAAGGGCTTCTGCTTCTCAAAAATGCCCTTTGGGCTTCTTGATTTGGTCCTTTTAGTCACTTGGATGCCTTCCATAAGGGTTAGGTTCTTTCAGAAGTGCCCTTCGAAAGAATGAAAAAGGTCCTCTCACTGCCAAGTTCCCTCCACAAGGGCTATTCGCCCTCAAAAGTGCCTTTTAGAACTTTTGAAAGGGTCCTGCCATCGACCTAGTGCCCTCCGCAAGGGCACTTCTCCTTCAAAAAAATTGATTTTGTCCTTCAGAACTTTTTCCAAGGTCTTCTTCATGCTTGAAGTGTCCCTTGCAAGGGCACATACCCTGTGGGATTATTAAAGGGCACCCAAGCTTTTTGAAATTATCCTTCGGATGAATTTTCTTGACTTGAAAAACCATAAAGTGAACCAACCCAAAGGGTATATACCCTTCAGGACTTTTGAATTGGACCTTCCTGAAGGGTAGGTGCCCTTCAGGGCTTTTCAATTGTGTTTTTTCTTTTCCTTCGGACAAAAAGTCTAAAGAAAATAAACTTTGAATGACTGCCACTTAGTCATTTTTTTGAACTTTTACATAGTCCTTTGAGAGCTCTTTCTCCCGGAAAAAATGTCTGAAGAAATAGTCCACCTCTTATAGCCCAAAAAAATCCTTGGGAAGACAAAATAAAATAACTTACAGCTTGTATGTCTTGGGTTTTGGCTGTATGTGATGTTTAGAAGAGGAGGAAAACCCTTTCAAACTATTGTAGATGGCCACTTGGGTGGTTGCAAATACACATTTAAGAACCTCAAAACTGAAGACAAACTTGGCACCATACCAAAGTTCTGAATAGTAGGGGTGACAATTTGCCCTGTGGGGGCAAAATTGTCAACAGTTACATCTCTTATGAGTTCACACCATATAATCTCATCATATTTCACACCCTTAATGTCCCACTTCATCTCATAATGCATGAGGTATTTTTTTGGATCAATATACCTATCATATAGTTATAACAAGATAAAAGATCATGTAATATACACTGTGGATTTTACAATATGAATGTTAAGGATTTTTTTACTTGGTGTTTTAACGACTACACTACTAGTAATTATAATATTTGTGCCTTGAAATGCTTGATTTTTGGTAGTATACACTATGATTGACTCTATAGTAAACTCTCCCCTTTTACTTCTTATTCTTTCTCAGATTTTTGCAAACCTCTTGATGTATTCTAAAATATTTTTTGAAAAACTTCAAATTTCTTTTTTCTACCTCACAATCTAATTATGGTTGCATGTGGTATATGTTTCTTATGGGGTGATTGAAATTTTTAAGTTTCATAAAATGAACCTTTCTCTATATATCTCATTACAAAATGGATTCTCTTCTTATTCAATCCATATATTCTTAAGATCAATTTACCTCCTAAAACTATCACTACACTACCCTATTTCTTTGGTAATATTGGTTCCTTTGATTACCCAATCAATTTTTCATTATATAACATTCTCTTCTTCATGATTTCCTTCTAAAATCTTTGTTTATTCCTCCATCTTCTCCTAAGTCTCTAGAATTACTACTTCTGATGGAGCTTTGTAACCTCATAATCATTGTGATCTACCTCCCACATTTCTACTTATAACTTCTTTGGCTACTCTACCTTATCAATATTATGTTTTCCCCATATCTTGTATTGCCTCAATTTTTTTGAAGCTCACTTATTTTTTAGTATCTACCTTCTTATTTTTATTTACCCCTTTCTCTTTTTAGGATTCATTTTTTTCCAATAATAATTGTTCACCTACCCTTCATTCAAGTTTCCTAAGATTATATACCCATGCCACCCTATCGAACCACTCCATGTTTGTTGAGTAAAAAATTAGAAAAATTAAATATGTAATTGTCAATAGTAGTCTTCACCCAATAACCAATCACTTTTATCCATTTGATATTCAAATTTCATAATTTCTCATATTTATCTTCACTCCACTTAAAGTTCTATATTTCACAATGTTGAAAAGAATAGTGTTACAATCTCGACAATTATGTTGCTAGTAGTTCAAAGAATTTACACCAAAATACTTGATATATCTCGCTATATATATACTTTGTTACTATTTATTACAATGGATTCTTACTGCATATGATTCTTCCTCAAATAATTTGTTTATATTTTCCTTTAGTTATCTCTCAGTATTTCTCTAACTAACCATCTTAACATCTTGACAGTCTCAACAACAAAACCATTGTTAATAATGGTCCCTAAAAATCATCAGCACAATATTTTAATGTTGTAGCTTATTATAATTAATTCATTATTCACAAGGAAAAAAAATACATACATGATATATAATATGTTACAATCTATTAACATGCATATAAAATATTCAGCATGGACTATGAAATAATATTTGACCGAGACACACGAAATATAAATAATAATGTTGTAGCTTTTTATGGTTCTTCCTCTTCAAATTGAAATTTTATGGCATGATAAAAACAATTTGTAGTTACACTTTGCACACTCGTGCTTTGTAGATGCATCTCTAACTTCTAATTTTATGCTTAGTTATATTTAAATTACAATTTTGTGGTGACTTTTAATATGAGCATTAAGTATTCAAAATCTTTTACGAGATTAATATAAAGGTAAGTAAATATATTTGGGTTTAAGGTGAAGGAAATAGATTTTATTTTGATATTTATTTTTTTATTCGTTTTTAAATTGAGTATAATTATAATATTATATAATAATATTTTATATATCTAAATAATAATAATAATAATTTCTATCAATAATTGTTATTAAAATTCATTTATTATTAAAATACTTGTAAAAATAGTATTTTAATTTTTACTTTTTCAATTAATTTATATAGATTTTCAAACCAAAGATAAATTAGCATATATATTATAGTTTAGATTGTTATTTTATTTATTAAAAATATTTACAAAAATGTAAACAAAATTTTACAATATAATATGACTTCATTCTTATAAGATAATACATATTGATATGGCAGTCTTTTATAAATTGCCCACAATCTTATTGGTGTATTTTTAAATATAATTAAATAAAATATATTAAAAAGATAAATAATTATATAAGATATTAATAAATATATAATATTATTTTAATTTTGTGTAAAATATATGTGTCAATATATATATTATTTAAAAAATTAATAATATTATATAATAAAATTTTATATTTAAAAAATTAATAACTATTTAAATTAAAAATTATGCCATAAGATGTATATTACAATAAGAAAATTTAAATTTATTAAAAATTTATGAAGGATCCTTTTCATTAATAAATATTTTATATGTTTATAGATATTTTTATCATTAATAATAAATATGTAATTTATGTATAATATTTTTTAATTTTCTAGAGAATAGATATATGATTGTAAATATAAAATAGAAATTAATATCATTCACATATTATTTCTATAATATATAATTAAGTATAATATTTTTTAATTTTCTAGAGAATAGATATATGATTGTAAATATAAAATAGAAATTAATATCATTCACATATTATTTCTATAATATATAATTAATATTTTTAATTATATATTTATAAAATTGATAGTGATTTACATTAAAAATAATATGAAAGATATGTCATAAAACATGTCACTATAATATTAAGATATATATATATATATAATGAATGATATTTTTTATTAATAAATGTAATAAATGTACCTCTTTTCATAAGTATTCTTATCATCAATAAACACGTGATTAACATAGAGAATAGATATATGTGAAAATAATAATAATAATAATAATAATAATAATAATAATAATAATAATAATAATAATAATATTATTATTATTATTATTATTATTATTATTATTATTATTATTATTATTATTATTATTATTATTATTATTATTAATCTAAATTTAATTTTTATTTAGTTTATTTAATTTTATTTAGTTTTATTGATTTAGTCTAGTATGCACACCTTCTAAATTTAAATTACGATAAGTCACACTTGTAGTTTTATCACTTTACCTTTTATGTACCTATTCATATGGAAGTTATTGCATACATGTTTATTAACAAGTCAAAACTGGACTACAACTTTTACTTTAATTATATATACTACTTCTATTTATAAACTAATTGATAATCAAATTCATTCAGTTGATTTATTTGTAATAATTTATTTTATTATTATTTATTACTTAAAGTAACTTCTAATTCTTTAAAAGTAAGTCATAACTATGGAAATATATTTATAAGCCTTTATATTTTATTTTATGGTGTCATAGTAAGTTCTCATGATTTAAGTTATATATTTTTATATTTTTAATCAAGCCAATATTCTCACACTACTCTCTCAACCCTTAAGCATGTTTTTTTTCTAACTCACATTCAAGTTTTCAAAATCACACTTGGGATTTTTTTTTCTTGTGACAAGATTATAAAATTAAGGTTTTTTATTTTTTGAAAATTTTATATTTTATGAGTGCATGCCTCTATTTTTAGTAAATGGTATTCAAAAATATATAGTTTTTAAAGCTTTTGGTGATCTTCTGTGAAATTTTGAAGATTTTGATTTGCAAGATAAGCAAAGAGCAACAAAAAAGATTGATTTTTTATTTTATTTTTTAAATATATAAGTCAAAGTTTCCTTTTTTTCCTTCGTGCTCTTCTCTATTGCCTTTGTTTCCTTTTTTAGATGTAATTTCATACTTTTTTTTGTCATGATTCTCTCTACTCAACATTATGGTGGGGGTTGTTGTATTATGGTGAATTTGTCTATAGCTTCCTATTTAATTGAGTTATGTACCTAGTCTTTATTTATATATACTAAATAAATGTATTGGTTAGTTACCCTTGCATACCACTGAGATGGAACATGTATCATATAAACACTTATTGGATTCCTTTTTATGGAAGTTTCACCCTTGGTTTCATGTTTATGAAGCTACCTTATTAAGTTATTAAAACTATTAGAATTGGATATTTATTTATAGAAAACATCTTCATCAACTAATCAATATTTATAAGAATTTTGGTATTGTATCATTTGCGTCTTCGGCATCCTCCAATTTTATGGTGGTTCAAGTAGTGTTTTTTTCTCTCACTCATGTACATTTATCTCTCTTTTAGTCATAATGTTTGTTTCTAATTTCATTATATTTATATATCTCTTGGATCATAATCATATTTGAAGACTTCTTTGATCATGACTTCATTAGAAGTCCTTTAATTCTACAGTTTTGCAATTATTATTTGGTAGATGCTTCTACAGCTTCTTTGTGTGGGAGCCTATTTTACTGAGTAAGGTATCTTAGACTTTATCTCATCTCTCTTTTAGGAGAGAGTTTTCCTATGGGTTTTATCTTTTTCTATGCTTATGAGGGAACATTTTGTATATGGGTACCTTACCAGGACTAAGTTGTCAGGACCCATTTTGAAAGGATTTTGAGTCTTATTTAGTTTTCTGTTAGACTTTCCTAAGTATAACTCAAAGGAGGTTGGTGCAATATTTATATATATGCACATTTTATATAATTTTTACTTAGTTTATTTAACATTATTTTTAAACTTTATTTATTTAGTCTAGTATGCACACCACCTATACTTAGATTAAGATAAGTGACACTCATAATTTGAACACTTTATCTCCTATGTGTCTATCCATATAGATGTTTTTGCACACATGTCTAAATTACATAGTCAAAAGTAAATTTGAACTACAACTCTTAATTTTGTTGTATATATACCACTTCTATTTATAAATTGTCATTTAGTTGATAATCAAATTCATTTGGTTAGTTTATTTTATTATTGTTTATTGCTTGTAGCAAGTTTAATTTTTTTTAGAGTGAGTCATATATACAAAGATATATTCATGGGGATTAGTCTTCTCTTTCATGGTATCAGAGCGAGGTTCTCCTAGTTTTAACTATAGATTTCCATGTTTTTAATTAAGTCGGCGTTATACACTACTCCTCATGCCCTTAGGCAATATTTTTTCCAACCCACATTCTATTTTTTAAACTCACCCTTTGGGTTTATTTTGTTTGTGAAAAACTATAAAATTGCAGATTTTTTTGAGTTTTTCTTTTTTTTAAACTTATTTTCTTGCTGCACGACACTATTTTTATTGAATAGTACTTTAAAATATATATTTTTGAAATTTTAGGCAAAAAATTAAGTTTTTTTATTGAGAAATGTGTGTGTGTGTGTGTAACAAGATATGGTACAACACTAATCATACAAAAAATGGGTGGAAAAGTCACACCCCACAAGAAAAGTCACACCAAGGGTTAAAAAAACCCTTGATAAAAGTCAAAAAAATGGTCACAAAATAACCACACCAACAAAAAATTACATCACATTAGTAGTTGCCAAAAAAGTAAAGAAAGTAAGGTACAAATAACAATAATGAGAACAATTAAGCATCAGTAGCAAACATGGACGTCAGGGGAGGCAAAGGAGATGGTGGACCTTGAGGCTTATCACCCCATCCTCCCATGGTAGGAGGATCCTTATGGATAGGTAAGGGCTCCCAAATAGTGTTTTATTGAGATTCCAAAGCCTCACTTTGATGTGGGGGTTTAGGAGGTTCTCGACTGACCGCACATAGAGCATTTCCTTAATGATCTAGCAAATGTTGGAGGTGGTTAAGCTTCAAAAAAACCTTGTTTGTTTGGCTTTGTATCTGAAGAGTAACATTAGATATAACTTTAATTTTGGTAGAAACAAAAAAATTACATTCCAACTCTTCATGATTAAAGCAAGCATAATTTCTAGCTTTCCAGATTTGAAATAAAATGTCAACTCAAAAGATCTACCAAAAGTGATTATATTTTACAGGTAACAAAGCTGAGTCCCCCAAGAGAACCATCTTCCACGTGAATAATTCAAGGTGAAATGGTTGAAAAAGGGAGTGAATCCAATGCCATGTAGATTGTGCATGCGAGTAAAACTAGAAAAGGTGTTTAATAGCCTCTAGTTATTGACAAGCTTGTAAAATGGGGTTAGGCACACCCAAATAATTGAGTCAGTCTCCCATAAGTAGGCCCTAGTAGATAAGGCACCATAATAAATGAGATTTTTTGGGATCAATAAAAGCAAACCATATCGTGCTAAATCGTCAGGCCCAAATCCCATCTCTGGAATGAAGATTCCATCTGATATTGAGAATATCAACTAGAATATGTTGTGGAGCAAGTAAATGATATCCCAGTTGAAGAGAATATCAAGTGAAGGGAGTGGTTGTAGGCCAATGCCAATCCTTTTACCAAGGAACAAGAGAATTGACTCTAATTTTATGCAAGTATTCATCAAGTATGGAGCTTTGAATTTTTATAATAGCCTCTGCATCTAAGTTTATTAAATGATATTTATTTTGAAGTTACTACCAAGTGAGTCAAACCCTTCTCTCTTTACAAAAAATATCCCCGATAACCTTCACACTTTTTTAAAAAGGCATAACCCTTTAACCCAAATAAACAAAGAGCAATAAAAAAGAGATTAATTTTTATATTTTTATAAAAATGTGAGTAAAATTTCATATAACTAAATTCTTTTCTTCAATAGTTTTTTGAAAAGCCTAGTTTGAATGTGAAGTGCAATTTGAAAGGTTGCATTTAGTAGGGGTAACCTCACGTTACTGTTTAAGTATATTTTTGGGGTGGCATCACCCATTTCTTCCACCACAACTACATGTGGCCACTGCTACCACCACCACCACTACTCATTTTAGTCTCAAAACCATCAAATTTGTTTCAAAAAAGGCAAGTTCTTTCACTTTAAGCTTTGATGGGGCACTTCAACGATAAGGATTTTTTGAAGACTTCCAATCATTAATAGGCTAAGGGTTCAATTCCCTCAAAAAAATTATTAAAAGACTCAGTATTGATATGACCACTCATTTCAGTTTTTAGCCCCCAAGGACCCACCCCTCACTAATGCAACTTTCTTTTATAGTAGTGAACATCAAAAAAACTCATATCTTTTGATTCGAGATGCCTGAGAAGGTGATTTTTTTTCAATTTTCTTGTTTTTTTGATATATTCACAATAATGGGTTTATTTTTTATTTTCGTGGCCCATTTTTTCAAATATTGTAGGTTTTTATAAAATTTACTAACTTTACTTGTTTTTTGAATTTCAAACAACCATATCTTTTGATATGTACATCATATCAACTTGTTTTTTTAAAGCACATGATTTTTATATTATTTGCAGTACTGATTTCATATTAGTTCATTTCTATATCATGATTGTATTCTTAGTAATTTTTTATAATTTAGTACATGTAATTTAACTCTATAAAACTATGTTTTAACTACATCATAAATGTAAAATGCACTCACTTATAAAGTGAAAAACATTATTTGTATATGGGACTTTTATTAATGTATGTTGTCATTGTAATCGTACTATTTTGTAAAGTATCATGGGAGTTTTTTGTATTTTTTTCACAACCTTTTCTACCTTCATGCATGTGTTTTATACCCTTTTCTTAGTTTCAAACACTACATATGGCATATTGGGCATTCTTATTTGGACCCTTATTGGTTTTTTATGCTATTTTAAATTGTCTTTGTTGCCTTTTTAGGCCGAGTTGCATACATATTTTTTTGTCATACTTCTCTCTAATCAACATTATGGGGGGTGTACTCAATATTATGGGGGGATGTTGTATTATGGTTAATGTTTCTTCAGCTTCATATTTGAGTGAGTTATGTATCTAGTCTTTATTCCTATATACGAGGTAGATGCAATGGTTAGTTACTTATACATACTTGTGAGATGGAACATGTACCATATAGACATTCATTGGATTTTTTGATGAAAGCTTCATTTGTGGTTACCTATTTATGAATCTATCTTATTAAGTTATAAAAATGATTGGGTTTTTGTTTACAAAAGACACATTCGTTAATTGACTAGTGTTGATGATAATGTGCGCATTATGTCATTTGCATCTGCGCCTCGCTCCAATTTTGTGGTGATTTGAGTAGTGTTGTTTTGTCTCACTCATACATATTTTATTTCTCTTAGTCTTGATATTTTTTCATGTTTTTCATTGGATACATATCTCTCTTTGTACCTAATTATATTTTGAGGTTTCTTTGATCCTGACTTCATTGGAGGTTATTCAATTCTATAGTGTTGTAGTTGTTCATTGGAAAATACTTCTATGACTTCTTTGTGTGGAAGCCTATTTTATTTAGCATGGTCTCTTAGACCTTATATCATCTCTCTTTTAGGGAGGGTTTCCTACATATTTTTTCATTTTATCTACTTATGATGGAACATTTTGTATGATACAACCCCTCAAGTTGTACTTAGAATAATGCAGTATTTTTTTTTTAAATTAATTACTTAACATTCATTCACTCAAAACAACTTATCCAATCATCAAATTATCAAAAAATTAGAACAATAAAAATTCTAAATTCTAATACTGAATGCAATATAATATATTAAAATTGAAAGGAAAGTAAAATACATTAAGACTCAACCACAATTGGTCCAATAATACAGTAATTATTATTCAAGTATAACAAATATAATAAAATTATATTTTATTTAGGCATTCAGCCTTAATATAATTAATAGATACCAAGCTCTCTGGAGCTCAAGTCAAACTAACTCATGTGTCTCTGATAATCTCAATTGTAGTCTCCAAGTAAGTATTGTAGTGGGGAGGGAGAGAATCATCTGAGCACTTTTATACACCAACCACAGATTGTCAATCCCCTAAAAAATATCCTATTAGGGAATGGCCCTCTATTCATGGATAGATAGATGGTAACAGTGCAGGAATCTAGAGAGATGAGTTAGTACCCTGTGTGCTATAAGATTTATACTACATGATGTGTATCACAAAGAAAAATATGTTTCTAACATGATATCACACAACATGTAAATCAAACATATGAAATGATAATGTCTATCTAACATTATTTTGACCAAAAAATTTAAATAACATACTATCACACAGATCGATCAATTTCATAACACACCACTTGATCGAATTATGTACATCCAGCATTGGTGGTGTTATCTAGGCTAGTGAAGTCTGTCTCACTACCTACTTAGTATCATCAATGCGGGATCTATTATAACATATAGTATAGTATATAACTTAAATATTCATTCAGATTTTTTCTATGCTAAGAATGGAAATAATCATATTCATACATTTTATCCATCAAATGTATATAATGAAACTAATTACATCATATTATTACATATATAAAAATATGATAGAATACAGTCCATACATGATCATACCATCTGGATATGCTTCACACAAGAATCCTGATTTCTCAATTTACATGTTTAAAAAAAGCTATAGTTTCTAGTTATAGTCACAACCAAGTTTATATTGGTATTCACCTAATATGAAACAAGTATGCTAAAAAATAATAATCTATCTTTAAATAATAGACCTAAGCATTTAATTTGTAATTTTGTTTGTGATTTTTCATAAACATATACAATCATGTTGCAAAGTTAAGTTTTCTTCAAATAATCTTAAAGTATTTTCATACATACTTCTTCTGATATATACTTATATATAAATACTTTATACATGCATATATATATGATTTATCAAATGATCAACATTTAAACATACTATATAAAAGTAAACTCCAAACTCAAATATAATTGAAAGCACTTGTTTTATAAATTTATCTAATCTATGAAATCATCAATCAAACCCAAATCTCTATTACGCTAGGATCTCAATTCCATCCTTTAATAATACTTAACACCCAGGCCATTGTTTTACATTTTCAAATAAGTAATTCAATATTATGTACTAGTTGAGTTATGCTAGACAAAGAAGAATTAAATTCAAATCTTTTTAATTTTGTAACTATTCTCAGATCTTCTCAACTGAGCCAACAGGTAATATACATACAGCCCCTCAAATCAAGTTTTTAAATATTATGCAAACTATTCTCATAATTACCAGTGAACATATTAATAACCTTTAATATATATCTAGGTTATAATCTTGGGTTCAATGAACTTGTTTGGAAATAACTATATAAGCCTTATGCATAACTAGGTACACTATCCATAATTATGAATAATATACATCTCCTATTTATTATTCTATTTAGACAAAAAAAAAATTACAACTATGCGTAATCCTTATACATAGTAGATGCATAACACATCGATATATATATATATATATATATCAAATTGGTGTTGTCAATATAAATATGAATAGGATGTTGTCATACTTATTTAATTAGGACATTATTTATTATATGTTTTTAATATATATTTTTTAAATAAGGACACCACCATTATATATTTTTAATATATATAAATAAGGACACTGCCATACATGCTCTAATAGCTCATTAAAAACTATCATCTGGAAAAATTACTTACTTTGGAATCCTAATTTTAAATTAGGGATTTAAGACTCTAAATGATACATCACACCTTTCAATAAATATACATCTTAAAAAATAATTTACTCAGCCACACTCGACTGGTTATCTATAGGAGACTAAGATATGATGGCATAGTTTTGAAATACATATATATAGATATATGCCTCTTATAAATACAATTATTGTTATATATATAAGCATAGGTTATCATTGTGTTATAAACGTATATGCATATTTTACTATCTAATAAACCAGTTTCAAGAACATAATTATTATCAAGGTTGAGCATAATTCCATTATACTTGGATAGCTCAATGAATAATATGAAGACCATTTTATTCATTCAGGGAGACATCACACAATCAAATCATTGGATTCTAAATTGATTTGGGTTTCCAATAAAATATCATAGTCTTCCACATATCAATCATAGAGAATATAATCCTATGTCCATTTTCACATAGTACTACACTCAAAAATATAAATATATAACCAACCTTTTAAGAATTTTCTTGAAAGATGAAGTCACCTCTCTTCTTGCTTCCTTTAATTCTCTTAAATTCGCATCCTCTTCTATCTTTGTATCCTTATTTTATTTTAAAATTTCTAACTTAATTTATAAAACCATTCTTCATCTAATTCTACCGCATCCATCCTCTTTGCATTCCAATTACCCATCAAAATTTGCATGACTCTTTTATTCATAGTTTGTCATCAATGTGTAACATCTCTACTTTCCTTTAATTTCACAAATCTGTAGTTATCTCCTCCTTCAAAGACACCAAAATTCATATTCTATCTTACTTTGAAATTTTGTGAATAATATTAAACATAGAATTTGTTTAATAATGAACATTACATCTTAGATATCCAAGTTATCCCAAACATAAGGTTATGTTTATTAAAAACTTAATGATATCCAACTTGTTCCATGCATGATATCCAAAGACTAAGTTTGGGTTCACTTAACTCTAGGTTAGTATATTAGGATAGTTCAAACTCCTTGAAACCAATTAAAACAAAGGTATTTATTTATTTATCTAAAAGATAGATAAGTCTATAATTGTTTCTAATATCAAAATAACCATATAATCAATTACTAGTGTGTGTGTGTGTGTGTGTGTGTGTGTGTGTGTGTGTGTGTGTGTGTGTGTGTGTGTGTGTGTGTGTGTGTGTGTGTTAACTTATATTGATATTAAGAATATTGATAATGGTGAGTTAAACGTTCAATGATGTTTTTAAAGGCATTATACTAGTCTATTCATATAATATAAATTATATATTTATTATTTTTATTTATTCTCTAAAATCTTAGACAATTATAAGTAAATAAATCTTATGTGGTCCTACTGCAATATCAAGAACTAAATCTACATACAAAAATACAATCACAAACAATATTTTCATAACTACATACTAACGTTTAAAACATGTTATGAATATAACATTTTAAATCTATTGCATGTGTGTGTAGGATCTTAGCAATTACTCTATCATCCTCCAATCATCTCATCTCTCCATCTTCTTTGATGATGCTCTCCCTCGTCATGCTCTGAGAGTAGGATCAATCATGCATCCACCTTGCAACTAGTGGGTGGTTAGTTTGAGTTATTATATATATCTTTCAATGATGTAAAACTAATAAATATACATCTACAATGTATATAATAAGAAAGTATAACTATCATATCATATAAATTAAATAGTATATCACTGTCCCATAACTAGTATATGTCATAAATCTCTAATCAAATCAATAATAATCAACTGATAACCATATTAATCTATGGATTATAAGATTATAAAACATAGGTTAAAATTGGGAGGTAACATCCTCCCACCCTAAAACTAGTCATCATCCTGATGACACTTATTCAAATAATAGTTTTGAATATCAAAAGAGTTTAATAGAATTAAAACATAGTATCAAGTATTAAATCATGCAAATAAATATAGAAATAGTCTATAAAACTCATCATAGTCTTCCCAAGTAGCATTATCCTTAGAGTATTGGTACCACAAGACCTTACATTATGATACCTCTCTATTACACAAATAAATTTTGCGAGTGTCAATTACTATGATTCATTCTATCATGACCACCCTAGGATCTAGAACCTACAAAGCATTCCAATCCAAAATATGTTAAAGATTAGTTATATACTTTTTAAAATAAGATACATGAAAAATATTATGTAATAAAGCTAGGTCTAGTGGCAATGCAATCCTATAAGCTACAATATTGACCACTTATAACACTTTGAAGGGTCCCACATATCTTGGTGATAGTTTTGCTAACTTCTTGAATTTAATCGATCTCTTATGTGGCTTAACACACAAAAACACTTTATCACCAATAGAAAACCACCTATTTGTCCTCTTCAAATTAGTATAACTCTTTTGTCTATAATTGACCTCAGCCATTCTCTGCCTAATTAACCTAACTTGATCTTCCATTTTTGAAAGCATCTTAGGCCTGAAAACTACCCTATCCTCTAACCTATCCCAATTGATTGGTGTCCCACACTTCTTTTCGTATATTGCCTTAAATGGTGTCATCTTCAAAACTAATTGATATAAGTTATTTTATGTAAACTCAACCAATGGGAGATAATCTTCTCATTTGCATTTTTGATCCATACAATACATACATAGAAGATCCTCTAACCTCTGATTTACTCACTCAATCTGACCATTAATCTCTGGGTGATATGCAGTGCTGAAATTTAACTACGTACCTAAATATAAGTTTAGATTTACCCAAAATCTATAAGTCATCTTAGTATTATTATCTAGAATGATGTTCTCTAGGAATCCATGCAACATATACACTTCTTTTACTAACCTCTTCTCAAGGGTAGGTACATCATGTGTCAAATTTCCTGGTATGAAATGAGCCACCTTGGTTAGTTTGTCAACAACTACCAAAATCATATCGTGTCTACTCTATGACATTGGTAAACCTTGGACAAAGTCCATATTGATCACCTGCTACTTTCACTCTAGTATATCATGTAAATATAACAATATAATTGGGTGCACATGTTCAATTTTCACTCATTGGCATTCCAAACAATGTGACATAAAATTTGCCACATCTTTTTTGATTCCCTTCTAGAAATATAGAGGTTTAAGTTCTGCCATGAGTTTGGCTACTCCTAGATGTCCTGAATATGGGGCATTGTGTAACTTCTTTAACATTATGCTCTGTAGATTCTCTCGATTTGACACATATATCCTCCCATTGAAATGCAAAAGGTGATCACTCTCAAAATTAAATCCTTTATACCATGGATTCTGAGCATTCTCAGATAAAGTTTTTCTAACCTAATCATAGATTTTATCTCTTGGAAAGAAATCAACCACATGATCCCTTAAATTAATCTTGATAATATCTATAATTGCTATGTACCTTTTACAACTCAAAGCGTCAGCTACTCTATTCTCTTTACCTTTGATGTAAGTGATATCAAAGTCATAGTCAAAAAGAGACTCTAACCAATGTCTCTAATGAGTATTTAAATTTGGTTGGGTGAAGATGTATTTGAGTCCCAAGTTATCAGACTTGAGCTCAAATGATTTTCCTAATAAATAATGTCATCAAACTTGCAAAGCATGAACAATTACTACAAGCTCAAGATCATGAGGGGCGTAATTCACCTCATAATTTTTCATCTTCTTTGATTCAAAATCCACTAATGCACAATCCTATATAAGGACTCTTCCTAGACCCTCTCCTGACACATCTACAATTATTAAAAATTGACCATTGGGATCAGGAACTCTCAACACTAGTGTTGAAGTAGTGTTGAAGTAAGTCTTATTTTAAATTTCTAAAAATCTACTTCATACTTCTTTGACTAGACAAATTTTTTGTTCTTCCATTGCAAGGAGGTAATTGGATTAGCTATTTTAGAAAAGTTCAGAACAAAATTCTCGTAATAGCATGCCAATCCCATAAAACTCCTTATCTCATGTGCATTTCTCAGTGCTGACCACTCCATAATGGCTCTTATCTTAGCCAGATCTATAAATATACCATCTCTAAAAATAATATGTCCTATATATTTCACTCTCTCTTATAAAAATGTGCACTTAGGCAACTTGCAATATAGTTTGTGCTTTCACAACCATTGCAGAACCAATTCTAGATATTGTATATATTCCTTGTCATTCTTAGAATATATAAGAATGTCATCCAAAAAGACCAAAATAAAATGATATAGATAATATTTGAACACACTATTCATGATATTCATGAATGTTTTTGGTACTTTAATCAACCCAAAGGGTAACACTGTGAACTCATAATGCCCATAATGAATTATGAAAGTTGTTTTCAGAATATCCTCATCATGAATCTTCAACTAATGATATCCGACTCTAAGATCTATACAATCATGTTTCAAAGCTAAGTTTTCCTCAAATAATCTTAAAGTATTTCCATACATACTTCTTGTGATATATATTTATATATAAATACTTTATACATGCACATATGTCTGGTTTGTAAAATGATCAACCTTTAAACATACTTCATAAAATTAAACTCCATACTCAAATATAATTGATAACACTTGTTTTATAAATTCATCTAATCTATGAAATCATCAATCAAACCAGGATCTCTATTATGCTAGGATCTCAATTCCATCCTTTAATAATACTTAATACTTACGCCATTGTTTACATTTTAAAATAATTAATTCAAGATTATATATTATTAGAGTTATGCTAGACAAACAAGAATTAAATTCAAATCCTTTTAATTTTGTAACTAATTTTCGATCTTCTCAACTAAGCCAATAGGTAATATACATATAGTCCATCAAATCAAGTTTTTGAATGTTATACAAACTATTCTTATAATTACCAGTGAACATATTAGTAACCTTTAATATATCTCTAGGTTATAATCTTGGGTTCAATGAATTTGTTCATAAATCATTATAAAGTTTGATGCATAACTAGGTACGTATTCCATAATTATGAATAATATAAGGCTCCTATTTATTATTCTATTAAACAAAATTCTTTTTTTACAACTAGACGTAATCTTTATATAGTTTAGATGCATAACGCATCAATATATATATATATATATATATATATATATATATATATATATATATATATATATATATATATATATATATATATATATATATATCAAATTGGCATTGTCAATATAAATGTAAATAGGGCGTTGTCATACTTATTTAATTAGGAAGCTATATATTATATGTTTAAAATATATATTGTTTAAATAAGGATGCCACAATTATAAATAAGGATGTTGTAACAGTTCATTGAAAACTATCATCTGGTAGAATTATTTACTTTGGAATCCTAATTTTAAATTAAGGATTTAAGACTCTAATTGATACGTCACACCTTCCAATAAATATACATCTAAAAAAATAATTTACTCGGCCATACTCGATTGGTTATCTTTAGGATACTAAGATATGACAACCCAGTTTTGAAATACATATATATAGATATATGCCTCTTATAAATATAATCATTGTTATATATATATATATAAGCATAGGCTATCATTGTTTTATAAAGGTATATATAGAATTTACTATCTAACAAACTAGTTTCAAGCATAGAATTTTTATCAAGGCTGAGTATAATTCCATTATACTTGGATAGCTAAATGAATAATATGAAGATCATTTTATTCATTCAGGGAGACATCACACAGTCAAATCATTGGGTTCTAAATTGAATTGGGTTTCCAATAAAAAATCATGGTCATGCATATATCAATCACAAAGAATATAATCCTATGTCCATTTTTACATAATACTACACTCAGACATATAAATACAGAACCAACCTTTTAAGAATTTGTTTAAAATATGAAGTCACCTCTCTTCTTGCTTCCTTCAATTCTCTCAAATTTGCCTCCTCTTCTATCTTTTTATCCTTCCTTTCTTTTAAAAATTCCAAATTAATTTATAAAATCATTCTTCTTCTAATTATGTCACGTCCCTCCTCTATGCATACCAATTACCTATCAAAATTTTCATGACACTTTTACTCACAGTTCATCATCCATGCGAATCATCTTTACTTTCCTTTAATTTCACAAATCTGTAGTTATCTCCTCCTTTAAACAATCTAAAAGCTGTGGTATATATTTCTTTGAACTTTCTTAAATAATATTAATAGAATTTATTTAATAATGAACATTATGTCTTATATCCCCATGTTATCCCAAACATAAGGTTATGTTTATTAATAACTCAATGATATCCAACTTCTAATTTACATCTATATGTTATGCCTATCTGTCATCTTCATATCATCATAACACTTTTGTTTATCACTAGTCTCAGTCAAACTCTACCTAATTAATCTAACTTGATCTTCCATTTTTTAAAGCATCTCGGACCCGAAGACTATCCTATCTTCTAACTTGTCCCAACTAATTAGTATTTTGCACCTCCTTCTGTATAATGCCTCAAATAGTATCATCTTTAAAGTTGACTAGTATGATTTATTATATGCAAACACAACCAATGGGAGATAATATTCTTATTTGTATTATTGATTCATACAATACATACATAGAAGATTCTCTAACACCTGATTTACTCGCTTAGTCTGACCATCAATTTTTGGGTGATGTGCAGTGCTAAAATTTAGTTGCATACCCAAAGTTAAGTTTAGAGTTACCCAAAACCTAGAAGTCATCTTAGGATCATGATACAAAATGATCTTCTATGGGAATCAATGCAACATATATACTTCCTTTATAAACCTCTTCATAAGGGTAGGTGCATCATCTATCAAATTGCCTAGTATGAAATGAGCCACCTTGGTTAGTTTGTTAACAACTACTAAAATCATAGCATGTCTAATCTATGATATTGGTAAACCTTAGACAAAGTCTATACTGATCACCTGACATTTATACTCTAGTATATCATGTGGATATATTAATCCAGTTAGGTGCACATGTTCATCTTTCACTCACTGGCATTTTAGATAACATGACACAAAATTTGACACATCTTTCTTGATTTCATTCCAAAAATATAGAGGTTTAAGCTCTACCATGAGCTTGGTTACTCCTAGATGTCTTGAATATGGGACATTATGTACCTTATTTAACATTGTGCTCCACAAATTCTCTTGATCTAGCACATATATCCTCCCATTGAAATGCAGAAGACCATCACTCTCAAAATGAAATCCTTTATACTAAGGATTTTGAGTATTCTCAGATAATGTTTTTCTGACCAGATCATAGTATTCATCTTCTAGGGATAACTTAACCATATGATCCTTGAAAGTGCTCCTAATAGTAACTACAATTGTTATGTACCTTCTACAAGTCAAAGCATCAATTACTATATTCTCTTTACCTTTGATGTAATTGATATCAAAGTCATAGTTGAAATAAACTCTAACCAACGTCTATAATGAGCATTTGAATTTTGTTAGGTGAAGATGCATTTGAGTCCTAAGTTATCAGTCTTGAGTTCAAATGATTTTTTCAATAAACAATGTCATCAAATTTACAAATCATGAACAATTATTTCAAGCTGAAGATCATGAGGGGCATAATTCACCTCATAATTTTTCAACTTCTTTGATTAAAAAGCCACTACTACACCATCCTGCATAAAGACTCCTCTTAGACCTTCTCTTGACACATCTGTGATTACTAAAAACTGACCATTGGGATCATGAACTCTCAACATTAGTGCTAAATTAGGTATTCTTTTCAATTCCTGAAAAGCTACTTCACGCTTCTTTGACCAGACAAACTTTTGGTTCTTCCATTGTTAGGAGGTAATGCAATTAACTATCTTAGAAAATTTTAGAATAAACTTCCTATAATAGCTTGCTAATCACATAAAACTCCTTATCTTGTGCACATTTATCAAGGCCTGCTGCTCCATAATGGCTCTTATCTTAGCCAGATCTACATAAATACTATCTACAAAAATAATATGCCTAGATATTGCACTCTCTCTTATAAAAATATGCACTTATATAACTTGGCATATAGGTTGTGTTTCTGCAACCATTACAGAACCAATTTTAAATGTTTTAGATGTTCCTCTTCATTCTTAGAATATATAAGAATGTCATCTAAAAAAACCAAAATAAAATGATATAAATAATCTATAAACACACTATTCATGAGATTCATGAATGTTGATGGTATGTTAGTCAACTCAAAGGGTAACACTGTGAACTCATAATGCCCATAATGAGTTTTGAGAGCTATTTTCAAAATATCCTCATCCCAAATCCTTAATTGATGATATCTTTTTATAAGATCTATCTTATAAAATATTGTTGCTCCCTACATTTGATCAAAAATATCATCTATACGAGGTAGTGGATACCTATTTTTAATAGTTGCTTTGTTTAATATTCTATAATCAATGCAGAGTCGAAGAGTACCATCCTTCACAAAAATAACTAGTGCACCCCATGGTGACACACTAGGTATAATCAACCCCTTGTACAGCAATTTATGAAGTTAAGCCTTCAATTCAATTAATTCATTGATTGTCATTCTATATGGTGCCTTTGACTATGGTTTTGATCTAGGTATGATGTCAATAGAGAAATTGAACTCATGTTTAGGAGGCAAACCTGGTAATTCTTCTGTAAATACATCATAAAAATATGTAAGAAATAGGTAATCTTTGATAAATGGTTCCTTAAGTTCCTTCATTTCATTAATCTTGATGATAAATGCTTGACACCCTTTTGCTTGAGCTCTCCTGAGTTACATTGCAGAAATTTGTCTGAGCCTCAACGCTCTATTTTCACCCTAAATTTGTATATGATTCCCAAAATAATCAATTTAATCAACCTTCTTTAAATACTATTCAACCTTGGCTTTGTGTTTATCAATCCAGTTGACTCATAGGATCACATCATATTACCCTAGTGGTGTTACATACAGATCCATAATAATTATACATTTGGGCAACCCAATCTCTGCTTCAATTAGGCACATGTTAATCATGACTTTTGAGTCATTCCCATACTATACCGACCATGCATTTTTCATATATCCACCCTTATTAAAAAAACTTGTTAATCATTCTAAGAGCTATAAAACATTCACTAGTCCATGTATCTATCAAAATAAAAAATAGATGTTCAAACAAAATACATGACAACTCTATGGGTGATGCTTGAAATTTGGCTTATTGATTATCAATTACTGCATGAATACATTTTTGAAAATTTCCCTATTGAAAATTAAGACCTTTTTTCTTTGACTTGTCCTAAGTGCATTCATGAGCATAATGTTCTCCTCTGTAATTAAAACCAGCTCTAGGTGGACCTTTCCTATCAGTCTATGCATTTCTCTTAAAATCACCTTTGAAGACATTTCTTGGTTTCGTGTTATCGGATCCACTATTATTTTTTTCATTTTGGTTCTGGGACTATCCCTTGGAGTCTCCACTCCTCTGCTTCTAGTTCTTCTTCTTGAAATTTGGCTTAAAATTTCCAAACTTTTTCTTGAACTTTTCCCTGGCCTGTGTAAGAGACTTTAACTTCTGCTCTTGCTTCACTGCCTTCTCGAAGACTTGGTCCATAATAGAAGGTCCATGAACATATACCTCACTACTAATCTGGAGTTTTAATCTCATGATAAACTTCTTGATTCTAAACCTCTTATTAGCTTGGTACTAAAGTACACACTTCAAAAGTTTGGTGAACTAATCCCAATATTCATTCATTGACAAATTTCCCTACTTCAAATTTTATAAATATGTGAGATTTTGATCAAAATAAATTTGTGGTAACCACCATGACCTAAACAACATCACAAACTACCCCCAAATTGTGGTGGTCAAGTTAAGGTTTATTTTCAACTTCTTGTTGGCCCACCAAGTAGCTACCTCACCAACCAACTGGTAAGTTCTCCAAACTACTTTGATAACTTTAGAGTAGTTTTGAATCTTGAAATACTTTTTCATCTCTGTCAGTCATGCTTCAAATCCATCACCTAGAATAGTTCCATTGAACTTATGTGGACTCACTTTTTCCATGTTCTTAGACAACTCTATAGCTACCTAAGCCCTCGCATCTTATTAATTTTCTTGCTCAGTGGGATGTTCAACAGATTCTTCATGATATTCTTCCTCACCTTGGCTATGAACTTATTATTTCAAGGCTGTGATTTGATCCCTAGTATCATTCATGGCTATAAAAATATGATCCAACTTTGTCAAATGATTAGTGGCAATTAGGTTACGATCATTTGGACAGTTATTATCATTGACATTCGAAGGACCCTCACTTGATGCTCTGATTTACACTGTTATTCTTTCTCACTAAAGAGAAGAATATGAAAATGTTAGTAAACTCATTAATTCCTAGAGTTTGAGCCTAAGCTTTGATACCACATGATACAACCCCTCAAGTTGTATTTAGAATAATTTAGTAAATTTGTTTTAAAACTAATTACTTAACATTCATTCACTCAAAACAACTTAGCCAGTCATTAAATTATCAATA
Source organism: Torreya grandis (assembly GCA_037957365.1). Lineage (NCBI taxonomy): Eukaryota > Viridiplantae > Streptophyta > Pinopsida > Cupressales > Taxaceae > Torreya > Torreya grandis. Next base: position 753,938 of record JARHVA010002708.1, on the reverse strand, counting down.
ACTTAGAACAATAATAGTTCCAAATTTTAATACTGAATGCAATATAATATATTACAATTGCAAGGAAAGTAAAATACATTAAGACTTAGCCACGGTTGGTCCAATAATATAATACTAAGCTCTCCAGATACTAAGATCTCCTTTAGGAATTCAACCTTAATATATCAAATATAATACAATTACATTTTCTTTAGGAATTCAACCTTAATATAATTAATACATACTAAGCTCTTCAGACCTTGAGTTGAACCAACTCATGTATCTATGATAATCTCAAGTGTAGTCTCCAAGTAAGTACCACAGTGGAGAGGGAGAGCATAATTTGAGCACTTTTTCATGTCAACCATGGACCATTGATCCCCCGCACAATCCCTTATTAGGGAATGGCCCTCCCTTCATGGATAGGTAAATGGTAACGGTGTGAGAATTTAGAGAGACGAGCTAGTACCTTGTGTGTTGTAAGATTTATACTATATGATGTGTACCATAAATAAAAATATATTTTTAACATGATATCATACAATATATAAATCAAATATATGAAATGATAATATCTATCTAACATTACTTTGGTTAAAGTTTTTAAATAACATACGATCACATAGAATAGTTAATTCCATAACACACCACTTGATCGGATTATCTACATCCAATATTGGTGGTGTTATCTAGACTAGTGAAGTCCATCTCACTACCTACTTAGCATCATCAATGTGAGATCTATTATAACATATAGCATAGTATATAACTTAAAGATTCATTTAAATTTTTTCTATGCTAGGAATGGAAACAATCATATTCATACATTTTATCCATCAAATGTATATAATGAAACTAATTGCATGTTATTAATACATATATAAAAATATGACAGAATACAATCCATATATGATCATACCATCTGGGTATGCTTCACACAAGATTCCCAATTTCTTAATTTACATAGGTAACATATTATTTAAATAAACTACCAATTTTTATTTGTCACAACTGGATTTATATTGGTATTCACCTAATATGAAACAAGTATGCCCAAAAATAATAATCTATCTTTAAACAATAGACCTAAACATTTAATTTGTAATTTTGTTTGCAAGTTTTTCATAAACATATACAACCATGTTGCAACGCTGAGGTTTCCTCAAATAATCTTAAAGTATTTCCATACATACTTATTGTGATATATACTTATATATAAATACTTTATACATTTGTAATTATTTGGTTTATCAAACGATCAACTTTTAAACATACTTTATAAAAATAAACTCCATACTCAAATATAATCGATAGTACTTGTTTTATAAATTCATCTAATCTATGAAATCATCAATCAAATCAGAATCTCTATTACGCTAGGATCTCAATTCCATCTTTTAATAATACTTAACACTCAGACTATTATTTTACATTTTTAAATAACTAATTCAAGATTATGTACTAATCGAGTTATGCTAGATAAATAAAAATAAAATTTAAATCTTTTTAATTTTGTAACTACTTTCAGAGCTTCTCAACTAAGCCAACAGATAATATACATACAATCCCTCAAATCGAGTTTTTGAATGTTATACAAACTATTATCATAATTACCAGTGAACATATTAATAACCTTTAATATATCTCTAGGTTATAATTATGGGTTCAATGAACTTGTTCATAAATCATTATATAACCTTGATGCATAACTAGGTACGCAGTCCATAATTATGAATAATATATAGCTCCTATTTATTATTCTATTTAAACAAAATTATTTTTTTACAACTAGGGGTAGTCCTTATACAGGTTAGATGCATAACACATCAATATATATTTCTCATATATATTAAATTGATGCTATCAATATAAATATAAATAGGATGTTGCCATACTTATTTAATTAGGACATTGTCTATTATATGTTTCTAATATATATTGTTTAAATAAGGACGCTGCTATATATATATATAAGGATGATGCTATACATGCTCTAACAGTTCGTTAAAAATTATCATCAGATAGAATTATTTACTTTGGAATCCTAATTTTAAATTAAGGTTTTAAGACTCTAACTGATACGGCACACCTTCCAACAAATATAAATCTTAAAATATAATTTACTCAACCACACTCGACTGGTTATCTATAGGAGACTAATATATGATGACTCAATTTTAATATATATATATATATATATATATATATATATATATATATATATATATATATACGCCTCTTATAAATGCAATCATTGTTATATATATATATATATATATATATATATATATATATATATAGTCTCCCTGAATGAATAAAATGGTCTTCATATTATCCATTGACCTATCCAAGTACAATGGAATTACACTCAACCTTGATAAAAATATGTGCTTGAAACTGGTTTGTTAGTAAATTATGTATATACCTTTATAAAATAGTGACAACTTACGCTTATATATATATATATATATATATATATATATATATATATATATATATATATATATAAGCGTAAGTTGTCACTATTTTATAAAGGTATATACATAATTTACTAACAAACCAGTTTCAAGCACATATTTTTATCAAGGTTGAGTGTAATTCCATTGTACTTGGATAGGTCAATGGATAATATGAAGACCATTTTATTCATTCAGGGAGACATCACATAGTCAAATCGTTGGGTTCTAAATTGATTTGGGTTTCTAATAAAAAATCATGGTTGTACATATATCAATCACAGAGAATATAGTCCTATGTCCATTTTCACATAATACTACACTCAGAAATTTAAATACAAAACCAACCTTTTAATAATTTGCTTGAAAGATGAATTCGCATCTTTTTTTGCTTCCTTCAATTCTCTCAAATTTGCCTCCACTTCTATCTCCATATCCTTACTCTATTTTAAAAATTCTAACTTAATTTATAAAACCATTTTTCTTCTAATTTTGTTGTGCCCCTCTTCTTTGCATGCCAATTACCCATCAAAATTTGCATGACTCTTTTACTCATAGTTTGTCATCCATGTGTATCATCTCTACTTTCATTTAATTTCACAAATTTTTAGTTATCTCCTCCTTTAAACACACCAAAAATTGTAGTCTATCTTACTTTGAACTTTATTAAATAATATTAAACATAAAATTTGTTTAATAATGAACATTACGTCTTAGATGCCCAAATTATCCCAAACATAAGGCTATGTTTATTAATAACTTAATGATATCCAACTTCTAATTTACAACGTAGTTTCATGCATGATATCCAAATACTAGGTTAGTATTTTAGGATAGTTCAAACTCCTTAAAAGCAATTAAAATAAAGATAATTATTTATTTATCTAAAAGATAGATAAGTCTATAATTATTTTCAATATCAAAATAATTGTATAATCAATTACTTGTGTGTGTGTGTGTGTGTGTGTGTGTCTTATATTAATATTAAGAATATTGATAATAATGAGTTAAACATTTAATGATGTTTTTGAAGGCATTATACTAGTTTATTCATATAATAGAAATTAGATATCTATTATTTTGATTTATTTTTAAAAATCTTAGACAATTATAAGTAAAAAGTCTTATGTAGTCCTACTGCAATATTAAGAACTAAATCTACATATAAAAATATAATCAGAAACAAGATTTTCATAACTACATACTAACATTTAAAACATGTTATGCAAATAACATTTTAAATCTACTGTGTGTGTGTGTGTAGGGTCTTAATAATTCCTCTGTTATCCTCCAATCATCCCATCTACCCCATCTTCTCCAATGATGCTCTCCCTTGTCATGCTCTGAGGGTAGGATCAATCTTGCATCCACTTCACAATGAGTAGGTAGTTAGTCTGAGTCATCATATATATTATCCAATGATATAAAACTAACAAATATATATCCACAATATACAGAATAAGAAAGTATAATTGTCATATCATATAAATTAAATAGCATATCACTATCCCATAACTAGTATATATCATAAAACTCAAATCAAAGCAATAATAATTAGCTAATAACCATATTAATCAATAGATTCTAAAGTTATAAAACATAAGGTGAAATCGAGATATAACAATGTACATGCATACCTTATCAAGTCTAAGTTTTCTGGACCTAGTTTTAGAGATCATGAGTCTCATTTATTTTCTATTAGAATTTTTTAAGTATAACTAAAAGGAGGGTGTTAGTGCAATATTTATATTTATATATACAATTTTTATTTAAATTTTATTTAGTCTGTTTGGATTTATTTAGTTTTGTTGACTTGGTCTAACATGTACACCTCTTAAACTTAAATTAAGATGAGTGGTATTTATAACTCGACAATTTGATCTTCCATGTATCTATTCATATGGAAGTTGTTGCACATGTCTATTACAAAGTCAAAAGTAAATTTGGACTACAACTCTTGTTTTTATTATATATAAACTATTTCTAATTATAAATTGTAAACTAATTGATAATCAAATTCATTTAGTTAATTTATTCACAATATTTTTTTTATTGTTGTTTATTACTTATAGCAACTTTTAATTTTTCTAAAGTGAATTATAATTATGAAAATATCTCTAGACCTTTGTCTTCTCTTTCAATGATATAATTTAAAATATTTATTTTTATTTATATAATATTTAAATAGTATTATTTAATTTTATATTCAAATATTTAAATTAAAAATAATATGAAAAGGATTAAATTTAAATTATGAATGGTCCTTTTCATCCATAAATATCCTATATATTTTTTATAGGGATTCTTATGTTCATAGATATTTGATTCATGTATGATATTTTTTTTTAATTGTGGAGAATAAACACGTGAAGGTAAAAATATAATATAATTTAAAATATTTTAAATATTATTTATATAATTTTTTAGTTTTTTAAATCGTATATTTATAAAGTTGACAATTATTTAATTTAAAAATAAATTTAAATTTATTAGAATTTTATGAATGATCTTTTCATTAATAAATAATTTATATATTTTTTTGATATTTTTATTATTAATAAATATGCAATTAATGTGTTAATGAGATATAGGTGAATTAATAAATTAGTTTGGTTGTTTTAAGTTTCTTTTAGGTTCAAATTTTTGGAAACGTATATGAAATGAGTTGTGACCATTAATTGTAATTAATGACCATTACTTATCTTCGAAATAAGTGGAATACATTTAGCTTGCTAGTAGCTTTTCCTTTCCTAGTCCAAATTGGTGAATAAGATAACGAATCTTTAGGTTCACTTATTGTTAAAATTAAATAATTTTGCATGCTTGTAGCCTTGATAATTGTGGTATTATAGTGCTTGATTTTTGAACTAAAAATGCATGGATATGTTTAATGCGGTGGACATTAATGTCTTTGCTTGCAGACATTATAGTGACTTGTCACTGCTTTCCATTCGTTGTAAACATAAGAGGGACTGAATTTTATAATTTTTCCATCTCTCTTTAGTAACGTATTCTATGGATTGTTTTTCCCGCTCCAAAGTGAAATAAATGTTTGCATTTTTTCTTTTTTTTTGGGTGTGGGTTTTTGCGAAAGAGAGTTGATTTATTGTTGATACATTGCTTTGTAGGACTTAGGTTTCGGGATGCAAGTTGTGGTGTGCCACTTTAAGTTGATTTGATTTGTGGGTTTGATTTTAAACATTTTTCTTATTGATATTGCTTTTTACTGTGGTCTGCAATGTTTGTTCATGTTTTGTTATGGGAGGTATACAAGTGTTGAAAATGCTCTATCAATTAATAATCATCTTTAAATAAATGTTATAAATATTAAAAATATATATATGTTTAAATTATTTATGATATATTATTTTTTTGTTGAGCTTTTAAAATATTTCTTTCACGCATATTTTTCAAGGAGATTAATATGTTAACTTTCTTGCAAATAAAGGTGTTAGCCTTTCAAATGGTGAAGTTCATGGATATGTTTTTTGGGGATAGATTGAATTAATTATTAAATAATGACAGAAAAAATAGATTTTAATAGATCATTTGATCTTCGATTTTTCATCATATCAAAATATTTAATTAAAATATTTTTTATTACAAGATTTTGATAGGCTTTAAAGGCCTCTCGACTTTTCCTTTGATTGTTAGGATGACAAGACACTATCTTATTAATGTCGATGATGAGGTTCTTCATTCCATTTTCAATCCTTCATCAATCAACACTCCCTCTCATCAAATCCATTCTTAACAAGGAGGTGATGCATGGACGAAAAGCAATTAAAAAGATTTTTTAAGCAAACTTGGAAATTAAAATTTGATCCTCCCAATTGTTAAGAATAAGATAAAAAGCCACTTTAAAAGCAAAAATCCTTAATTAATTTTTTCCAATATTTCTAATTGTGAAATACTTGAGAAAAACATGTTGAGGTTGAAGATTTGGTTAAGACAAAGTTTATGTATCTTCTATTTTCAAACTTGCAACGATCATATTATTTTCTTGGTTAGACCCATATTGGACAATCCTATTTATTTTCTTGGTTAGACACGTCTTAGAATCCTATTATGTATGATTGCCCCGACCAAATATTAAAGGTCATACCAAACTTCTTAGATGATATATACAATAAAAGTCATCGGGTGGGCAATGTTAAATCAATTGGTGGTCACTAGCTTTAGGGCTAAGTTTCAAATCTTTCAAAGCAATTGTTTAAGTTTCGAATCTTTCAAGGCAATTGTTTGTTTTTCTTCATCCACATATCTTTGTGTCATTTTGAGCTTGAGTATCACTAAGCTTCATGTAATTTTGATCTTGAGTATCACTATGAAGTACTTGTTGATTTGTTGGTGTTATAGATCTTTTCCAAAGTTTTTTCCTACACTAATATTATATTTTATCTTTTCTATGTACAAGTTTGTGTTTCGATTTGATTTTAATTTTTCAGGTTGCAAAGGTTGCAAAGGGTTGTCTTTTCTATGATGTTGGGTGCCGTGTGATTTTCCAATGGCTAAGGTGGTGGCTTATTCTTCTTAATCTGGTGAGGGCTCTTCCCTCGATAATCAATCAAAACAAAACTATATGCTTACGGTAATAGGGCCATATACAGTAAAAGCACTTAAGAGTAATAGATACTTGACAAGGGGTTTTTAAGACACCCTAATTCCAAACTCTTGTAACCACACAATGATTTATAGAGATGATCAAAAACATGTGATGTAGTCATAATCAGAACCCTCTAATAGTGATGTACAAAATTGGGGACCATCTATAAATGACAATCATCTCAATCATCAATGAGTTGTTTGACAATTGGTTGTCAAAAACGTTCTTCAAATTCGCAAATTGATGCACAAACCAGTGTAGTTATTATTTTATTATATCCAATCCAAGAAAGACCTAAAAAATACATAAAATTTTAAATTTTATTTCAAACACCTACCAAGTTTTAAGACAAGTTTTATTTGAATGATAAAAAAATAAATATTTATACATGTCAATAATCAAATCCGTGTTAATCCCTTATCCTATGATATGGGATGTGAGATGCAATTCCAGCAAGCTCTATACTCTTTCACTAATACATTACATTACCCTTTGCAATATTATTTAGATAAATAGAGAAAAAAAGTCCTTGTAATTGTGTGATGTACAATCCATACATAGATTCCTTACTTGTTAATCACTTATCAAATGCCTTAGCATCCTTTAGTATAAAAGGCTTTTTTAATTCAAATTAAGGACATGTTAGCACACAAGCCAAAAGACAAAAGATATAAACACCGACAAAGTAAAGGCCCAACAAGCGCACTAACTAGTATCAAAAATTCCAAAAGAGGTCCAACTAGCGTCAATATGGTTCCTATACCAATAAAAGACAAATCATACACCAAAAAACACAGATGAAAGACGAAAAACAAACTGGCAATTAAAAACCATAGGAATGAAAAGAGCACGTGAGCACACATAAAAAGAATTGGATCTATATATTTCCAATATTAGCCAAAAACAAATTTACTAAATAAAGAAGCAGTATATTCAAAGACGAAATAAAACTCTCGACAATTAAAAACCATAGGAATAGAGTTTATTCTGAAGCCTTAAACAAAAAGCCATCAGCTAATTATTAGTCTTCGAGCTACATATATTCTGCCAAAGAATAAATCAGCGTTTCACCCTTTACTTGCTAAAATTCCGCCAACCTATATGACCCCACACAACTAGCAAGTAGGATCTCCCATTTATTGCATCAGACTTTCCCACCCCTGTGTTAGACAACAAATGCAACCCTGTAAAAATGAAGCCCATTTGGCATGTTTGTGGGACAATTTAGTTGGTGAATGTTTGTACTTCAAGCCCTGATTACCAATCATCAAAATGAACTCCCTATGTACAACACCATAAAACACCTTCTCATAAGTCATATGCCTCTTTTTAAAAATGGAAACAGGTTTACCTTTTGGCTTAAAACCCCTGTGTTGCACAATGTAGCTGGCAAATTTATATGTTCTTCAAGCCCTGATTGTATATTATATTATCAAAATAAACTCCCTATGCAGGAGATAGGGTCTCTAATATTTTAAACATCATAGAATACCTCATCATAAGTGGTATACTTAATTTTTGCATCATTCAATTTCTCACTAAAAAAGGCAACACATTTACGACCTTGCATTGAAACTCCTCCAATAGGTACACCTAATACATCACACTCTAATCTAAAAGAAACTCTCGGCCTGGTATAACAAGAACTGGAACTTGAGCTATCTTCCTTTGAAATGTTCAAGAATTGTGTCAGTTACCATTTGGGCAATCCGTCAAGGTGCATATATATCATTGAAATTTACAATGATCATAATATAGAAGTTCTTTAGAAGATTTCATCAAAAAAGAACCCCTCACTAATCCCTCTCTCCACAGATCTATAAGCAGATTCAATCTAGCTTACAGCGAACGTTTGTCTCAGTTTCCCCAAAAAAAAACAAGGCAGCTCTAATAATTGCTATTATTGGAAAGACAATACACCCCAAATTCCTCAACTGCACTAACAATACGGTATGATAAATTAGTTCATACTAAATTCAGTAGTGCATTATAATTTATGGGCCTCACCTATATGGCTTAGCACAATCAATAAAACAGAAACAAATCTTACATGGTCAAGCCCAGTTCCAGTGTTGAACTAATTTGGAGAGTTCTGAATGATGCCACATTTTACATACATGTCTATCAGGACAGTAGTGACTCACAACTACATTTGAACCAAATCCAATTGACATACAGTGTTCGAAAGCCATTTGAAGGTTGAACCAAGACCAATTGACATACCATGTTCCAAAGCCAATTTGATTTTGTTAATCCCAGCACTTCAAATAAAAGTAACTTGAAAGGCGCTTAAAATAGTGATAATTATACTAGCCCGTGCAAATCGTTTCAGTTTCTGGTTAGAAAATGTTACTATTTTTTAATTAAAAATGGTTAACTATGCTCCGTGTTGTCCCCGAAAAATGCCACTCATTTTTGAGACAACCTACAAACCAAAATTGTCTCTTCCCTTTTCAAAATTTGTCTTGGGCATTCAAATTCCTCATTTTTCAAGCTTCTCAAAAATCTACGGACTCAGCAAGTCAAGTTCAATGGGCTTTTATAGGTTGAAATCTATGGACTCTTTCAAGGTTAGAGAAAATTACGGACTTGGTTTCTATGGACTCTACAAACAAGCTCATTTCTATAAGTTCAACGAGTTCCAAGTTCAATCGGTTCAATGCTTTCGATTCAACGGCGGGTTCAATCAAAGGAATGGTTCAATGTCTCGATTCAACCAAGTGGTTCAACGCTTTGGTTCATCCTTTGGTTCAATCAAACAATTCGTCAATCGGTTCAATGCTTTTGGTTTTCAAAGGCAAGTTCAACAGTTGGTTCATCGCCAAAGTTCGAAGGAATTCACCCGGAGAGAGAGCCCGAAGAAAGCAAAGGAAAAGCCCGACTGAAGAGAAAAGCCCACGAAAAAGCGCCCAATGAAAAAAAACAAAGCAAAGCGAAATACGTCACGTGTCATGTTATGACTCAACAGAACGTGACAAGTGTTTGCACCCAACATGCAAGTGCGGCAATTTTTGCCGCCCTTGCATATTTTGGTCTCTTCCATGCTTGAGCAGCAAATTTTGCCGCCCATGCATCCCCGCGTTCCTCTCTTCTTCCATTTCTCCCGGTCGGCCATCCTCCTCTCCCACAGATTTCGCCGCCCTAACTGTATGTTCCCTCCCCTCACCTGTAACGGCGACAAATTTTGCCGCCGATACAGGTTTGCGCATCCAATGTGTACGAGCGACAAATTTTGCCGCAATTACACTTATACGAGCGGCAAATTTTGCCGCCTTTACACTCTTTCTTGCGAAGCATGTACAGGGGGCACAATTTGCCCCCTGTGCCCTTTTTCACCTCATATGCACAAGCGGCGAATTTTGTTCCCTGTGCATACGGACCATCCCACATGCCAGGGCAGCAAAATTTGCCGTCCATGCATCCCCTCTTTTTCCTCCTCCAAGTGCGAGGTCGACAAAATTTGCCGCCCTTACACGTTTTTCTTCAACATGCGTCGTCAACAATTTTTGCCGCCGACACATACTTTCTCCCTGACGTGCATAGGCGGCAATTTTTGCCACCTATGCACAAGAACAACTTCAATATGCAAGGGCGGCAATTTTTGCCGCCCCGACATACCTTCTCCCCCTTTTTCGTAACTTTGAGAAATTTTTATTTTTCTTATTTTTCGCGCCTGCTCCCCTTTTCTTCCACTTTTCGACCTACTCTCGCCTCAACCTTTTCGAGCACGTTTCCCTAGTCATGATCACTCAAATGTGCAATTTTTCAAGATTGCTAATTTTTTCCCTAATTGCAAAATCATGATTATTACTGCAATTTCTCCAAAGAATCCCTCTTCATTGACGTCTTTTCAACAAAAGTTCTTTCAAATCACTGAAATTTCTCTAAAGAAGTCGAAGACAATGAAGAAGACTGGAAATAAAGATTGAAACTGTTCTTCCATGCTTTATTCAAAATGCACTTTGTAACTGACTTGGGAAATTTTCATGTGTACTTTTGTAATATGTAATTACATGTGAAAAATTCAAAAAATATTCTAAAGTCAATGCTGACTCATTTTTGACTAAGTTTTCAATATTTTAATCTTTTTTAATTTTGAAGGTTTCTCCCTATATATAAAAGAGACCTCTTTTGTAAATATATCTCTGATAATTGAAAGCAAATACTCTGCTGAAATTGAGACACTTCTTGAGACTTTGTGCTCAACTTGTAAATTATATTTTATCGAATGAATGAAAAACAAATTTATTTCAAACTTTGTGTTGAAGTAATTTGTGTTATTTAGAAAGTGGTTCTTATGTCCTCTTTCCTGGTAATTTCTTATCTGTTTGATTTAATAAGCAAAGTGTGTGTTGATATTATCTGAAAACGTTTCTAAAAATTAAAAGAAAAACTTTAAGCTACTTTTATCTTGGTGATCATTTTATTTTTTGTAATTTTAGGCGAAAAATTTGTGCTTCGTTTCACTCTACGATTATGCATATTCCGGATCGGCGAAAGAAACAATGAAAGACTTTGTGCTTACGTAGATTTCTTTGTTAACTTTGTTACTTACTTCAAGTGATTTTCTGCTCTACGCTGGATACCATTCATAAAAGAAGAGTAATGTTATTAGCCAACGACCAAAACTTCTTTCTCTTGTTCTTTGGACATCACTTTTGAAAAAAGAGAAGTGGATGCTGTTATACTACCCCGAATGTTATTTTCTGCTTATATATATACATATAGCGTATAAATATTCATAGAGAACCTCCTCTTGATGAGATGAGAGATTTACTTCGCCCAGATGTGGTAAACCCACACTTTTTGTGGCGTAAATCTCCTTGCACTGTAGTTGATATACCCATTTTGTCATCAGTTAGTTGACAAAATATTCACCCAACACTTCGTACAAAAAAACCTCAATTAAAATGATATTTGTTTTTGCATCAAATTGGCTTATAACCCAAACATTCATTTCTAACCAATCAATTTTGGTATTCTGCTCTTCAACGTGTCTAATTTATATTTATCACTATCATCTGACACTAAACAAACTAGTTTTCTCATTAAACTCAGTTCAAATGATATTTGTTTGTGCATCAAATTGGCTTATAACCCAAACATTCATTTCTAACCAATCAATTCTAGTATTCTACTCTTCAACAACGTGTCTAATTTATATTTATCACTATCAGCTGACACTAAAAAATTGGTTTTCTCATTAATGAATTTCCAAGTAACAGCGAAATATTTCATTCAACAATTCATCATAGAGAGATTCTTGTGCACAAAAAGTGGAATCCATTGCAACTGCAAAGAATTCACACATTCATGAGTGGATTCACAATTACTTTCAAGATAAACCATTCAATATCTTGAACTACTAAGTCTAACAATGTCTTTTTTACTCGCCCCTGCAGTTAACAAAGGCCAACTACACCAGGTAATCCTACAATGCATCAAAACTAGTCACTTTGATAGTTCCAATTAATAGGGATCTAAATAACATCCCCATGGAAAAACTTTATTTTCCAAAGGGGCCGAAGTGATTGTCACCACCAAGCAAAGCAAATCAGAGACTATGGCAACATGGCCAAGTGGATGCCCTAGGGCAAGATAAGATATCACAATCTCTAATCCACACAATCCATACCAAACTACATCCACTACCCAAAGGTAAGGCTCCCACAAAGCTAATAAAGATCGCACAAAAATTCTTCCAGCAATACAAAATCCAAGAAGGTACTCGTAATTCCAAGTAAGTACTTGTGTAATGCAGCCTCTTATTTGAAGATGTAAAAAAGGGCCAATGTGATTGTGACCACTGCACAAAGCAAATCAGACACTTGGGTATCCTAGGCAATCCATACCAAATTACATCCTCTACCCAAAGGTAAGGCTCCCAGAGACCTAATTAAAAAAACACACATTCTTCCAGCAAGAAAGAAAAATTCCACGAATGTACTCGAGCAAAGTGTGTACTTTCTAAAGCTCATGGGATAGAGTAAAAAAATAATAATAGGGTGGAATATATGGAGTCTTAAACCGTGCATCGGGACCAGGAACAATAAAAGGCAGGTGCAACTAATGTATTTAAACAATAATTTTAAAATTTGCGTCGCATATTTTTCCAAAACAAGATCCCAATCAACTTAATAATCTAACACAATATCTTTGTTATCGGATAAAACAAAAAAAAAATGATCAACGATGTAAAAGCAATCTTCCAGAAATCAATTTGACTACAGTGGCAAACTTTATTATCGAAGTTTTGCAGTTGTTAAGTCACATTTAATTCTGAAAGAGCCCCCACAATTAAATCGAAGTTTTTTTGGTTGTGAAGTCATATTTAATTCTCAAAGAGCCCCCACAATTAAATCGAGATTTCATATGCATACTTACATGTAAAAACCACTATATAAGAGCTCTGCACAAATTGTTTCAGTTATGCATCTATCTGGCTGCAATTAATACTCATGTCTGGCCTTCTATCAGCCCAAATTGTTTCAGTTATGCATCTATCTGGCTGCAATTAATACTCATGCCTGGCCTTCAATCAGCCAACTTGATTATAAATCAAGAATGAAGATATAATTGGCATCTCGCCATCACATCTTTTTCCAAAAACTATATAGAAAAACAGTAAGAGGATACAGGGCATCTAGCATACCTACCTGAAGTAAAATAGATGGGGCATTGTTAAATGAGAAGGATCCCCCAATATTCATACAGAAATCAAGTCTCTTACATCAAACATTCATCAGATTATTGCATTCGTTGATATATCTATATAAAGAGCTCTCATTTGCAATCCAAAAACATACTATCAAATTGCTTTGTATGCAATCCTTGGATAAAAAAATAAGATTGACTTATAGTAATAACGCTTCCACATGACATAAAACCAGATAAAAGCTTCTGGAAAGATTAGTGTAACAGTTTTTGTGAAGTAAACCATTATACTTCAATTGCAGTAGTTAGTTCATGTTTCAGCGTACACTTTGAGCAGCATCAAAAATGCTTTGTTCAAAATATAGATTTGAATACGCAATTTATTTTCATGTTTATAAGACAAATAAAAAGGTATTTATCATAACTTCCAAATAAGTTACTCCCTAAAAATGAATATAAAGGCTTTTTACTTCCGACCTAAGTAATATTACTAATAAAATCTGTGCTAGCAGTGAGACATTTCGTCAAACAGTTGGCATACAAATCCCATTGCAGCCATTTCTGACATCTTATCAAACAGTACATGTTCAAAATCAAAACAATAAAAAACACTCTTGAAGAACACCCGGAGAATTATTCAGGTTTCCCTAACACTCACCTGACACCCGCTAGGATAAAAATCAGCAGCCACCCGTGAGGGAAAAAATTAGTTGCCATCCCAAATCCAAGAACATAAACCTCATAAAATAGTTGCTCTACAAATTTATAACCTGCAAAACCTCATCTATAATTCAAAATGCAAACTGCAAGCAAATAAATGAGTATATGTTTGTCATCCGTATTGAGCATCTAGCATTTGAAGAAACACCATAGCCCACCATCAATGACATAATGCTATTGCACAATTTTTGAGCTCACAGAGTCTCTATGATGACGATCAATGAGCCTTCGATATGTGCTTTAAAATGGCAAACCACTGATTTTTTAAAAAAAAAATCCTAAGCAATTTTAGTTTGCAAAAAACGGTGGTGGAAAGAAGAAGCCGCATGCAGCAGTGGCTCACAGACAAGCATTTGCTTTGATACGGGGTTTTAATGTGCCCCTGTGAAAACCCTAATCGTGCAAACCGCTCCTAATTTCAAAACCCTAGTTGATAGAAATAGCCAATTCAGGGAACAAAACCCTAACCGAAAACCATAGGCCAAGAAAAATCCCGTTTAATTAAATTGGGAAGTACGTCTTTTATACGACATTTTGACCCCTCCGTTACGGAAGGGGGTCTCATTGTGTAAAAAATCCTCAATGATTTATGTGGATTAAAAAGAAAGCTACAGCAAATTTCTAAAAATGTCTAGAGTCTCACAGCTATATATTTTTATATTTTGGAGTTACTTTTAGGACTAAAATCTTCCCATTGTATTATGAGTAAATCTTGATACTAAGAGAACCAGTTTTTTTAGTTATTCAATTTTTATTGTTTGTATTAGTTTGGGTGAAATTGGGTTTATATAATATATAAATATCATATTTTTATGATGAGTTTTATATCTTCTATTTGAATTCAGATGGAGGTAGGGTTTGATCTTCGTTGGAGAGTATAATACTTCTATTTACATAGTTGTAAATTAATTAACCTAAGATTTTATGTACAAATATTAATTTAAGAATTTAGTTAAAGGATTACCTTTCCTTTAAACATCTTTTAACTTTAATTTGAGTCCTTGAAACAACACCCTTTTTAAGCAATTGTTCTCATTGTCAACATGTAAAGTGGTTTACATTTGCAATAAAATCCATTAACCTTAATACGTGTATATGTAGATTTTAAATCTAAATTATATAGCACCTCAATCTTGTACACTTGACAAATACTTATCATGGTTGTGTCCTTCATTTCTACGACCTTCATGCTATCGAAAAACTCGCAACCTCTATCTATTTGTGCCAAATTGCTTATTTTTTAGTCCAACCACATGTCATTCTTATGACCAGGTATTTTGTGCTATGCAAAATGCTTTAAACATGATCATTATTCTTCTCTACTAGTTTTGGACCTAGACCTGTTTTCTAGCTCCTCGAACACTTGTGTCCCAGCCAGACGCCTATATGAACTCAAGGGTCCCTTTTTCAACTAAGTGTCCAGTGCCCAAAAGTCATCCAATTTATAAATGTAACGTGTCCTTATAGTCGGCCTAAGTGTTTTAGTGTGAGATATTTTCTCAAATGATTGGTATATATACAAGATCAATCATCAATCACAACACACCTAAAAAATTCAAACCTCTCACATACAGAGCAACAAAATAACTACTAATCGAACATTCAAGTGAGAAAAGTTGACCTATTCATTCCTATTTTCATATCAATCATAAGAGTAGTTTGTCTACAGATTTGAAGTACTGAAGGAGTAGCCCATGAGCCATGTTTTCTAAGTTACAAGCTAGGTCATCGTATGTACTTGTTTATCACATATTGCACCCTTGTGTACACACAAACCAACATGTAGGGGAGAACTACATAAGTATGAGGCCCTCTTCAGAGTATTGGCTATATAGACAGTGCACATTGACAAAGGGGTCTTTGGAAGAGCATGACACCATGAGCCTACTAACTCATTTCTCATAGTCACTATAAGGGTGAGAAAGTTAGGGTTTGATCATTTGAAAAAAAATGA
Organism: Torreya grandis; assembly: GCA_037957365.1. Classification (NCBI taxonomy): domain Eukaryota; kingdom Viridiplantae; phylum Streptophyta; class Pinopsida; order Cupressales; family Taxaceae; genus Torreya; species Torreya grandis. The sequence goes on along the minus strand of JARHVA010002708.1, from coordinate 737,569 downwards.
CAATCTGTGTGTGTGATCGGTATACATCAGGAAAAATATAACAAAAAACTTAAAAGGCTCCAGTTGGTCACATCCAAATCCAGTCACTATTCCGTATAGGACACCTACATTGAAGCAACTATCTAGATCTGATGCAAGCGTCTAAGGCCACAGATTGCAAAATTCTAAGATTTGATAATTGTTCTAGGATCCTGATCCAATCTATTTTCAACTTGTTTCAACTCAAATCTGCATGCACACAATAAACCAACTAAGTACTCTCATTTCTAATTTATAAGAATATCAATTAATAATTATACTTTCTATTTTTGGCATGTCTCAACATTTAATTTTAGAATATTATTTTTGAGTTTGCAAATTAATTAGATTGATATAGATCTATTTATCAACCTTGTGCTTAATCGTTTATATATTCTTAACATTATTTACCCTTGTATCATTAATTTAATATTAAACATTTGGTGAATCTAACCTCTGTGTTTTTTTATGCATAACCTAATTTGGATTAGGGTTTCATGTTTTTAAGATTGTTATAATCTTTTGCAAGACCATTCCAAGAACAATCTAGAAGTGCAAATGACATATAATGCATATCCTCCTCCATCACATTAAGGGTACCCATTAGATGGAGTTATTGGTACTTATACACGACATACACCTCCCATGGTTTAGATATTTTTGATTACTTTCGATTATAGTGATATTGTGGATAATGACTATAAATCTTCATTCATTATTCATTTGAGCATACCTTGATCACTAGTCTATACATAGTGTTATGGTTGATAATGGTGCTAGTGTGAATATTTTCACCATTACATTATTTATACATTTGGGTTATACACATGATGCTTTACACCCATCAAAAAAATTAGTTAGAGCATTTGATGGGACATCACACCATCTTCTTGGTGGGTTTGCACATGTAATTATTACCTTTTCAGTTATACATTACATGAGAGTCTTTGATATGTTGTTGGGATGACCTTTAATACTTACACTTCGTGCAATACCTTCTACAGTGCATGAGTATGTTAAATACATTCATGCAAATAAAGTAATTATAGTTTCTTGAATTCTATATGAACATCCACTTGAAAAATAGAATTTTATATCCAAGCATTTAATTATCAAACCTACTAAGGTTAATCCTCCGCAAAAGGGTAAGCAACATACAATCCCCTTTCCTAGGTGACTAGTACTTGAGAGACATCTGCATCAGAAATACATAGTGGATTCCATAGAATCCTCATATATTACTATATGTAGACACTATTCTATGATTATATAACACCTTAGTCTTGTTTATACACTTGAAAAACTCAGACCTTGGTTGTGTAGACACCTAAATCTAGCCACTAATAACCTCCAATCATGGTTTTGACTAATTTCCACCAAAGTGCACAATTTGGCCTAGAAACACTAAAACATGTTAAATGATGTGAAACTAACATACTCAAGTGTCGATTTTGGCTAGAGTATCATTAAATGAAGCAATGCAATTTATGGGCCAGCTAACTTTGATCAGATTATTCAGAGTCAAAATGTCAATTTTGCACCTAGGTGCTCTCGATTGCTCTTTCCTATCAAATCTCTTGCACAAGACACGTGCCTTTGTTATTTGGTGTTGGTAACATATTAAATGGGATAATGGATCCAACGCATCTGAATTGACTTTTAATTTCAATTCAGTCAAATTTTGGACCATTAACAAGGCATTCTAATCAATTTGAGTAATTTGTGCATAAAGTGCTTAATCATGCTTAAGAGCTAATTAAACCAAATTGGAACCTAATTAAGAATTCTATGAAAACTTGTTGAATACTTGTTTTTAGAAATGAATATGGAATATTTGTATCATCAGGTGACCTTATTTCTTGAGAATACATCCCTAGGCCATAAATGCCACAAATATTAGGATTCATACCTCCCATACCTCATCAATTGCCTCCATGCCTCTTAATTGCTCCTCTATCCTAAATATTTATGAGCCTATTTATGAATTTTCATTACATAATTAGATTAATCATTAGCCACACATCTCAATCTTGAGATGAATGGTTCAAGTTGATTCTAACCATTTGCAAAAATCTATAAATAGAGAGGCCATAAACACAATTTCTAAGCTATTTTGGTGTAAAGTTATTATGCTCAAATATCTTCAAAGTCTTGATAATGCAAAGTTGTAATACCCAAATGATTCCAAAGGCTATTGCAATTAGTGTTACCATGCCAAATTGATTCTGAGCCGAGCCAAGCCAAAGCCAAAGGTGCCAAGGAGAAGAGGAGATAACCAAGCCTCCTTTGATGAAGACTTCATGAGCACAAGCCGAGCAAGCCACTGCAAAAGCATTTGGAGCATCTGAGGAAGGTGAATGATTCTTTTTTTTTCTTACTTTTTAATTATGTCTGTCATTTTTTTTGTTATTGAGTTCACCCTTGTAACTAGACATGAAGGTGTTAGTTTAGTGTGTTGTTTATCAATTTACTTTGTTCATTTTGTCACTAACACAATACTAATCTCCTCTGCTTAGTCAAATTCCTAGTTCATAGGTTGTTCCTCTTAATTATACAACCTTCCCACTTTTGCAAGTCTCACATATACTCTATCTTGTGCCCCTTTGCATATATCTCTTAGTTCAAATAGTCTTATGTTGATGACACAAATCTTCTATCTTGTCCAAAATGCTTTATTAGCACCCAAAATTTGCATTGAAACAATTGAGCCTTTGTCAAGTATAAATGCTGAAGTCCTCAAATCAATTCCTAATTTCAAATATTCATTAGAGGTCAAGTTTCATGTTAAATTGGCTAAGTGTTAATTTAGTCTTTACTTAGTATGTATATAAATACCTATTTATTTCAGGCATTTTACCCATGCAAAAGGTATGAAGGGCTATTTTCTTCAATCATTTTGCCCATGTGAAAATTCTGAAGAGATATTTCTTTTGGGCATTTTTCCCATGCAAAAAGCTCGATAAAATTACATTTTTTTCAAGAAAAATGTAAAGTTCAATTATTTCAAGAAAAATGTAAATCTTAATTGCCTCAGGGAAATCTTTTCAAACAAAATGTCTAACACAAAAGTGTTGAAGACAAAAGGCCTGGAACAAAAGTCCTAAAGACCAAGTTGTTGTGGAACAGAAGTCCTGAAGACCAACAAGCTAAATGAACACATAAATGTTGCAGACAAAAGGCCCAAAAATAGAAATGTCGAAGACAAAAGACCTGGAACAAAATTCTTGAAGACCAAAAATCTTGAAGACTAAAAACTCTAGAGAAATTCACCTAAATTGCATAAGTGTTGAGCTCACGGGGTATGATTAAAATTTGAGCATGTTTTCATCAATCGACAGTGCACAACAAAGTGTACAGATCATGATCGACAGTACATAGAAGATCAATGTTTCTACAAAGCCCCAGGATGAGCGAGATGGTGAAAAGCATCACCATCATGGGAACCCTATCAAAGATCCAACAAAATGTGGAGTAGAGGACTGACCCTTGTGGATAGAGATTGATAGTTAGTGTTTGATCCATGCAAATGAGATTAGCGGTGCAAGATGATGGTGGACTTTTCAATGGAGCTCAAAATGATTGCAGGAGCTATAAGTGCCAAGCCTATAACCACAAATTAAATCTTCAGTGTCTTTCAAAGATTAATGACATGTGTTTACTCAGGTGAGGATGATTTAATGGTGCAAAATGAAAGTGAAAATTTCAACAAATCCTCGAGTGAATGAGGGAGCGCCACATGGTAAGAATTCTAATTACAATCATCACAAAGTAATTGGATTTATTTGGCATGCACAATGGGGAGGATTTATATCCAGATGTTTCCATGATTTGTAATCGATTAACAAGGGATCTTCGGTCAAGAGCATCTCCATGTAGTTGTGCATGATGATAAAGTTTGTTCGGCCTCCACCATGAAGTTCACCTTCTAGGTCATGTAAAAGAGCATCTCCAGGCAGTTTCACATGATGACAAAGTTGGTTTGGCTCCTCAAATTATTTTTCTCCCTCCAGCCCACGTGAAAGGCATCTCCAGCCATGAAATCGAAGAGTTTGTTGCAAATCTTCATCATTCCTTATAGAGGTAGTTAAATCAATGATTTTTCATTCAAATGGGTGAAGATTTCAGTCGTGGAAAAGGGTATATTCTAGTTGGGAGCATCTTGGTGGGACATGAAGGTTTATTTTACGATTTTGCAAATTACAACCTACAGTCCCAGATTTAAGAAGGGTAAAAGATGTATAAATAGAAGGCTTGTCTTCTATTCAAGGTTGGTTGTTATTTTTCTCTAAGTCTAGGTTCTACAATTTTTTGGGATCAATTGTTGCGTGTAGGTTTTATCTCCCTTGCTAAGGTGGTTGCAAGTATACAACCATTAACAAGCTTTGAGAGCATCTGTATGTCTCCCTTATCAAAAGAGCAAACTCACCATGCTTGTCCCCATGGAAGCATTTTGAAGTACTGATATATGTAATTTTCATTTGCAAAGTTAATAAGAATACTTATGGTTCTTACTCCTTCCTCTTGATGAAGTGCAGTAATGTGTTTTATAGATATTGTTGACTACATATCTTATTTTATGCCCATTATTGGGTGTCATTTTGGGCTTCGATCTGGATTATAAATCCCTTTCTACATTATTTTAGAATATGTTGCTGAATAACTTGTTAGGGCACCCTAGGTTTATGGATTCAATGGAAAAGAGTATATGAGATTCTAGTTTTAGTGTATGTTCTAGTCTTTCAAGGATCATGTGGGTATTTATAGTTCATTGACACCAATGACTATGAATTACTCTTGGTGGTTCCCACTATCTTGCATTTAAGTCTTTTTGCATCTTTGCCAAGGATAATGTCATGAATCTTACAAGATACCTTATTGTTTGAAAACCACCAGCACACCACCCTTTCTTGCAATTATCTAACCTATCTTACCCTATCCTACCTTGAAAATAATACACCCTTTGCATATTATAAGTGTTATTTTCCATGCAGATGCGTAAAATATTGCTTATATAACATGTGTTTGCATTTTGTGCTTTGAAGCATAGTGTTGTAGTTTTCCATTTGACCCCTATGGTTGAAGATTATTTAGAATGAAGATTGTAGTCACTTTCCCATCTATCTTTATTAGCTTGTGTATGACCTAGTGCATTTATTCATTTTGTGTGATAACCCTTCCCAGGTGGAGTGAATGAGTTTGGTTATACCCTGGTCATATTTGTGCCTCTTTATGCTAAAAATACCCATGGAGATTGAATTGTAGAATCCCTCCATGTGAACAAGCTACCCCATAGGTCCTCTCACCTTGGTTCAGGTAGAGCCAAAAGTAGCAAGGAATTGACCATACCCTTTGTAAGTACCTCTCAATCATTTTCTACATTCGGTCTAGTCTTGATGCTAAACCCTTCCTTGACTACAATGATATACTAGTGGATTTTTCATCTTTATTTTCTATTTTATTCAAGTGTGCAAGGTTGAGCGTAAATGGTGTACAACTAGGAATCAACATGCTTAAAATGCACTTATCTTCCATCTCTACAAATTTTGATCCTGTACCTACTTTCCTACTCCTTGAACACTAATGTTTGGGATAGACACTAGCATCAATATTAGTGTCTTGACCTGACGCACATGTCTAGTGCCCTAAAGTCATCCAATTTGTAAATGAAATGTATCATAATGGTCATCCCAAGTGCTTTAATGCAAGTCATTACTCCAATGGAATTTGATATAAATACAAGATTAACCCTCATTTATTCCTCACCTAGTTATACCTAGCAAAAAGACCAAAGATACCAAGGCAACTTATCAAAAGCACTCTATCAAGCATTCAAAATCAAATATATTCTATTTCTATACCAATCATAGGTATAACACATCTACAAGTTTAAATTACTAAAAGAGCATCTCAAGAGCTTGATTTGCCAAGTTACATGTTAGGTCACTATTGTACTTGCTCTGCACATATTGTATGATTCACACATAAGCCAACACGTAAGGGAGACCTACACAAGCATGAGGCCCTCTTCTAGAATATTGGCTATGTAGGCAGTTCCCTATAATAGTGGGGTCTTTTGGGTTCATCTCAACACCATATGCCCACTAACCCATTTTTTCCTAAGGTCACTATGAAAATAGAGAACTAGGGTTTTACCATTTCACAAGGAGCAATAATCCATGATCTAGATCTGAATGCACTAGACTAAAGGTGAAGCAAAACCCAAAAGAATCCAGGTGGTCATATCTTTTTCCATTGGGTATTCTATATAGGACACTTCTGTCAAACACAAATAATACTGTCGAGGCAATCATCCTAAGCTAATGTTAGTGTCCAGAGCTCTATAAGTGCCAGATTCAAAATTTGATAACTGTTCTAGAATCTCCTTTTATCTTGCTTTCTATCTATTCCATATTTAGGAATACATAAGCATTAAAACAAGCTAAGTGCATTACTTCTTTGTCATTTCCATATCTAGCATAATTGTACTTTCCATATTTAGACTGTCTCAACATAATAAATTTAGTATATGTTTATATCTAAGTTTAATAGTTAATTGGATTGCTATAGATTTGGTCATCACCCTTGTGTTATTTCATTTATATATACCCCTTTAATCAAATCTAGGGTTAACAATAAGATCACCTTAGATATACATTTTAAGGTTAAACATTTGGTGAACCCGATCTTTGAACATCAAACCCTATGGAAAATTAGGGTTTTATAATTTTCTCCTGATTGTTGTACTTTATTGTAAATTTTAAATTTTTATTTGTGAATTATTGAAAAATATTAGTGCAAAAACATGATTCCAAATGGAAGACAGAGAAACATTAATTACTCATCTCAATAATAACAAGGGCTTAATGGATGAATTTTTGTATGTTACAAAAGATGAAATAAGTAAATAAAATAAAACTAAGGATAATTCACCTAGTGATGATGAATCTTTAGAAGGTACTCTAATTGATCCCACACCTTTCAATCCATCTGCATCTAGTGGGAACATGGATTATGTTTTTAAATCTTTGTTTCTTAAAAATACTATTGCTACATCTATCATGAAGTTACCAATTGTTTCAACACAAATACATGTTTCAATGCTTATTACTACTCAAAACATGTTTTTATCCCCATTAGTGACTACTCAACTTATTGATCTAAATCCCAATGGGCCTGCAGTTCAATCATTCTTTCAATTTATAAAGACCTTGTAAGATGAGGTTACAAATATTGAACAAAATTCTTAGAATCCCCTCATGCTATAGATTCTCAAGATGTGTTGTATAACCCTATTTCACTTGAGATCTCTATGCACCCTTTTCCAAATGGATTTGTTGCACATAAGTTCATATTTTATGATGGAAAGGGTGATCCTGAATATCTTTGAGCATTTTATATAGCATGCCTTGACTATGCTTCCAATGATAAACTTTTGACCAAATTATTTCTAAGAAGCCTCAAGGAGTATGCTTTGAGGTGGTTCTATGGTTTACCTCTATAATGTGTAAAAGCATTCAAACCTCTTGTAGACTAGTTTTTTGCACATTTTTCCATTAATAATTTTTGAAAAAGTTTCCTATGCTAAAATTGCTAAAATCAAACAAGGAACCAATGACCCTATCAATGAATATGTCTTGAGATACAAGATAATGCTAGCCAAAATGACCAATATTATGGTAGACAAAGAGATGAAACATATATTCAAGCAAAGTTTGTTTGATCCTTTACACGAGTCCATTGTTTTTAAGAAATTCAAATATTTTGATGACTTATGCCATGTTTTACAGGACCATGAAATGAAGCTCATGTCATTGAATAAGCTCAAGTATGTAGAAAACACACCAGTTGCATCTACATTTAGTACAAAATTCATATTAAACAAAGTTACAAGGTGAAACATCCTAAGCCTAAAAAGGAAACAACCACCATAATCAAAATAGTTTCACAATAGCCTAATCAGTTTGTCATATCCAATGCACTAAGGAGACAATCTACACATTTACCTGAGTCCACAGTTTCGTTACTCCTGCATTACTAGAGTGTCAACTTATATCTCTCCCTAATCTTATTGAGGTTGATATGAGTCAACCCCTACCCAAAAGATATGACATAAATGTTTATTTTGATTATCATCAAGGACCAGGGCATTCTACAAGTAGATGCTTTACCTTTGAAGCATAAGATCCAATATCTTATCGATGATCCAAAACTTATATTTAAATATCCTCTAAAGGAATCAAGCTCATAACCTAGTGATCACCATAAACATAAAATATTTAACAATCTTTTGAAAGACCCTTATAAGAAGGAACTAGAACTCCAAATGGCATATAATGCACATCCTCCTTCCTCGCATTATGACCACCCACTCGATGGGATTATTGGTACTTACACGCGACCCCTCCTATGGTTCAAAGACCTTTTGTTTACTTTGAAGACAATGAAATTAAGGATGATGACTCTGATCTTCATTCTCTATTAATTTGAGCATATCTTAATAAACACTCCATATGCAGTGTTATGATTGATAATGGTGGAAGTGAAAATGTTTACATCATGACATTACTTACACACTTGGGTTATACTCATCATGATTTACATCCCTCTTCCAGATCAATTAGAGAATTTGATGGGACCTTCCAAAATGTTCTTGATGAGATTGATTTACCTTTATAGGTTGGTCTAGCACACATTAATACATTTTCAGTTATCCCTTCCACATGCATATTTGATATGTTATTGGGAAGACCTTGGATACACACTCTTTGAGTAGTACCATCTAAAATGCATGGAGATATTAAACACACTCATGCAAATTAGGTAATTACAGTTTCTAAAAGTATATATAAGCATCCTCTTGAACAAAATAAACTCATACCTAGACAAATAACTATCAATCCTACTAAGGCTAATTCACCACAAAAGGGTAAGCCACAGGTAATCCCTTTTACTAGGTGATCAGTACCTGAGAGACCACTACATCAAATACATACAGTGGATTCCATAGAATCCCCATCTACTACACACCATATTCAGCTATCCAGAGCACCTAAACATGCTTCTACTATTGTCAATCCAACAAAACCACAACACTCAATGATGGGTTCTAAAAACCCATACTTATGTTACTTTTACTATTGTTTCACAACCATAGAGTCCTATTTTACATATGAAAAGCACCATTGATACCACATTGATAGATATTGCACCTATACATGCTCTTCAACAATGTAAATAGGGTATTTAACTAGATTCATAGTGGGGAGATATCTATGACCATCTATTGGATGGCATCATAGGATGATATTTCCTCTTCAAAAATTCCAAAAATATTAGAAAAAAATTCAAAAACATTTTTGGCACCTACATGTTATATTAGATCCTTGACACCTATGTGTTAGTTCTATGTTGATGGATGACATATTTAGTTGCTTATACATACACACATGTGTCACACTTATACTTGAGTGTGATATAAGCATACAAAAATACATGATCTAATCCTATTTTCAAATGTTGGGCTTCCCTTTACTCATGTTGCATGGACATTAGGGGCATCTACTTCTTTTATCTTGATACATATAGGTGATATAGTTCAATGATCACTCTACATTATCATGCTTAATCTTACATATGTACTTACACATGCCTTTATCCATGATTATATCTTACATAGGGTACTTTATATGCTATACACTTGACATTCCTTCCTAACACATTGAATCTAGGGGCTGCTATGACATGCTTATGTTGGTTGAGTATGTTTTCCTCTATGCACTTCCTTGAGTGTCTTGCCTTGTTATTGTCTTCCTTGTTTAATCATTTGAATATGTTATTTTTCTTATAGGCCCTGTGCTTATGTATGCTTTCTTTGAATTTTGTGTATGTCATGGTTTGTTATATGGACATTTGAATATGTTATCCTTATCTTTATGTACATTTGACTAAGTCATGTCCCTTTAATTGTGCAAAATTTGAATATGCCCATGTTGATGCCTTAATGTGTATCATAGGTGTTCAAAGTGTTTAAATAACACTTATCATTTTAGAATTCTACACATGAGTTACAATTTTTCATGATACTATTATCCAATGATGAATTACAGGCAAAACAAGTAGACTATTTCACAATATTTATAAAGCTTGGTGGTTGGGAGCCACTTTGGCCAATCAATTATCATTGCAAGGAATGAATCAATCTTATCTAGTTAAAGTGAATTGTGATAAAAACTAAACTAAAGACTAATTTAAAATGAATATTTACAATGTAAATTAAGCTAGAATGATCTGGTCAAAAAAGAAGTAAAAGGGAAAGGCAAGGCAAAAAAGAAAGATGTTATTGATCTTTAACCCATACATCATGACAAAGTTCAAATGTCCTCCAAGTATGCACTTAAAACTAATGTATGATACTATACAACTTAAGCTCAAATCTTACCAAACATCAAGCAAACATCTAAGGAATGTAAAAAATAATGCAAATAAGAACCAATCTTACTTTAAATATTTACTCCTATAAGCAGATAGCTAATGCAAAGCAAATAAAATGAAGAAAACTATGGAACCTTCAATTAACCTATCATTGGCACAAGTTAATAATTCTGTATTCAAAGGTACACACCAATAACTCACAATAACTATTCAAATCTAGAATTCAAAATAGACAATTAAGAGAGAAACCATATAGCAAATGACACAAATCAAATGAGATAATTTTTTCAGAATTCCCTACTTGTATTAATTGCTTAAAAGTTTACACAAGTTTTTAGCTCAGAAAACTCCCTCCCCTTTTCAAATGATAATACTCCTTTTATATAATGCAAGGAAGTATGTGGTCAGTCATATCAAATTACAAGTGTGCAACTGTGAGGACAACTATCCTTTCTACAAAAGTTCTAGAGTACACTAGACTTTACAAAATGGACTGACATATAGGCAAATATGCTCACAAGTTGCACATGCCTTTACAAAATAATATTATATTTTCAAAATATTACAAAGCTCTACAAAAGAGAATATTCTTAGCTAACTTTGGGACCTTGTGTCGATGCTACCTCTTGTTTCTAATGAAGAATCTTCATCTTATAGTGTTGCTCATTGATGATCTGGAGGTCAATGATTGGCTTCAGGAAGAGCTCCTTTTCATGATCTTCTAGGTCCTTGAGGTTCTTCTCAAGCTTCTCAATTTCTTGCTTGATGCCCATAACATCTCCTATTTTCTCTTCAGATGATAGAAGTATGCCCATGATCCTTTTATTGTCATTTACTATTTGGCCTTGCCCATGGCTTCGCACTTCCTACATAAACTAAAAGGTTTTGTGCTTGAAATCTTCATCAATTATAAGACTCAATGGGCTGAGGGTTGTGGGTTCTTTAATCAAACTATCCAAGATATGTAACATTCCACCTTCCTATTGTTTGAAGTCTTTGGCAAGGTCCTCCATTCTTTTGGACCAATTGCTTAAGGCACTAATTTTGTCCACCAGTATGGCCATAGCCATGTTCATATGTGATAGGTTAATTGTATTGAATTATGGGACTTGATTTTTAGTCAAGGCATTAATCAAGTCTTTCACCTGATAACTTATATCTTGCCATTGGCCAACCTCACCTATAGCCCTATTACTTTGTCTGCTCATTGTATTTTGCTTGGCCCTGAATGCCTTCAAGGAATTGAATAAGTCAATCATGGTGTATTCAAACTTCATGAATCTATCTTCATGGATTGATAAGACAACAACCTCTTTCAGATTTGTGTTTTGTTGAAAGAGCCCCTTGATCATGGTTTGCAACTGCTATGATTTGGCCTAGGCTACATTGAGGATTTTCTCTTTAAATATCTTGTCTTCACCTATCTTTTACCCTTCAATAGGGATCAGACTTGTGAATGGCTCTATATTTTGGAGGGTAAATTCCTCCCCACCAATCATGGCTTTATTTTTAATCACCCTCTCCAAATCAGTAGTAACTAGATTGAACTAAACTCTCACTGATGATTGGGTCACTTTTAGAGGCTATAGGGTTTTTACTTGTGTGCCACTTGACTCCCCAAGGGAAACCATCTATCTTTGCTTCTCTTGCTATTGTAGGGCAACTATCCATGGCTTTAATTCTTTGTGCACTTGGATATTGACATATTGTTTAATTGCCCAGGGATGGTGCATGGTGGGAATCTTCTACAAGTTCCCATATATAAACCATTCAGGAATGGTGGGACCATGGATTGGATTCTCATCACTAAAAATATTAACCTTACTCAAAGGATGAGTGAAGGTAAACTTGGGTCTCTTTGTTCTTGATAAAACCAATGTTAGCTCAGATTTTCTCTTTGGTATGGGAGCAACTAGAACTAAATACAAAGCTAATTCATTCCCCTTCTCTTTCTTTGCTTCTTCATCCTAAGCTTCTTCTACTTGGACATCCTCCTCATCTAGATGATAAGCAATGGATATCATTTATAGTGCATCTTTTACTATCTCACTAGGGTCTAATGCCACCATGTCAATGTATTCAATTGGTGACCCTGGTTCTTTAGGCTGAGTTAAAAATGATGCCCCTTCATCAAGTCTTCTTTCTTTAGGCCTTTATTCAATTTGTATCATTGGTCTATAGATTTCTATTTATGATTATGGCTATCTAGGAGGAGGTCTAGAAGATGAAGCTCCTAGTAAATGGTATTTCTTTAGACCAAGTTGCCATATGTCATCACTCCCTTTCTAATCTCTCATCAACTTGGCCTCTGGATAGATGTTGTGTTTCTTTAACCTTGCCAAGACTTTAGTGAAAGATGATGCCTTGGTGTACATGGAGTCATAGACTCCAGGCTAATGCTCATAGGTTACATTTACCATTTTTTCCTTTAAATGCCCTAGTAGTCTTCCTTAGGGATCCCACAATCTAAGTTCATCATGTTTCAACTTGAAAAAAGCTCTATGTCTAGAAGCGGATTCAATGTTGTCCCATTGTTAGAAGGTAGTCCTGCCAATAGCCAAGGGTAGGGTATGCAACAATCCCTTCCTTTTGCTTTTACACACACCATCTATACCATTGCTCATTCAGTATGCTATCTCTTTCTTAGCTATTTTTTTTGGTACATGGATTGGCATCCTAAGTGGAGTGCATTGGTTCCCTTCAATTCTAATGATTATGATGTCTAGGTAAAACCAAATGTCCCTAATGGATTCAATGGACTTTTTGACCAATAGACTAACCCTTTCCATTGGGTTTCTTGTTATGGCCTTTATTAAGGATGGATATACATAGTCATAGATGAAATAGATGTGGTCCTTATACTTGAAGATATGTAACTTTGAGTAGAATTGGGATACTATCTATGTCCTTTCAAGCGACCATCCTCTAAAGTTAAGGATCTAAATTGTCATAAGTAAGGCATCCATAAGTTAAGACATCATATAAAAATCTTTCCTAGTCCTCTTCTTGACTACAAAGATCTGCCTACACAAACATGTGTTGATGACCTCACCAATGGGAGGGGTGAGCTCCTTCTCAATCATAAAATACACCAAGGGCACCTAGATTCTATCAACATAAGTGGTGGTGGGACTCCCACGCAACCTATTCATCAAGGTCATAATCATTCTAATCCTAGATTAGAATTGGTTAATATGAATGTTCCTATTGAGATCATAGAATACTTGGTTTCTAGAATACAACCATGGGCTAAGGATGGTCTTTAGTCATTTTCCTTGGACCATTCATTGATAGTGGGTACATCCACTTGGGGCTTGGGCAACTTATAGTAACTTTCAAAAATAATGGGAGAAACATAAGCTATGATTTTATGAGTATGTTCATTAACCAACAGGATTTTTCATTACAATCTTTAAAAATAGGGAGGAAAACATATATACAATGAATTCCCTCCGTTTTTACTATTATGTGTTGAAGGCTCATCATCTAAATGACAACCACGTCATAATATCTCCTCTTAACATATATATTTTTATCATCCTCCCTTGTTATGGCACACAACTCCTCAATTGTCCAAAAAATCTTGGACTAATTAATGTCTTTAGTGTTTAGAGCCACTACATTGAATATTGTGTCCTTAAAGACCATTCCTTCTAAATTTATGGTTAGATAGAGCTCCTTATCTTTTTTGTATTGCTTTCGGGCTATATCATGATTGTGAGTTTGATAAATTGCTCACTAGTGGTCTTCAATTAGATTTTGGATCAATTTGCACTTGCTTAGATGATAATTTAACTCTCTCAAGCTCGATTATGGTCGAATTGGGATCAAATTAGGGATTTTATAAATTCTATGGCTTTTCTATAAGTTTTTTAAAGCAATAATAGCGATGGCTATCTGCACTTAAGTGATTTTTGTGCCTTAGATTTCTTTCGAATCCTCATATTTATACCTTTACCTTTCTAAGCCCACTAAATCTTTATTTTTGTCACTTTCTATCTATGTGGCATCAATGTGGCACTTTTATGATAAACTTGCTCATTAATGTTTAAAAACATGACCGTTGCCTTCTAAAATTTGTCTTTGCCTTGTACTATCTAATTTTGTTGCACAAATCAACACTAGCCATTGATCTTGATCTAGAGGGTTGAACATCATTGGTATTTATATGTATTTGGCCCTGAGGTTGTGCCACCTGGTAGTCCCATAGGCTTTCTAAGCTCCATTGAAAAGTCTTCTTTACTTTTACACCTTTAGATCTGGTAGGTACGAATCAATGTGGGTCATTGATCTTCAATAGGTGCTTGAACTTTAAAAATGGATTTACATGAGGTTAAATTTTGACATTCATATGATTTTCAAAGACATCCTCATGATCATCAATGATGTCCATATGACTATCACAATTTAATTCCATGTGACTTTCTTATTGAGCCTAATTTTAATGTTTGTGTGACCGTTAAAGATGTCCTGAAAACTATCAATAACGTTCGCATGACCATCATAATTTAAAATCATGTCATTTTTGGTTGAGCTTAATTTTGACATTTTCATGAATATCAAAGATGTCCATGTGATAGTCATAATTTAATTTACTCAACTTCCTACAAACTTGGCACTTGTTGTTTCCTAGTTCACTTTGCTCTGCAATCATAAAAAACAAGTAAGCTCAAGAATATGGAAATTAGACCAAAGTTTATAGATTAATGTTTTAATTCATATTAATAAACATGAATATAACTTTAGGACTAAGGTATATTAACCCAAGTTATAACCAGGTCATAATATCCCCTCTTGACAGATGCATTTTTCTCTTCCTCCCTTGTTATGGCAGGCAACTCCTCAATTGTCCAAAAAATCTTAGAACAATTATTGTCTCCAATGTTCATAGATGCTACATCGAATACTATGTCCTTAAAGACCCTTCCTTTTAAATTTGCGGTCAAATAGAGCTATGTATCTTCTCTATATTGATTTCGAGCTACCATGACTGTGATTTTGATAAATTGCTCACTGGTGGTCTTAAGTTCGATTCTAGATTATACCTTTACCTTTCTAAGCCCATTAAATATATTTTTTTTTTGATTTCTATGTGGCATCATCATGGCATCTATGTGGCACTTTTATTGCAGACTTGCTCATTAATGTTTAAAAACACGACCATTGCCTTTTAAAATATGTCTTTGCCTCATACCATCTAATTTTGTTGTATAGATCAATGCTGATCATTGATCTTGATCAAGAGGGTTGAATGTCATTGGTCTCTATATGTATTTGGTCTTGAGGTTATGACACCTAGTAGTCTTGTAGGCCTTCTGAGCTTTGTTGAAAAGTCTTCATTACTTTTGCATCATTAGATCCAATAGGTATAAATCAATATGAGTTGTTGATCTTCTACAAGTGCTCAGACTTAAAAAAACTAATTTACATGAGGTTAAATTTTGACATTCATGTGATCGTCAAAGACATCCTTATGACCATCAATGACATCCACATGACTGTCACAATTTAATCCCATATGATTTTCTTGCTGAGCCTAATTTTGACATTCATGTGTCTATTAATGACATTCATCACAACTATCAATGACATTTACATGACCATCATAATTTAATCTCATGTCATTTTCTGGTTGAGTTTAATTTTGACATTTGTATGATCATCAAAGATGTCCACATGACTGTCACAATTTACTCAACTTCCTAAGAACTTGACACTTATTTCCTGGTTCATTTTTTTCTACAATCATAAAAATCAAGTAAGCTCAAGAATGTGGAAATTAGACTAAGGTTATTAGATTAATTTTTTCATTAGTATTAATAAACCTGAATAGAACTTTAGGACTAAGGTCTATTAATCCAAGTTTCAATATATAAAGATGACCTTGAAAATAATTAAAGTCATAGCATAAGCTTGAAACATAATAAAACAAGGACCCTTCGAATAAAAGTCATAGAATAAGATTTTATCCTAAGGTTTTATTGTATTAATAAATACAATTAGAACCTTAGGGTAAAAACTTAGGCTAAGACTATGTCATAACAATAGGGACCCAATTTGATCTTGCACCATTGGATCTTTGGCATTTGCATGAATGGGGATCATCGAACTTGATCTATGGATTTGAGCGAGGTTGGTTCTGTAGATCAAAGCTCTTGATTTTTCAACTTTATCTCGCACCATCTGATTAGACATGGGTCATCGATCCTACGAACAAGCACCATGTTTAAATTAGGACTTGGAGATATAACGAACTTAGGATAAATTCTTAAGGCTAAGGTCTTATGCTAAGAAACACGAACGAGACTTTAGGATTAAGATTTTAGTCTAAGCTTATAACAAAGGGACCATGCATATAATAAAGTTGGACCATGATTAAGATAAAAGGGGACGAGGGGGCTCAGGATAAAGTGAAACCAAGCATTTAATTTCTAGACTAAGGTTTGGTCGTGTTGAAAAAAACAACTAAGCCTTAATATAAAAATTAAGTTAAGTCCATAACATATTTAAAGTGTTCCTCCATAAATTGTTCTGACCACTTTTTAATTTGGTCTAAAAGAACCTATGCTAGGGTTTCTTGAATGAGGGTTTCAAGAAGTTTTAAACATGGATTTAACTTGACTTTATATAGACCAAAGGTTAGTAAAATGCCAAAATAAGATTAAACCATAAAACTCAGACACAACCCATTCAATAAGTGTTTTATCAAACCTGCACCCTAAAACATGAATAATAAGTGTTAGCAAACTTAGACAAAGTCAAATCAGAGCCATGAACAAATAAGCCAATCAAGTGAAAGTGTGGATGATCTTCAAATATAGATAATGTCCAAATATATTAATGACACTTTGATCAAGTGAATTTAAATTTTAAAGTACAAATTTGCATAATTTTAATTCAAGGGTCCCCATTTTTAAAGAATGGGAGTATGTTCCACTCAACAAATGGTGACTTTTGGGGGGAAACATAACAATATATTAGAATTCAAAGACTTTGGTTCAGAAAAATAACTAGATTGCCTATTTCACTTGATTAGTGCCATTATCAAGATTAGTTCATGGTTGAAACAAGTCTTGCACTTATAGAATTAGGATTAAACATCATAACCTAACCATGTTATGTGTGTGTTTTGATTCCACTTATTATTTGACATGGGATTTAGTGAACAAATTTTGGATTTCATGCTTTTAATCATTAACATTGACTTACAACATATTTGGATATCCATTAAGAACCATGTTTTAGCTCAAAGAAGGCTTGGGCATTGCTCTGCTCCCAGTTAGGTATATACACCCTTGACAAAGATACCTTTGACTCCACTCAAGGCCTTGTTCCACTACCAGTCAGGCATCCATAGCCTTGGTAAAGATTATCAAAATCGCCTTTGTTTAGAAAGCTTTTGATTTTTCAATAAGCTCTTATTTTTGTATTTTTTAGATCATTTTGGATTTTTAGAAAAGGTTGGGAACCAAGTTATCTAGGTTCAGGGATTTAATCATATGTTTGATCTTCAAAAAATCACCTATGGTTGCAACCTTTGTCCTAGGCAAGGATGTTTGTTTAAGTGCAAACATGACTATGTCCTAGTAATTCAATCTTTCATTCCACATGTGAAATTATTCTTAAAACCAAGTTTAGATTTAGATAATGTTTAAGATTTTATGGAACAATTAATCTATCCATTAGTCTTTACTAGTTTCTTTAAACTAAAACATTAAGCTTACATTCTAAAACCATGATCAACAAATGCTGAGGAGTTATACCTGTATTCCTAAATTATGGAGATCCTGAGTAATTAAATGAACTTTGAGTTGAGGGCTGTCCAAAAGGACATATTAAAATCAAGGAAAAAATTGAAACAAGCAAACACACCAAGCATAAAGCAAACAAACAAAAGGAAAAGAGAAAAAATAAACAATTATACACAAACTTATGTACAAGCAAGTGACAGGAAGGAAATAATAGAAAGAAACTAATCTAGCCTACCTACACTAAGACTAACTAATCTTACACTTTACTCCATGAAAACCCCAAAGGGAACAAAAAAAAACTAATGTTTAAGATACTACCCATTGGTGGGAAGTGTAAACTCTACTCCTTGTAGGTCTTTCAGCTTGAAGGTGTTATCTCCAAGTATCTCAACAATCTGGTAAGGACCTATCCATAGAGGTGTGAACTTCCCATGTTTACCCTTGGGCTCAGATGCTTTATCCCAAAGAAGAACTAAGTTTCCTTTCCTAAACACATTTATTTTGGATCGCTTATCAAACCACCTCTTCACTATGGTTTGGTGCCTACTAAAATTAACAAAAGCTTCTTCCTATGCATCTTCCATTTGAACAATGTCTAGTAGTCTTAAATTTAAAAATTCCTGATCCTCCTCCATATATTCTTGCATGAACTTGTATGTAGGTAAATTGAGGGTGATGGGGAAGATGGGTTCTTGGCCATATATTATTAAGAATAGTGATGCCTTAAAATCCTCTTTGATTCTTATTTTATCTACCCAAAGGGCATATTTGAGAAGCTTGTGCTATGTTCTAGGCTTGTCTACTAGAAACTTCTTCACTGCCTTCATCAAGTTCTTATTAGTTGATTCAGACACCCCAATACCTTGAGGATAATGGTTGCATGAGAAATTAAGAATGATGCTATTATCATATGCCTATTTAGTTATCTCAATGCATATAAAAGTTGATCCATTGTCACATACTAGAGAGACTAGTGCCCCAAATCTAATGGATATGTTTTCCTCTAAAAAACTGATCACTTATTCAATTATACACTGCTTAGTGGCTACTACTTCAGTCCATCTTGTGCAGTAGTCAGTAGCAGTTATAATGTACTTGTGACCTTCGAATGAATTGGGGTTGATTACCCCCATGAAATCCAGTACCCATTGGGTGAATGACTTATCAATCATCACTAGTTATAGTGGCATGGATACCTTAGGTTCCTTTATGCTGAAGACTTGACATGAATGGCATTACCTTACATTTTTATGGGTATCCTTGAATATTGTGGGCCAATAGTAACTAACTCTAAGGATTTTGTGAGTTGTCATTTTAGATGGATGCCCACCTCCCAGCTTCTCATGAAAAGTGCTCATGATCTCAGTTACTTCTTCTTTGGATACACACCTCAAGTAAATGCCTTAAAATTTTTTCCTATATAGTACCCCATCTTTAATTAGGTAGTGGGATGCCTTAAGTCTTAGGTCTCTTATTTACTCCTTGGTCAAACCTGTAGGACAAGTGCCATTGATCAGTAGATGAATAATTAGATCATACCAATCATTGGACTGAAAACTTTGATGTTCAACCTGCATGACACTTAACTTGGGGTTAGTATTAGAAATCAATTGGATTAAACCTTATCAATTTTGTTTTCCTCATTTCAATGTCATATTCCTTAAAGATAGACATCCACTTACCTCTTCTTTTTCCTAGTTCATTCTGGCTCAACATGAGCTTTGTGGCAACGTCAGGTAGGATTGCATGGACTTTATTCCTAAGAATATAGTGCCTAAAATTTTTCATTACCTTAATTAATGCACATGTTTGCTTATCAATCAAATAATAATTCAACTTAACATTATTAAATTGTGTGCTCATGAAAGCAATTAGATGGTCACGTCCATCAATTTTTTGAGTTATAAATACAACAATAGTATGATTAAAAGCAAAGGAATAAAGGTAAAAGTCTTTGGAGAAGTCTGGACTTATTAGGACTAGAGCTTGACCAATTACATCACTGATTTCCCTAAAATCCTTCTTGGTTTCTTCATTCCAAGTGATCTTAACATCTTTTTTCAGCATATCATTCAATGGATTGACAATTTATGTAAAGCCAAAAATAAACTTTCTTACAAAATTAATTTTGCCAAAGAATGATTTTAGTTATTTTTTGCTATTAGGAAGCTCTATCTTTGATATAGCATCTATCCTATCTATATCTATAGAGATTCCCTCCTTATTTATAACATGTCCTAATAATTTTCCCTCAGTAACATAGAAAATACTCTTCTTTGGGTTGAGAGAAATCCCATACCTTCTACACCTTTCAAATACCTATTGTAAATACATGATGTGGTCCTCCCTATTCTTGGAAAAGACAATCAAATCATCCATGTATATGATGATGCATTTACCTATTAAGCCTCTAAAATCATTATGGCTCTTTGGAATGTGACCCCTACATTAATCAATCTAAATGGCATCGTCTTGTAGGCAAAGGTGCCCCAATTGGTTGTAAATGTCATTTTCATCCTATCTTGTTTATTCACCAATACCTGGTTGTATCTTGAAAAACCATCAAGAAAGGACATCATAACAGAACTAAAAAAAACTTGAATAACCTGGTCAAGAGAGAGCAGAGGTTATTTATCCTTTTTAGATGACTTATTTATATTTCTAAAATCAATGCACAACCTTATTTCACCATTATTTTTCCTAATGGGTACTAAATTAGCAACCTAAGTGGAGTGCCTAATGGGGAATACAATCCTAACATCTAACAATTTCTTAACCTCTTTGAAAATCATAGGTTCTAAAATAGGGTTTACAGGTCTCTGCTTTTGTCTGAAAAGTTTGTAGTTCTCTTTGAGGGGTATGGCATGGGTGATGACTCTTGGATAAAAAATATTCAAGTCATCGAAGGACCATGCTATTATGTCATTATATTTGGCCAACAACTATTTGGCCCTTTCATTCTCCATGCTCATGCATGTTATCCCAATATTAACTAGTTGAGGTTGATCTTAGGGTCCAAGATCAACTGCATTATAATCCTTCCCACTTACCTTGGGAATTCTAGTGTTTTCAACTAGTTTGTCCTAATCAAATAACCTTTCTAAGGCAATCATGCCTTTTGGAATTTTGTTGTCATTTAACTAAATGACTTTGTTATTACATCTACCATCTTATTCAAGAGTATTCTCATTGGACTCATATATGACACGGGCCTCAAATGCTCCTGAGTTGGTCATGAAATCTAGGATCTATTGGTCATCATTAAAAATTTGTAGATGGTTTATATTATCTAGGATTGAAGGGCATGAAACCAACTCATTGTTAAGGTTTTGAGAGTCATGGTTTGGCATAAGATTAGATGCAACTGAGGCAAGCTCATCAACAACATTATTTTATTCCCTAGGGATGCAAATAATATTGAAAGCTTCAAAGGATTCAAGCAAATCTTAGACTCTAAACTTATATTTCTTAAGATAAGATAATTTTCACTGATACTTACTCCTCACCTGATTCACCACAAGTTGTGATTAATCATGAACCAAGTTCTCTTTAACCTTATGCTTAATGGTAAATTATAATCCTATAATCAAAGCTTCATACTTTGTAAGATTATTTGTGCAAGGAAACTAAAGTCTATAAGCAACTTTGAGTTCTTTAGCAAGAGGATTAGTGAGAATAATCCCTACTCTAGACTTAGACTTACACCTAGCACCATCAAAATGCAATCTCCACATTCCAGGAAAAGTATGAGAAGTCTTATAATTACATACCTTAGAAGTATCAAGAGTATACACTCCTAATTTAGATTTCATCATGTTAACTTCATCAGAGTCTAGCATGTTAACTCTTTCATTCATAACATTATACTTGGTGCTCATATGCTTCATTTGAGGTTCTCTTTCTACTCTAACTTGATTTGGGACTCCTTTCCAAGGTAACCAAAAATGCAAGAAATTAGTGGATATGTATCCATTTAGAGCCTTCATCCATTCTCTACCTGAGAATATCCCATAAACATTAGGAATGACTACTACTTGGATATCAATAAATTGTTGGAATCTAGGCTCATAGGTAAGCTGCATATGAACATTTAATAATTCCTCAATTACTCTGATTCTAGATTTATCTAATTAAGTATTAACTCTATCATATTTAATAAGATTTAAGCCAAGTTGTTTACGAATACTTACTAGCTTGATGTTTGTAGATGCACCAGAGTCTAATAAATAGTTATGGAAATTCTTAGCAAACATTCTGACTGTGAGTAGGAAAGGTGGGGATTTTGTCTTAGCTTTGTACATTACAACATTGGCATTATTAGTTTTGGGTGGCTTGCCAGGTTTTTTAGACAAATTCTAATAAAAGGGCCCTTTGTTCAGTGATCTACATCAATTCATGCAATGTGATGTTAGCCTTTATCTTTTTCATATCCACCACAATGTTATACCCAGTCTTATTGGAAGAATTAGATGCATCAGTACTATGCTTAGAAGTAATTCCCTTTGGGGGCTTTGGATTATTATCTAGGGTAGTGTTTAGAGGAGTACTAAAGTTATTTGGAGGTGTTAAAGTAGTTAAATGATGCTTCTGCTCTCTATTTCTTAGAGGATAGGTCTTCTTCAAGACTTGCTGAAAAGCATGGACTTCTTCAAGAATATCATCAGGCTCATTATATTCTTGGAAAGGGAAGTTAAACATCTCCAGCATGAGATCCTGGTCATTAGACTTAGATCTTGATGTACCTACAAAATTATCCTTATTAGGAATTACTTCAAAATTATCCAACTCCTCCTGAAATGATTCAAAAGCTTTACAAAATTCAATGCAATCTATTTCACCATGTTTAACAGTATAATGAACTCTACATTAATCAGTTAAGGCAACATAAATAAGATTTATGTCCATTATTTTCTTATTAGTAGATGATTCATTGTTCTTATTATTGTGGAAACTATCATTCTAGAATCTATTAGTGGGCCTATTCAATCTTTGAAAATAGAAGTTCCTACCTAAGTTTTCCCTAGTATTTCCAACTTGCTTTTACAACTGAAAAAAAATTAGTGCTTAACTTTTGGACCACTTTTAAAATAAAATCATTCTCATTCTTAGGTGCCTCATAATTATGAACTTGATTGTTATTAGTACCAGTGGTTGGTACTAAAGCCTTTTGATCACTTGGATTAAATCCATTTGTAGCAATGTTTAAGAATTCTAAGTTCTAGGTAGGATGAGCATGACTTAAAGGTAATTGGTTCAAAGTTGGAATCTGGTTCAAGGCAAGTATATTCTGATTGTTATTGGGGAAACAATTAGGGTAGGCAAATGTGGGTTGACATTGGGAATAGAGTAATCCATCTGACCTTGGGGTTGCATTTGATCATTGATGATAATTGTTTTAGAATAGGCTAAGGCTAGAGTATTCATAGGTCTAACAACTCTCTTTATGAAAAATAGAGGTCATGGGATTCAAAGCATCTATATAGATTTTTAGATCCAAGGTGTCATTAGGCTTGTAAGGATCTATGGTTCAGCTATACATCTTTTGGGACCTAACATTAAATGCTCTTATAGGTTCATTTACATCCCTCTTGATTGTGGTGAATTGTTGGTATAAAACACAAGGACTAATAATTTTGCCAAATTGGTCAATAAAAACATTGCTAAAGTTAGCCCAACTAGTAATGTTACTTTTGGGTAGATTAAGAAACCATTCATAAGAAGCATCTCTAAAATTAAAAGGAAACAACCTACATGCTACATCTTCATGAGTGACGTTTAACAATCTCAAGGCAACTTTGAATGATTTAATGTGTTCCTCTGCAGTTACAATGCTACTAGGACTAAATATTGGTAGATATCTCTCAGGGTTGTAGAGAAGGTCATATACCACATCTAGGACATTGATGGAAGATCCACTTAGCCAAGCCATACCTTGATAAGGATCAAACACAAGAGCACCTTGAATTGGCAAAGTTGGCAAAGATTTTGAAAGCCTACACTTACCTTTGTTTCACCTAGCTCTCCTATGAACTTCTAATTCAAGTAGAGGTTCTCTAGTCTCTTAACATGACCTTGTTATGATTCTTGGCAATTTTAGCTTGAGAACATTGAATCTTGTTTGAAATACAATGTGTCAAGTCAATCTTTACAAAGAATGATGATTAGACTTGTACATTAAGCAAATTTTGCAAAGGTTCATATAAATAACAACAAAGGGCTATAATATTTAACTAAATTAGGTCAAATGTATATCCCAACATGTAAGTATTGCTCCTAATTTAGTTAAATATTATAGTGTTAAATATTGGGATTACAAGTTGACTACTAAGCACAAAGACCAATCTGAAACCATGAAGATCACCAACCTTTACACAATTATGCTAAAAGAAACAAAAATATGCAAAGAATATAGTGATCTTTGAATAAAATTCACAAAAACCAACAAATATACTACAAATATATAAAGAATTTTCCTTCCTTATGGTACTAGCAAAGCTCCGCTTATTGATGCCTTAATGTGTATCACAGGTGCTCAAAGTGTTTAAAGGACATTTCTCATTTTATATTTCTAAGAATTCTATGCATGAGTTGTAGTTTGTGACAATCCTATTATTGAGTGGTGAAATAGACATAGGACAAGTAGACTATTTCACAATATTTATAAAGTTTGGTGGTTGGGAGCCACCTTGGCCAATCAATTATATTTGCAAGGAATGAAGCAATCTTAGCTAATTAAAGTGAATTGTGATCAAAACTAAACTAAATACTAATCTAAAATGAATATTTATAATGGCAATTAAGCTAGAGTGATCTGGTTAAAAAAGAAGTAAAAGGAAAGGGTAAGGCAGAAAATAAAGATGTTGTTGATCTTTAACCCAAACATCATGACAAAGTTCAAATGTCCTCCAAGTATGCACTTAAAACCAATGTATTATATGAAACAACTTAAGCTCAAATCTTACCAAACATCAGGTGAACATCTAAGGAATGTAAGAATTAATGTAAATAAGAACTGAGCTTACTTTAAATATTTACTCGTATAAGTAAATAACTAATGCACATCTACAAATGCAGAGCAAATAAAATGAATAAAACTAAGGAACCTTTAATTAATTTAGAAATGATACAAGTTAACAATTTTTTATTCAAAGGTACCCACCAATAATTCATAAGAACTATTCAAATCTAGAATTTAGAATAGACAATTGAGAGAGAAACCATGTAGTAAATGACACAAACAAAATGAGACAATATTTTTAGAATTCCCTACTTACATTAATTGCTCAAAAGTTTACACTAGTTTTTAGATTAAAAAAACTCCCTCCCATTTTCAAATGACAATACTCTTTTTATATAATACAAGGAAGTATGTTGGTCAATCACATCAAATTACAAGTGTATAAGTGAAAGGACAATTATCCTTTCTACAAAAGTTTTAGAACACACTAGACTTTTCAAAATGGATTGACCTATAGGCAAATGTGTTTACAAGTTGCATGTGCCTTTACAAAAGAATATTCTATTTTCAAAATATTATAAAGCTCTACAAAAGAGAATATTCTTAGCTAACTATCAAACCCTATGTTGATGTTGCCTCTTTTTTCTATTGAAGAATGTTCATCCTATAGTGTTACTCACTAATGAACGGGAGGTCAATGAATGGCTTCAAGAAGAGATCTTTATCGTGATCTTCTAGGTCCTTGAAGTTCTTCTCAAGCATCTCAATTTCTTGCTTGATACCCCTGGCATCTCCCATTTTCTATTTAGATGATAGAATTAGGCCCATGATCCTTTTGTTATCATTTGTTATTTGGCCTTGCCCATGGCTTCTCACTTCCTGCATAAATTGAAAGGTTTTTTTCTTGAACTCTTCATCAGTTATAAGACCCAATGGGTTAAGGGTTGTGGGTTCTTTAATCAAATTATCCAAGATACACAACATTCCACCTTCCTATTGTTTGAAGTCTTTGGTAAGGTCCTCCATTTTTTTGGACCAATTGCTTAAGGCATTGATATTATCCACCAGTATGACCATATCCATGTTCATATGTGCTAGGCTGATTATCCTAAATTTTGGGACTTGATTTTTAGTCAAGACTTTAATCAAATCTTTCACTTGATAACTTGCATCTTGTCATTGGCCAACTTGGCCTGTAGCCCTATTGCTTTGTCTGCTCACTATATTTTACTTGGCCTTGACTACCTTCAAAGAATTGAATAAGTCAATCATGGTGTCTTCAAAATTCTTGAATATATCTTCATGGATTGATAAGACAATAGTCTCTTTAAATTTTTTGTTTTGTTGCAAGAGCCCCTTGTTCATGATTTGTAACTACTGTGATGGGCCTGGGATACAATGAGGATTTTCTCTTCAAATATCTTGTCTTTGCCTAGCTTTTTCCCTTCAATAGGGGTTAGACATATGAATGTCTCTATCTTTTAGAGGGTGAATTCTTCCCCACCAATCATGGCCTTCTTTTCAATCACCTTCTCCAAACTGGCAGTCTTTGGATTGAACTAAACTCCCACTAATGATTGGGTCACTTTTAGAGGTTATGGGGTTTCTACTTGTGTGTCACTTGACTCCCCAAGGGTAGTCATCTATCTTTTCTTCACTTACTATTGTAGGGAAACTATACATGGCTTCAATTCTTCATGCACTTGGATATTGATGGACTTTGTAATGGCCCAGGGATAGTGCGTGATGGGAATCTTCTATAACTTTCCATATATAAACCATTCAAGAATGGTTGGACCATGGATTGGATTCTCATCACTAAAAATATTAACCTCACTCAAAGGATGAGTGAAGGTCAACTTGGGTCTCTTTATTCTTGTTAGAACCAATGTGAGCTCAAATTTTCTCTTTGGTGGGGGAGAAACTGGAACTAAATCCAAATCTAATTCCTTCCCTTTCTCTTTCTCTACTTCCTCAGCCTAATTTTCTTCTACTTGGACATCCTCCTCATCTAAATGATAAGTATTGGATATCATTTTTTAGTGCATCTTCTACCAACTCATTAGGGTCCAATGCCACCATGTCAATGTATTCAATTAGTGACCTTAGTTCTTTAGGCTGGGCTAAAGATGATGCCCCTTCACCAGGTCTTCTTTCTTTAGGCCTTTGTTTGATCTATATCCCATGTATTTGGATCTCTATTTATGATTGTGGTTGTGTGGGAGGAGGTCTAGAAGATGAAACTCCTAGTAAACAATATTACTTTGGACCAGGTTACCATATCTCATCACTCCCTTTTTGACCTCTCATCAACCTAGCCTCTGGGTTGATGTTGTACTTATTTCATCTTGCCAAGACTTCAGTGAAGGATGATTACTTGGTGCACATGGAGTCATATAATCCAAGCTGATGCAAATAGATTACATTTACCATTTTTGTCTTTAAATGCCCTAGTACTCTTCCTTGGGGATCCCACAGTCTATGTTCATCATGTTGTAACCTGAAAGAGGCTCTACATGTAGAAGCAACCTCAATGTTATCCCATTGTTGGAAGACAGTCCTGCCAATAGCCAAGGGCATGGTATGCAATAGTCCCTTCCTTTTGCTTCTACACACACCATCTATACCATTACTCATTTGGTATGGCATCTCTCTCTCATCTAATTTGTTTGGTACATGAAATGGCAGCCTAAGTGGAGTGCACTAGGTGTCACATCTTGATTTCCTCATTGGGTAAACTTGCTAAGATTATCCATAGATATCTATAATTGAAAAATTTAGATTTAACTAGTTATAACTAATCTACAAGATATATATTGTTATGGGACAGTAGGATATTGCCTAGGTTACATGATCACTCTGCTACGAATTAGTTGTAAGTGAATGTTTACTTTATGATCATGTTAATTTGTCATTTTAATTATATTTATGATGAATATATATTTATTTTTATGGTCTAACTACTTATTTTATCATGACGTGGATGCAGGAGAATTCATCCCTTGAATGTGCCTAAGGGAGAGCATCATCGGAGAGGATGATGTAGATGGAAATGTTGAAGGTCTACAGAGAGCTGGCAAAATCCTACACACACACACATAATAATTAATCATGGTAGAAATGCAATTAAATTGCTTATGATGTGTTTGATATTTGTTTGGAATGTTGTCTCTATGTTTTGTCATTAATAATGGTAGGAGAAATTTTACCAAAAGTGAATTTAAAAATATGGGTTATTTATGAATTTGAGGATTTATCATTAAATTGCATAAATATAGTTAAATGTTAATTTAATTTAATTTAAATATGAGATAGTGCATTTCATATTAAAAAAAAGGATTTACTTTATAAAAAAAAAGAGAAAACACTTAAAAATTTAGATTTACTCATAAATTATAAAAAAGGGAGGAAGTCTTAAATAAAAGAAATATTTTAATAAAACAAATAAAATAAAGAAAATAAATCTATAAAATAAAATAAAATGGGGAAATAAAACAAAAAGGAAGCACCTCATTTAGGCGTGAAAAAGAATAAAGGAGGGGTGTAATGGAAAAAAAAGACAGAGCATAGAGAAGAAGAAAAGTGCTACCGAAGGAAAGAAAGGATTTACAGTGCCATAGGAAGGAAGAAGGGAAGAGAGATCTTGTCTTAATCAAAAAAATTCCAGGTATGAGGTGCGTTAAATTTTGCATGAAGAAATATTAGTCAGATAAATATATAAATAAAAATCCAGAGATAATGAATCAGGTAGTATTCAAAAGAGATAGAGAGACTCAGACTTTTTTTCCCTTTCATTGATCTGTGAAAATTTTGTTATAAGGGACAACTTCTTTTAATCTGTAAACAAATAAAAAAATTCTATTTAGATGAACTATAGTGATTTATACATTTGAACAATATTTGTTTGAATTATAATGATCAAAACATAGGCGTATCACTACAGGTGTATGATCTATTATAGCAATCAAAATATAGGCATGCCTGTATGTTTTCTATTTAATAGATTACACATGATTTCTAATATAGCGATTGTATGAATTTTTAGAATAAGGAAACAATGACTTATAAATAAAAATCTCATGTCATCCTTAGAATTAAACTCTAATATGAAATATTTTGACTTATTTTTAAAATCATGCAATGATTTAGTTAAAAAATTGACCTAGATATAAAAAATAGGCTAGAGCTTGAGAGCTCAAGCAACTGGCCTAGGTTAAGACCTAGGCAATTTGGTTTGATATGGCTAGATTTTCATATAAAATGACCTTAGATGCCATCGAGATTTAAACTATAGTAGGTGACTTGATATTTACCAGGTTGTGCGATTTGTATAGGAAATTATGAAAACAACAATTATACATGAAAAAAATGTTATAGTCATACAATTTCAACACAATATAAATTACCAAAAACATAATTATACATGGGCAAAATGCATTTTAAATATCTTAACAATGAAATTAAGCCACATAATAACGTAGTGTTTTAGTCTATTAAATTTTAGATGATCACCACTGTATAATGAAGTATTCGAGGATAATAGAGTTTGTAAGTTATATTAAAAAGTATACCCTCTTATCATTATACATTTATAAGACTGATCCCTAGTATATACTTATAAAAGATAAAGGTAAGATATACTATTCACTAATGATACTTTCCATTAATATCATATTCTCCCAGTATAACTATAACGATTAAGAGGATAAGACTATGTATTGAGAGAAACTGTTAAGATTATATGCTTCACTATTTTAAGGATAACCAAGGATAACTCTATAATATATTGGGTGCCCAATACTTATAAGTGGGATACATATTATATAAAATTGTTTATATATTATAAAAGTGTGTGTGTGTGTGTGTGTGTGTGTGTGTGTGTATTCTTATATGGATACTTAACATTAAAGTAACAAACATCAGAGTAATAGGTGGTTACATGATGTTTGAGAATTATACTCCAGTAGAATATGTAAATAAAGGTAATTTACTTTAATGGTTAATATAATCCTGGTATTAGCCTATATTGTATCCCAAAAATGCAAAACAAGGTATTTATATATTTGGGTACATAAATACATAGCTAAAGAAAATATAAGTATTGTATGAATCATGAATACATAGAAGTTATTGAGTTTAGCACCTTATGCCATAGGAACTAAAATATTGTAATAGCAAGTTGTGTATAATTGTTTATATATATATATATATATATATATATATATATATATATATATATATATATATATATATATATATATATATATATATATATATATATATATATATATATATATATATAATTTCCTTTTCTAATAGTGAGTTAAACCTTTGTGTGGGATAAAGTGGGTCAAATTTAAGCTTATGGAAATAAGGAAAGCTCTTATATAAAGTTGATCTCCTTTCTCAAATCAATTATTTTATTTTATGAGAAATAGAGAGTACTATTAGTTTGGTAAAATGGTGTTTAGGTATTAAAACACATGCTAGTACATGTTATGTACGGTGCATAATACAAAAACATAAATAATTCCATACATATATAGTTTATGTATATATTCGAATACATGACTATAAGAGTAGTTTCTGACTAAGACATTGTCACAGCGTTGGTGATTTGTTATCTAAGTATTGGTGAATCTTTTGAGTGTCATATAAGAGCAATTTACATGTTGTTGAATACTTATATGCAAAAATTGTTATAAAAGAGTAAGTAGACTTGAGAGACGTGTATGAATTATTTACGCTTTGTTTTATCATAAAGAAAATCTTTTTAGTAGGAATAAAAACTATGAAAGAGTTTTACAATGTTGAATCCCTTATAAATCATCAAAATATTTAAGAACACGAGAGTTTTATGGATTATTGAAATCATAAGGAGTTCTTGATTAAGAAATATAAATAAGCTTTAATATAAGTATTTATATATTATTTAAGTAATCCTATATGGTACATATTATGAAGTAAAAGTACTTATATATTGTTGGCTAACAGATTTGTCTTTATCTAAAAATGTTTTATTTTGACTCAATACCCTTCTTCTTTTAAGAACAAATAAGGTAAACAACAAATGGGTGAACTATCAAGAATAGTTTCCCTCTGAATTAAGGTACAACTCCCTTTAAGATTTTCAATAAATTCAAATTATTCTAATCATCATGATACACTTTTAACCAGAAAGTGCTTAAAGGCTAACTAACATCCATACATAATAATGCTATGAATGCGATATCCTTTTCTATAACAATAGTGGGTAATATAATACATAGATTCTATCTTCAATAACAATCAAATATATATATATATATATATATATTTCTGAACCAATAAATGATAAAACACATATAATGAATTGTATAATGAAAGAGTAATTACTATATGAAAGAAGATTTCACATAGAAAACCCAATTTCAAATACTCAAATGCACATATCTAAGTATGCAATAATTGATTCTCCTTTTCATTCACAGATGAGAAATGTTTTAGACAAACATCATATATATATATATATATATATATATATATATATATATATATATATATATATATATATATATATATATATATATATATATATATATATTGCTGAACCAATAAATGATAAAACACATATAATGAATTATCTAACGAAAGAGTAATTACTATATGAAAGAGGATTTCACATAGAAAACCCAATCTCAAATACTCAAATGCACAGATCTAAGTATGCAATAATTGATTCTCCTTTTCATTCACAGATGAAAAATGTTTCAGACAAACATCATATATATTGTAAACAACAACAATTCAGTTCTAAAATTTCTTATCTCCTTTTTCTTCACTATTCTCTATATCCATTTTTAACAACTATATATATATATATATATATATATAGTTTCCCTAATTAACCAATATTTCAAACTAAACCAGAGTTAACGTAAATTTGATCTATATGGGAGTTAGTTTTTACAAATTCATTTAAAGATCAAGTTTTAAATAGAAAACCAACTGAATAACTGAATAAAAGAAACTGTGTAAGTAAGATCATGGCTAAAGTGATGGATTAGAATATTCGGATTTGTTGTGTTCAGTTGGGTAGGCACGTTGAGCTTTTCACTCCTAAAATGCTATAACAAACTCATATATTTTTGAGAGATTGGGAATACTGATGTGCTTTACCCTTGCCTTATAGATGTTTTCTTCCCTCTGAATTTACCCCATCTTCTCCACATGCTCTGGGAGTGTATCGATGCAGTGACAAAGAAGTGACTCTACCTTTGAAATTTGAGAGAAATTTTTGGTTAATAAGTTGTACTTACTTTAATGATGCTAATATTTTCCCTAAAGGATTGAATCATATTATTGATGTTCTTTTCTAATTTTCCATCATCCTTTATATATTTTACATCAATACATTGTAGATCATGTTGTAATGATTGAGTGAATTCAGTTATTTCTTTGATCATTTTTGTGAGTTCAATTCACCCTTATCAGGATACTAAATTCCTTCATTTGATATTTTTATTACTTATATACAATACATCTTCATCCAGACCTGTTAAATTCTTTTTTGACAAAAACTTTGCTATCACATACTTTTGTACCTCATCAATTTGGTTCATCACATTCATCTATTTGCCTTCATCTTTTATCCATAGAGCATTTTGTGTCTTCAAGTCTTCAATAGTAATTATGGTTAGATCATATAAATTCTTTAATTTATGAATGTATTATGTACCTTTTTGGATTATGCTATCCAACTAATCATTAAATACCCTGGCAACCATTTTGTTTTTATGTATTTGGTCCAACATTTTTTGATTGACAAGTGATTTTAGATCAAAAGACAGGGGCAATTTGGCAATAGGTTATGGATTTGGATTATGAATGGCATCGATGTACTCTAAAATTGACCACAAGGTCTATTTCAAGTCCCTTTTATCTTTCTCATCTTTCCAAGTTCTATTGACTATCCTTTTGGTGGATGTTTCAAGGTGATGCACATCTGTGGCATGTGATGCAGTCCCAAGATCTATCTTTTCAATTGTAAAATCCTGAATTGTAGGATCTTGAACTTCCTCATTAGTTCTTGGCTAGGCTATTTCTACACTCAAGTTCCCTATGTTAGGGTTGACATCTACCCTGGATGTTATTTTTAGTTTCTTAGATTTAGAAGTTTTTCCTAAACACTTACTCACCATGTCCTCCAATGAGAAAGAAAATGGTACTATTTTCTTTTTGTTGCTGATTGAGCTTTCCAACCACTTGGGTGTAGAGGTTGAGACTTCTTTACCAGGATTTGATTGATTAGAAGGCACATTTAAAATAATCATCAGGTCAACAAAATCAGAAGCAATCTCTATCTGTTGATTTGTACTAACCTCCTCCACCATCGGTGAATCAGATCTTTATCACCTATTGCTTCTCCTGAATCCTCTTCAAAATTTAAATCCACAAATATTTTTTTAGAAATTTGACTCTCTCTCTTGATTTTAGTCCTTGATCTGGTGGCACGAGGAGGCAAAGTAGTTGTAAGGGCCTTCTTAGATTCTTTGATGACATGATGCCTTCCAATTTTTGACTTGGAAGTACCTGCATCATAGATAGCAATAAGCTGGTTAAAGGAGCTTATTAGGGATGGTGATTTAACTATTGATGTACATTGATGGAAAACTTTATTTTGAGTTCCCTCTATTTTTTGTTCCCTTAACTATTTCTTGGTTCTCCTTATCACCGAGAGGGTCTTAACCTCAATCCTATCTTCATTTTTATCCCAGTAAATTTCTAGAATAGGTGATTGTTTTATCTGTTCAAATTATGGATCAGTCACCTATTATTCATTATAAAAAATTCTATAAATATCCATATTTAAATTAAAGGTAATTATTTATCTTAGGAAGAACCTAGACCACAGTCTTTTTCTGACCTTGAATTCATCTGAATAATCCTCCCAATAATCCTCTAATTGAGGAATATGTGAAAACTATGTTCCAAGATCCAAGTTATCCTTGGCAAAACCTTTGTTGTCAAATTGGGATCTGACCATGAAGTACTAAAATTGATTTTTTAAGATCTAATTCTAAATTCAAAGAATTAGATACTGACTGGCATGAATAAAATCTAAGTTTGATAGGAAAAGATATACCCAATTTATTTTTCATTAAGAATTTTTTATCCATATGTGCTAATTGTTTGCAGACTTTTATCAACATAAAATGGTTAAAAACATACCTGGGTAACTTCAAAGGTTCACCGTCAAAACCCCCAACTCTGATATAAGTGAACATGGAAAACTAAATAAAAAAACTACCATAAATGTTGATCAGCTACATAACTTCATCAAACAACCTCTTATTGATGTTGTTTGCTAATTCATAAGTCATTCTCCTAGTAAAAACATTATTAACCCTCCTGTAATTCTCATAGAAATTATGTATTTGTAATTGTGAGTAATAGTCATAAATTTTGTTGTCTTCAACCAAGGGTGCATGAGGTAGCCCTACCCATTGTCTTGTAGACGTCAAGTAATAGAAGAGCTATGAATACATATAAAAATATTTATTCCCCAAATAATTACTTAGACCAAGATGTAAACATTCAGTTGCAATTTTTGCCCAATTCAAATATTGTTCTCCTTGAAGGATCACCTGTATGAAAAAGTACATCCAGTCTTCCCAATAATATGCCTGAGCATTACCCTTTAGCCTACGTAGTAACACTACAATATATTTTACTTTTGGAATCATGTGATTTCTTGTTAATGGTATGGGTAGTCTTGAACCCTCTTTTTGGAATTTCAATAACCAATTCCTTACGATCACGCTCTTGTAAATTACTTTCTTTAGTAAAAAATAACCAAAGGAAGAAGTAATATTGAGGTCAGAATATGGTTCCTTAGGTAGAATTCTCATCACAGACATTAGGGTTTATCTATTGATATGAAGTAAAACATTACTATCTATAGTTCTGATGCACCTATTTTGAGGTTCATGTCTATTCATGTATTCTAGAACTAATTCGAGGCATTGTACGGCCATGGGAAAGGCCACAACTTTGACCAAACCACTTTTTACTATCTTCTGCATCATAGGATTTGACACAAGATTTATAGCCCTTTCCTTAAAATCTTTTAAGTCATATTGAACCAGAGAAGTGTCCCCAATTTTAGAAAGAGAACAGATGAGACCAAGACCATGCTCATAACCAAGACATGTAAATTTCATGGCTACAGGTTGGAGGATATAATGAAAAAAAATGTTTTAAACTTCTTAAACAATGCCATAAACTCAAAAGGATTCTTCTTTCCAACCAAGTAATGGAAAAAACTTATAGTAAGCGTAAAACTCACCTTAAATGTATCTAAAATCACTGTGAAATTTGAGTAACAAAAATCTTATACCACCTGTGATGTTCTCCTTTGCATCACCTAGTATGTTTGTTTGCTAAATTTGACTTGTTCTCTCTTGATACAGACATTAACCAGGTCAAATAATTAAACCAAAATAATACGTGTTAAAAATGCTTGATAAGACATGAACTTAGATATTTGCATTAATGGCAAGCATTTTTTATGCATGATTTTGATGAGTAATGATTATCTATAACCTTGTGACAATTTAAAACTTTATGATTTATAATGAGTTTTGAATATATTCTCCTCTAAATCTTTTGCTAATTTTGACTTAGAGAAAGCCTCAGGGCGAGATGAGAGTATAGTCACTGAACCATTGAACCATTGAACTTTTAGAAAAGTGGTTCAACTTCAAGGTTCAAAGATACGAGATGAACTACACAGACTAACCAATAGTCACATGACTTTTCAAGAAACTTTAAACTTTGAAACAATGAACCGTTGAACTATTAAACTCTGCTATGAGGTTCAAGTGGTAGGTTCAACAATACATAAATTTTTACAAGAGAACTGAGTGAATATGACTCGTTACAAAACATCGAGTATTGAATTCTTGAACCGTTGAACTCTTGAACCTCAAAAAAGGGTTCACATCCAACTGGAAGGTTCAAAGTCATAATTTAAATACACAAAGGGACAAACAGTTCACTTTGAGAAACATTAAATCATTGAACCTATTGAGCCATTATACTCTTGAACTTTGAGAATGGTTTAAGTTCAAAGTTTCAATTCTTTAGAAATTTCACACATAAAAGATGATAGGTGGGTGAACTTTTAAAAATAAAGAGCTAAATTAATAAACAAATGTATGACCAATAAGGGGAAAATGATAAGTTGACTCTTGCCTAAGGAAAATTCATGAAAAATTGAATAAGGGCAACTCAAAAGGTAACATTAGCTCTGATTAGGGACTGCATTTTATGGTAAAAATTAGAGAACTCAGAAACTTTGGTTACACATAAATTGAGACACAGAGACAGAAGAAAAGAAGTAAGACAAACCAAAACTAGGAAGGGAAAACACAATACGTGACAACAAAGGAAAGGCTATGTATAAAATAGGGGACACCTACTTCACAGTTGATATAACTTAAGATCATATCCATTATGGGATAGGGGTAAAACAACTCCATCCAGATATTTCAATTTAATAGAATTAGGACCAAGTACCTGATGAATTTTGAAAGGCCCTTTCCAAAGTGAATCAAATGTGTCATGTGCTCCTTTAGGTTCCCTCCTTCTATCCCATAGCAATACTTCATCTCCACCCCATGAACTTTTTAGGTCTAATTTTTTGATCAAAAATATTTTTAACCCTGGTTTGATGAGCAATAATCCGATCAACTAGTTCATTCCTCTCCTCCTCAATCTTAGTTAAGTACATAACTCTTTTCTCTAAAGAATCTTGAAAGTATTGATCTTCAATAACATTTTATAATTTAGTTGTAGATAATTCCAAAGGTAATGATAACTGTGTTCCTATCCCATAAAACATCTCAAAAGGTACCATTCCTATTGCTCTTTTTGGGGTTATCCTATCAGCCTAGAGTGCTTCATATAGTTTCCTATGCTAATCTTTGGGGTTATCACTCACCAATTTCTTCATGATGGCTATCAAATTTTTATTACTAGACTCTGCTTATCCATTCCCTTGAGGGTAATAATCTGATGAGTGAGAAAGAGAGATACTATATTCATAGCATAATGAAGTAAGTTTCATTGAATAAAAATTGGTAGCGTTATCTGTCATAATCTTCTGAGGAACACCAAAATGTACCAATATATTTTCTTTGAGAAAATTACATACCACTTCTGAAGTGGTTCTCTTCACAGGGGCTGCTTCAACTTATTTCATAAAATAGTCCATTGCTGTTAAAATATGTGTATGACCAACACTTGAAGGAGGTGAAAGAGGCCCAATGAAGTCTAATCCCCATTGTTTGAAAGGTTCTTCAATAACGATAGGCCTCAGAGGCAATGTTGAAAGTTGTGGTCTTCTTGAAAACATTTTGTATTTTTCATAGTTAGTCACCCATTTATATGCATCTTTGAACATACCTGGCCAATAATAACAATTTCTAAGGATTTTGAATGTTATGACTGAAGAAGAGAAATGTCAACCACAAGCTTCATTATGAAAAACTTCCAACAATTTGTATTGTTATTCCTTATCTACACACCTCAGAAAGGTTCCATCTAGTCCCTTTTTGTATAGGACATCACCCCAAATGACATATTTTGATAATTTTAACCTTAGATTCCTTTTCTCCTTCAGGGATAAGTGATTGGGACAGTCTCCATAAGTAAGATAGTGTGCCACATTTAGGAACCATGGATCTTGTAAGCTCACCAATAGGACAGTAGGAAGTTTTTCTTCTTCTTCTTCTTCCTTACTTATGGCTATGAATTTGCACAAACTTTGACCTCTAACTAATTTGGTTGGCCTAATCTCTAGGTCATATTCTTGAATTTTAGTAACCCATGTTGCTCTATTGTTCATCCCAACATCTTGTTGAGTCAGAATGCTTTTCACAATAGAATTAGGAACACATACAACTGAATGAGAATGAATTATATAATATCTAAATTGTTTAACAACCTTTACTATAGCGAAAGCTTGTTTCTTAGCCAAAGAATATTTAAGTTCATGCTTCTTGAGAGGAACACTCATAAAGGCTATTAGGGATTCTACATTATCATTCATTTTTTTGTAACAAGATACCAGACATGGTATGTTTTGAAGCATAACAGTAAATAACAAAATATTTTTGGAAATCAAGATTTACCAAAGTAGGTGTTTATACAATCACCTCTTTAATATCTTTAAATGCTTTCTTATCAGCTTCATTCCATTTGAATGCTTGTTTTTCACTCATCATCCCCTAATATGTTTTGTAATCTTATCAAAATTAGGAATGAACCTTTTGAGAAAATTAATCTAGCTAAAGAAAGACTTAACTCTAGTCCTATTAGAAGGATGACTTAGCTGTTATATTGCTATAACTATTTCTGGGTCAATCTTGATTCCACCCTTTGAAACTAGGTGTCCTAATAACTTCCCTTTTGTAACATAGAAAACTAACTTCTTAGGGTTAAGAGATATCCCTTAACTTCGGCACCTTTGCAAAATGGTCTCTAGATCCTTCAGATGATCCTCCTTTTTTCTAAAGAAAATAGTCAAATCATTAAGATAAAGGATAATAATTCTATCTTTTAGATATTTAAAAGATGAATCCATCACCCATTGAAAAGTTGCACCAGCATTAATCAAACCAAAGGGCATACGGTTATAAGCAAAAGTTCTTTGAGGTGTAGTGAAAGTAGTTTTATGTTGGTTAGCTATAGCCACACTTATCTGGTTATAACTTGAGAACCCATCTAGTATGGACATCATTTCTGACCTAGTAATAGTTTGTAAGATGTGATGCATCATAGGCAAAGGATAACTATCTTTTAAACTAACTTCGTTCAAATTCTTGAAGTCAACACAAATTCTTATTTCTCTATTATTTTTACGTACTGGAATAATGTTTGCCACCTAGGTGGAGTGATGAACTGGATAAATAATCCTGGCCTTCAACATCTTATCAATCTCTTAAAGATAGCCTCAACAACTTTTGGGTTATAATTTCTCAGCTTCTACCTCAATGGAGTTGCATTTTCTTTCAAAGGAATATGATGCTGAAACTACCTATGTCTAAAATATTTAAGATCATCATAACACCAAGTAAAGACATCCTTATACTTAATCAACAAATTAATTAATTTGTTTTTCTCCTCCAGTGAACAATACTTACCAATGGAGATCCATTTGGGATCAGTCTCACTCCCAATGTTGATTTTCTCATAATCCTCCACTTTGTTAGGATTATGGGCAAGTTTGCCTTTAGTATATTCATCTTGTCTAGTGAACAAATGTTTTAGAGAGACCAATCCTTTAGGGATTTTGTTTATTTTTAACTAAATTACATCAACTTTTGAATTGATCCCTGGATCAGGACTTCATTCTTTACATTCTATTTTAGAACCTTCAAAATAAGTCCCCAAGAACAGCTCAACATTCTCCAAGAATATTTTGATCTATTTATTACTCTCAAAAACTTGCTAATTTTTAGCATTATCTAGGAAATTAGGACGATAGAATAGTTCTATTCTATATGAATACCTTTTAAAATCGAGGTGTGGGAGAAGAAGAGAAGCTGATACTGCTAGAGAATTTACCTGTGTGTTCTGGTCTCTGGGAATTGCTTTAATAGAAAAGGCATAAAATATTCTATCTCATCCTAAACTCTATTTTTGTAATGTCTTAATCTATCACTTTTAACTAAAAAAATGCCTCTCACTTGTTTGATAATCAATTCAACATCTCCTCTTGCCTTGAGCATCTTTACACCCTTTCTTTTAGCTTCATTTAACCCAAGCAATAAAGCCTCATATTTTGTAGTGTTATTAGTGTTTTTAAATTCTAGCTTGAAAGAGTAAGGAAAAGTTTCACCTTCAGGTGAGATCAACATAACCCCTA